>KK076495.1:198380-426543 GCA_000587855.1 Mucor irregularis B50 | reverse complement strand
CAGATTGATATATTGTTACAAGTATAAGTATAAAGCCACTCTTTAAATGTATGTCTGAACTGGCTATGCATTTTATTTAATTTTCTTTTCCTCAATTTTGTACTTAAACCTTATCCCTCTGTGATATAAGGGTTACTTTTTTAAAATTTTTATGAATAAAATTTTATACTACTAAAAAAAAAAAAAAAAAACCCTGGAGCTCCTAAGACGAATGTAAAAAAAAGGAGCCCATCATTCAAAAGAGTAGTTGAGTGTTAGTACTTTAAAGGGAAAAGTACACAGAAATTTTCAACCTCAGCAATAGCTTCATGAGGGTGAGGCAGGAAAATGCAATAGGTAGTATAATATTTTAGTATATCAATCATACCCTCTTCGCTCATTATTGTGCGTATCTTCTTCACACTGTTAATTCGATGCATGGCTGCAACTTGTTTATATGTAACAATATTATATGCATGAAGACATTTCCTCTTAACAAAGACTCAATGTGGGTATACTAATAGTAATTGATTATTGTTACTGTATTCGTGTCAACAAAGGTATTACGTTTTTTCCTGTAACTTCTAAATTATCCTGTTACAGAATTAAACCGTCGTATTTGATCAATATTTCGAAAGAAACAACATAACCCTGCGAAGACGGTTTCAATTTTTATTGTAATCATTTAAATCTATCCATTCATAGAACAATGATCTTTTATGATGTAAAGTACTAATAACACAGAATAAAGGGTGCGAAGTAAAATCTAATGATTTATTACTGAACAGCAATCGATTGCATGTCCAGAATTTAGAGGGGGATATATATGTGAATCTTGTATAATTATAATATGAAACAGTTTACATATGAGTAATAAGGTATATAATAAGTGTATATAATGATAATAGTGAAACGTAAGTTTTTTTTGGTGTATCTTGTTTAGTTTCTTCTTCTTTTTTTGGTTTTCTGTACTGGAAAGAGTGGGGTATAGTGTTGATTAATAAAAGTCGAATCGCTTAGAATTCATAGATTTCATTGAAGATGAATTGTCACCGTTGACTGCAACGGGAATAGGTGTACTGAGTGAACTTGGTGGATTGTTTTCTAGTTTTAAAAGAATGTTAGTATCGACATCGCTATGTATGCAAAACCCAGAATACTCACTCTCGAGAGAATACATCCTGCTGTTCATCATATAATGATCATACGCAGCAACGGAGCCCATGCCGGCTCTTGAAGAAGTGGAGATACCATATAACGGATAAGCATTGAAGGAGGGACCATTTTTTAATTCATGGCTATTACCGAGATTGTTCAGATCCATATCGTGATGAGGAGAGGGATGTTGAAGTTGATGATGACTACCACCCATACTTTGGCGATGACTGCCAATACTTGGTAGTAAAGAGGTGCTTCTCTGTCTCGAGTAACCGATGGGTGCGAAGGGGTTATTGTTGGGATCAGCGGAAGAAGATCGAAAATCTTGTCGTTGATGTTGCTGACGATTGGAAGCTGTGTCTAATGGATAAAAGCTACTGCCCATTGAGAAAGCTAAATCATTAGGATTACTGGTAGTGGTGTATCTCGTTTCGGTCGAGTAGTTTGGTTTTAATTCAGGGCGTGGAAAGTAAAATTGCGGCACGGATGGTGATTCAAAATCCTGAGAAACGGTTCGTTGTCGATATCGCATATTATTATTGAAAGCTTTCAAGTTCTTTTGGCTCTACACAACACACATGGAAGATGAATAAGACGAATATCTTTTCGTCGGTTTAATAATATGGAAAAACTTACATCGTGGCTTATTGGACTTTCTGCCCAAACATTGAACTCCTCCTTTGAGGGTACTTTACTTCCTGGTTGCTCGAAAACTCTCTTGGGTGTGGAAAAAAATTGAATGGGAGGGTTTTCCTGTTGTTGTTGTCGAGTGCTTTTTGAGTGATGTATAGCATTTGCAGAGAGAGGTTTTTTCGAAAATCGTGGGTCGTGAAAAAATCTATTGTTTGCAGGGTGAGTTTGTTGATCCATCAGTTCCGCCACATTACTATCTTTGGTATGACCATTTTCATCTAATTTAAATGGGAAGTGTAAGTTTTTCATTAGCTGTTCATTCATTCATTCACCTACATGACTCGGGATGGTCGATATGATGCATAACGGAAGGGCTAATGTGACGTATATCCTCTGGACTAGGAGATCCATTAAAAGCATTATTGTGAAGTGTATCATCCACTGGTACAAATCTGCTTCCCATAAATGCGTCGAACATTTGACGAGCTTTGGGTAAAGCATTTTTTGAGTTCGAATCAAATTGCAACTTAAAAGTGAATATTCTACAATCGTTGGGCGAGAATAAAGCAATACTGGAGCTCTTTCCTTCAATTCGTAAACCCAAGTCGTTTGATTGATCGTTGCTTTCATCTTCATTTAATGCATTCACATTTAAGGTGGACGTGGTGACAATCAGATTTTCGGGCAATATTAAAAAGATGTTGGTTTTGGAATAGATCTTTTCTTGCAAATCTTCAATCTCTGGTGATTCCAATATATTTTCCAGTACGACAGAAGCTGGTACTTGAATATCCACTGATTGTGGTAATAAACTTTGTATTCTCGATTGCATTTCCTCGATGTGAGACTGCGGTCCAGTAAAGAGCACATGGTCTGTACCATTTCTTTCGGGACGAGCTTTGGGTAAAGCATTTTTTGAGTTCGAATCAAATTGCAACTTAAAAGTGAATATTCTACAATCGTTGGGCGAGAATAAAGCAATACTGGAGCTCTTTCCTTCAATTCGTAAACCCAAGTCGTTTGATTGATCGTTGCTTTCATCTTCATTTAATGCATTCACATTTAAGGTGGACGTGGTGACAATCAGATTTTCGGGCAATATTAAAAAGATGTTGGTTTTGGAATAGATCTTTTCTTGCAAATCTTCAATCTCTGGTGATTCCAATATATTTTCCAGTACGACAGAAGCTGGTACTTGAATATCCACTGATTGTGGTAATAAACTTTGTATTCTCGATTGCATTTCCTCGATGTGAGACTGCGGTCCAGTAAAGAGCACATGGTCTGTACCATTTCTTTCGGGCCAAAGAATTTTCGAGTTGTACAATCGTCCTTTATCGCGCAAATACTTTCCATTCATATACAGTAAATTCCTTTGTGCATAGGCTGGCGCCTGTAATGATCGAGAGATGTAATCACGGTCTTTTTGGAAGGTGATAAATTCCATCACAGCCGATTTTAATTTTTGCAAATTGTGAATGTTTTTTTCTGGTGTTCTCGCCACGACATTGTGTTCATTCTCAAAATACCCACCAAACGTAGCGAGTTCTTCATTACTGGAAAATTTGACGTAGACACCGTATTGTTTCATGACACGTTGAATGTTTTTACCGGCAACACCTATAATACGACGATGGCAAATTTCGGGTACGAAAAAAGATATCTCTGCGGGTAACTCATTCTGTAAAGAATCTAATCCATCTTTGGCTTTAAAAAAATCTTGGCTTTCAATGGTGATGATAAAGTTGAAATCGTTAAAGGCTTGGAACTGAATCTCTGCATCGCACGACTTCATGATTTTGTTAATTTTTCCATTCTTTTTCCCGCTGATAAACTCTCGCTGATCTAAAGCCAATTCAATTGAAAAAGTGACAGAGGTATGATGCTCCTATTCAGTGAGAGAAAGGAATAATTCAATGGTTACACAAATTATACTACGGTTCACATCCACGTAAAACTAGTTTCTTACTTGGGAAATAGGTAAACTTCGTATAATTTGAACAGCAGAATGAATTTGTTCTTTGGAACCAGTAATTTCAAACTGATTTAAATCTGTTCGATAAATGACTTTAGCACCGGAATCTTGTGATAGGCGTGCAACTGTATCCGCTGACTGAACTGTGTTCACATAAATTATTGCCTGAAATATATGACTGGTCTACAATGTAAGCGTACAGGACATGTTATTACAATGATGAAAGGTACGTGGGTTTGTTTTTCATACCAGATAGTTTAGGGAGCGGAGTGTTCGTTCAACATGAATATTATTCTCGGCGTACACTTGAATCTGACTTTTTTCGGAACCAAAAGCAGGGAAAGATATGAATGAACCTAAAAATAAAGTCATCAATATGGTGTGTACATAAGTTTTTTTTTTTTTTTTTCGCTGCGGTTGATGATGTTACCATTATCTCTCATTATTTTTGTCAATTCTTGCTTCTTATATAATAGTAACCAGTCCCTTTTTCGGGGGTTAAGTACCGATTGAGTGTTACACATTGATTTGATCTACACAAGTAAAAAACAATATACAGTAAGTCACTTTTGTAATTTACAGTGTTCTTGAGTAATAGCAACATCATCGTCATATCATGATACAATTTTTTTTTTTTTTTTTTTTTTTTTTTTTTTGGGTTTGTACAAATATAGACTTTGTATGTATTTGAAATACCTTTTGTGGGAGCAATTTCTTGAGTAGTAAAGTCGCTCTTTGTATAGATTCTATTGTGTTACCAGTAACATGAATAGTACTTTCAGATTCAGCAACTCCATTAGGTGCATCGGATGGCTGAGCCATTTTTGTCCATGGTGAAGGAAGATAAATGTTGCATCCAATTTCTTCCATAATTGATAGAATGTTTGCATGTCTTCTATTTCCGATGACATTGAGTGTGTAATGTTGACAACTCAAAGTAGTCAAATGAAGTCCCATCTATTGTTATTATTTTTTTATGAGTTACTTTTTTTGCTTAGCAAAAAAGTTGTAAATATTCGTATGTGTCGAATACTTTACCAATTGGTCAAAAAATAGCAATACATCGATACGCGCTGATTCTACTTTGTTTACTGGACCGATTAATCGAATAACAATTAAATTATAATCGACTACGATTTGAATCTCTCTCTTGTTGGCGATTAATTCGAGTTGTTTATGTAATTCAGTTCTGGCCAACTTTCGATAGGCTAAACCAGGATAAAGAGAGTGAATCGGCAAAGTGACCTGTAAAGTTAAAGAAAGCGATGAATAAGAATAGGAAATACAAAAGAATTGAGAAAGAGAGTTGAGAATAAATTACTTCAATAGGCTGTAGTGTCAAGATATCAGCTCTGGCATTCATCACATCTATGTTTGCTCCACAGATAGTTAAACAACTGTACTTGTTGGAATGACTCTGGGAGACAGAGTCCAGTTGAGGATAAAGTGTTTTAAGCTGATCGCGAAGTTTTGTTGTAGGTATATTATTAGTATGATTCGAGTTGTCGAAACAGAAAGAGTAAGTTGTAAGGTGAGGCATTATACGAGTTTTTGTTGGAAATTAGTAATATAAAAAAAAGAAAAGGGTATTAGGATAGTAGCTACAATTCACGGTGTTTGGTCGTGGAGGTCGTAAGTATATAATATGTATGGGAGAAATATATTATAAAAAGATGAGAGTGTATGTGTAAGAGCGTAACAATATTACAACATACACTTGAATGATAACAGAAAAAAGAAGAAAGAAATGTGATTCTTCTCTATTTGTTCACAAATTGGGTATATTTATAACAAAAAAAGGGTATTTGAAGAAATTAAAAAAAAAAAGTAAGAAAGAAGAGAGGAAGGGAGATTTTTATTTTTTGTACCTGTAGAGTGCACAACCTGAAATTGATTTGTGCTTATGACGCAATATTCTCACTTTTTAATTTCTCGTTATGGATTCTCTCTTTTACTACCTTTGACTTTAAATAATATATAAACACTTTCTCTCTCTCTCACTGTAAGCACAGTTGTGTATAACGAGTATTCTTCTTTTTTTTTATTCAACACACTTTGTTTTTTTCGTAGACATGGACAACGAATTAAAGTCTCTAATCTCCAAATATAAACAATGTCTTGAACAGTTATCCGAGATCAACAATAAAGCTGAAAAAGTGAAATCATCAGAAAGAGTTGCTGCAAGTCATTTGACCAAGAGCCAAGGAAGCAACTCACCAACACCTTCTGTTTCTGATACAACAACGTCGAGTTCTGTAGACGAGGAAAAATCAAACAATAAAATAAATGAACTCCTCACCAAGTTAAGGGTGGACGTTGATACAGCTCTTCAAAGGAGAACGACTGACGTTAATAACGCTAAACAGGCAGTCAATGCATATATAGACAACGTTGTGTGGAATTTGTTTTCTCGGACAGAATTACAGAATGATTCTTTGTTATTTCATAATGATCCTAATAGACGTCTTGACAAGAATCGATTAATGACAATGATGACTACACTAATAGAAATCGATAAATCAGGAGACAAATCTCGAGAAATTGACGAAAAAGATATATTTTACGATCAATTGCATGAATGGATGGTGAATATCTTTACAGTCTATCTGAATATCTGCACTAATCTCGACAAAAGAGGCGTTTTACAACTATTGACGACGACTTCAAACATTTGGTCATGGGCTATTCCCCTGATCCAATTTAATGACCTGAAAGATATTGATGAATATATACAAATTTTGGATATGATATTTAAAAGCACTACTTCTTGGACAGAGGATGATTATTTGGCAGTATTAGATCAATTGGCAATAGACTTCACTTACAATAAACTCGTCATTGAATCACCCAATCTCCAATCAGATAATGCCGATGAAAATATGAAGTTAATCTTTAACCAAACACAAAGACTGACAGATGCACTTTCCCGGGGCCTTGAAGCATTATCTACTATGGAAAGTGTTGTAAAGCGAATTTCACAAACCCTGATTCAAATCTCGAATATTCTCGTTGAAGTTGCATCAACAGGAAAAAATACCCAGGAAGGAGTAGATGTATTCATATCTCATCTTGTACTCAAATTTTATAATCGGAAACAAAATGGGTGGTTTTTTTTACCCAATATACCCTTTAAAGCTCTTTCAACTGATACTTTGTGGAATGTCACCACGCAATTACTGCGAATTAAATCTATCGAGAAACCAACCTCACTGGATCAAGTCCTCAATGAAAATGCTCCCAACATCACTCGCTTTCAATTCGAATTAATGGAAAACCAGACACAGGGCTTTTTCATGTTGAGTTGTTTGACAAATATCGCCACATGTATTCCACCCGGTGTAGATAAACTAACATCCGTAGATGACGGAAACAACACGTTATCAGCATGCATTGTTACGATCATTGCGTACACTTTGTTCAGCGTTGCGTTTGTAGATAAAGCCTTACGTGAAGTATTCTACAAGGATGTGCGAGACAATTTGGAGCTCATGTGTGAGTTGCACCCATTCATTATTTCACTTTTATTTCGGTGGACTGTGCAACATATCACGGTGATGGAACGTATGGCATTATACCTCTTTCGATCACTCAAATTGGATAACTGGATTATATTAAATGATGACCTGAAATTGTTGCACAAATTATTGTCACAGCAACAATCATCCACCACCAATACAATGAACTCTCAACAAACTGCTCAATTACAACTCGCAAAGTATATCATTGAGCATCTAAACTACGGGTACAGTTTAGACTCAATTGATCGCTCTGTGTCCAAATCTCAGCCATGGCATCACCGGAAAGAACCTTTTCTCACCTACGCTGCGCATGAGGAGATTGCGTTTATCCTACTCGACGCCTGCCAAAAGTTTCAACCTTTACCCGAAACACCACAGAACGAAAACAAGGGCGCCATTGAACTCATGGGTACAGTCACCTCAGCTGTCTCTACGTATCTCCCCATAGCAGATCAGATTCAACTTTTGAAATCTACCTACTCTACTCCTAGCGCTGCAAATGAATTCATTCAGTGGGCTTGGTCGGTGGCGATACGCCTCAAACTTTACGACTGTCCGGTCTCTTCTCGAGCAACCGATATTGAAAAGTCCATCACTTTACCTTTCCTTAAACTTGTATTAAACAGTTACAATGATGTGTCCTCATCTCACAGTGCACTTTTGATCTATATCTCCTTCATGCTCTCTGTCACAAGCAGGCATTTTTTGCGATTCGAGTCGAATAATGGATGGATGAAGCTGCTGGTTATTCTTAAACGCGGAAAAGCAGAAGCGATTGTCCAAGCATTTAGTGAGATGATTCCATCTTTTGTATACATGCACGGCGACGATTTCTTCAACGATGAAAGCCTGGTTGACTTCTTTAAGCATATGGTTGAGTTAAAATCGGATCCTATGCTGATAAAGGCTGTAGCCAACACTAAATCGTCATCTATTACGACTGGTGTGGGTGTCATTATTGCATCTCATATTTGGCAAGCGCATCTGATTGATTCAGTAAGCAACTTGTTGGATGAAAATGGCCAAGGGTTTTCCTATGTCGATTTGGTCTTGCACTCTTGGCTGAAAACCGTGTTTCGAAAACCGGATTGGATGTGGCATAGTGGCTATGTGCAAGTGATAGATCATTTATGCAGACTTGCTTTCACTCTGGGACGCTATAAACTGGTTCATAGCATGCTGGCTGAAGAGCATAAACAACTAGAAGCAACTAAATTGCAAGGTGCCAACAGCTCCCCAAGACTCGCACGATTTATAAAGAATATGATACCTGTCGGTGAAGCAGGGTTTACTACGTTGCTTATTGGTGAATGGTCGATGTTGAATGTAAAAGCCAATACTTTCAACAAGACTCCAGGTATTGAAAATCAAATGAGTTGGTTTGCTTTTGACGCTCTCATCATGGAAACCATCATGGAGAAAGACCCTTACCGAGAAGAGATCGTTCAATTGATCGATAAACAACTATCATCTTCGCTACCGTCGACTGACCTTCAACAACAACAACCATCATCTCTTGACTTTAGTACGCTCTACAAGTCGACCAGCCAGAAGAAACCACTAGAATTTTTTGTGATTTACAGATGGGTACAACATATTCTTGTATTACCTGTGGAACATGTACTTTTACCACTGTACTTGCAAATGTTTTTCAGTTTGTATTATCAACGTGTAGATGATACACACAAAATGACGTTGGGATTTGTCTTTTTCAACAAAAAATCCGAGCTTGTCTCCAAATTGCGCGACCACATTGCCAGTGTACAGACTTATTATGGACAAAAGATAGGTTACGATACACAAAACGAAAACACAACTTTAACACAAACTCCGGGTGATACAGTCGTTACTGCCGAGGTCTTACAACAGACTTATTATGCCATGTGGCTCTGGCTTGGCAACGACGATCTACTCACAGGAAATACGGATATTCACAGTCTGCCGGATCATTATAACGTGAGACGGCTGGAACTTTGTTACGGAAAACTGGAAGCAGAGCAGCCTTGGCACAAGGAAGAGCTCTTTTGGACTGACTTGATTGATAAAGAGCGGCTAGAACAAGATTTCTTGAACCATTCATGGGAGGGCTCAGAAAAGTTTAGAACGAGTGAGAATAAGGATAAGAAAAAGAAATGTGTGGATTCTATCACGCTTTCTACAATGAATCGCAAGCAAAGGCTGATTACAGGCGAGGAAACAATTGTACCATTACCACCGCTGGTCATTAATACACCACCAGCTGTATAAATATATTGGAAATATACGCTCATCTACCTTTGCGTACTTTTTTAATCCTTCAAATAAATGATAAAGGTAGCCTATGAATGTAATTTAATTCAGAAGGAGAGTTATCCCAAGACTACTTTTAGAGTAGGATTAAAATTTGACGATAGTATCGTAATCGGAGGCAAAAGACACAAAGGCGCTGTCTGCCTCTGGACAACCCCACACGCGAATTTTCATGCCCAAATTCGTAAATCGCGTTAAGCGCGTTGAAATTGGCGGGAGAGAAAAATGAAAAAAAAAACCTCAGCTTTGTTCCTCTTGAATACGAATATATATTAATCACCTCATGTCTGAATCTAGAAAGCGCACTTCGACATCTTCCTTGGATACTCCCAATGTAAGACCACTGGCGAAGAAATCACGACCTGCTATTGCGGGCACAAAGGCCACGCAAGCGCGCGCTAAAGCTATTAAATCGCAATTGTCAACATCCAAGCCTAACACAATTAAAAAGAGAAAACCCACAGCCGAAGACCCTAATACACCGGTGAAGTCATATCATACAACAGCATCAGAACTTAAGAAGCGACCAGCGTGGGATTGGAGAGTAATTACATTGTTCTTTTAGGTTAGATCTACTCTTTAACGAATTTTTAAATTTGTAGGGCAAAGTTTCAGATATGACTGAATTATACAAAATGAATCTCGAAAGACGTAAGAGCAATATCAAAATGGAAAGAGTACAACTGTATTAATGGGCTGTGTTATAGTGGAAGACTTGAGAAAGTTTAAAAGAGAATTAGAGATCTTGAATGACGAAAAAGAATCGCAGGAGAAAGAAGCACTCCAGAAAGCAGCAGCTTTACGAGCAGAGATAATGGTACATTATGAGTGACGAAATTCGAAAAGGCACTCTCTAACAGATTTGATCAACTAATAGAATATAGAACGAAATCATGCTACTGATGTGACAGATCTGCACACTAATCATCGTATCGAGTATCAAGAAATGGTGGACAATAGCTTGATTTACAGCCGAAAGTTGCAGTCTCAAAATATTGAACTGAGTGACGCTAAAAATAGGGTAGAGATCTCCATTAAGCAACTTGATCAAATAAAGGAGGAAAATAGTGCGCTAAGGGTATGTAAAGTAATTTGGTTGAGCTTGCAGCCTGCAGCTAACTTTTAATTTAGGAATCAATGGATAATACAACGCGAGCAACTCAAGAAGCGGAGGATGAAATCAGAACTTTAACACTTAAATCCCAGGTATAACACACAGAGAAACAAGGATTATCAATTATAAAACTAAGCGAATACATTGCAGAAATTGGAGACATCGATTGAAGATCGAGAAAAGGAGATACAAGAGAAAAAGAGGGAAATTGAAAAAGTCGAAGTTACTGTGAACGCATTAAAGAGTAAATTAGCGGACTCTCATGCAGTGCGCGATCGTTTATTACGAATTGCTGGCAATTTAAGAGAAAGCGCAAGTGCTAATAAAAGAGGTAAGATGTCCATACTGATAACGCCATCCAAAGATTATTAACTTTGTTTTTCTATTTAGCCGTGACGAAGCTCAATGCGTAAACCTAACCTTAAAAGACACATCTTAACCAGCGAATAAACGATCATCGGAGTTTATTTGTCCAAAAACCATTTTAAACACATAAAACATCGTTTTTCGTTATTTCTCTTTTCTTTCTTGATCAGACTGATAATGCGTCAGTTTACATCATTTCATAAACATGCATAAATCACGACCGTCTCTTAAAAATCAATATTTTTCCAAGTCGTCGTTTGCCACGACCACCATGGCAAGTATTTCGCGACTTCCTTATCCCCAGCTATCCACTAGCACAAGGTCCAGTGTCAAACTTCCCGGAGAATGCATACTGTTCCCAACTTACGCCATGAGAGACCCTAATAGTAATAAAAATGTATATATTTATGCTTAATGAACTGTAGTAACACGAAGATCATGCTAGAACCTCACTTTTGGATTGTGCGCACGAAAGGTTGGGCTCTGTCTATGAAAAAAGCCGGAACAAGACAGAGGGTGTTGAAAGGTTTGTTTGGTCAGTTGCATCATAGCATCAATTAAGGAAAGCTAACTTTAGTACTATTTAAGGTATCACCAAAAGTATTGCTGGTAAAAGTTCTGCCAATCAAGCATCCAACAAGTTGTTTGAAAATCGATTCAAATACTTTTTGGCAAAAGGGAAAAGAAATAAGCATTTTTTTATCGAGGTGGTTGGATCAGCCGTAAATAATCATTGGGGTCGGCATGAGGATACACCACAAAGCAAACAGCGCTTATCAAAAGACGACATGTATATTGATGTAAAAGACAAAGACGCTTCGTCATGGATCGATCGCCAAGATTTCAAAACGGAATTTAGGGCAACGGAGAGAGCTCCTTCAACACAAGATATGTCACCACTTATTCTAGATCCAACTTTTATGCAAAATCAATCAATTGATGATTCGGAGGATGATGTAGACGATGATATTGACGAAGATGATAGTGAAGAATCGAAACCGCCAACGCCAATATTATCACCTGTAGACTCTGCTGGTGTCACGTTGAGGTCAGAGCGCACTGGCATATTTTCGGGACAGTTCAACGTTTCCGATAGTAAAATACGAAAATGGATCTCAGAATCGTCACTTGACAACAAGCGCACTATAAAGATTAAATCAGAGTCGGTAGAGAGCAGTATAAATAGCAGGTCATTCTCGCCAACCGAAGGTGTTGTTCATTTGATTGAACCGGAGGGCGTGTCTGTAATATCTGATATCGATGATACAATAAAAAATACAAAAGTTTTGGCTGGTGCGCGCGCTGTTCTAAAGAGTACATTCTTTAATCCCACACGATCAATACCAGGCATGGCCGAAGCCTACTCAAAATGGGTAAGTTGATTTATTGTTCGTAATTGCGTATATTATTTTTCTCACTTTTCTACATTAAACCTCAGTACAATCTTGGCGCCTCATTTCATTATGTTTCAAACAGTCCTTTTCAATTATTCCATGTACTTTTTACATTTATGGAAAACCATCACTTTCCTCCAGGCAGTCTACATCTTAGACCAAATACGGGGCTCATTTCAAAAATCAGAGCCTCTAAGCGCTCAAAGCGAGATTCGATATGTAGCATCCTTCATGATTTTCCTCAACGAAAGTTTATTCTTGTGGGTGATTCAGGTGAAATTGATTTAGAAATATACACACGCATAGCTACAGAGTTTCCAGGCCAAATACTCAAGATTTTTATCCGAGATGTAACTTCGACCTCTGGCATCTCTGAGAAAACAAAGGATCGCACACGCCCGGGCAAAAGCAGCTCGTCATTTCCGTCATTTTTTACTTCAAATTCATCCACAAGAAGCATTCCGAAATTATCATCTGCTCAAACAGCTCCAATACTCTGTCGTAGTGAAGATGAAGGGGAAGAGGATGATGTGGCTCTTGACGACAATATAGATGAAGCTACAGCGAAACTAGCAGAGCTGGTTTTAGAACCATCATTGACTGGACACGGAGCATACGTCAGTGATGAACCAAGCGATCTTCCAGCGTATGCAGATCCTGCCATCACTCACCAACCCTTATCGGAAAGACTAAGGCAGCTACATACTCGTTTAGAACTGGCACGAAATCATTTAGAAAATGTAGAAATTGTTTTATTCAAAAATGCTGATGAACTGCTAAATGACAAAGAAATACAGAAAGTCTTGCTCACACATCACAATGAATCGAAATAAAAGTGTAATATAAAATAAATTCTACTTTTGAAGCACAGTAAAATTGTATAGAACTACAAACTTGATCATAATACGATAAACTTGTTATACATCAACAGGTTTACTTTTTATTTACGGAAAATGCTACGTATTTACTGGTATCTAAGCTGTTGCTGTGGTGAGCGGACGAGGTTAATCTGTGTAGCTTGTCCTTACGTTCAAGAAGGTCTCCCAATTCAAAAAGCCAGGTAGAAAAAATCCACCAACCGTTGAGCATTAAAGAAGACAGCGATTATACAGTAGTGGAAAAAGGGAAGAAGTTCAGCAAAAAGCTCCCGAATGCGGCTTAGACAATAACTGTGGTGGCAGCCCAAGCTCACTCAGAAGAAAAAGTTCCACTCGCGACAGTGCTCCTGAGGAAAAAACTGGCTGTCAAATTAGATGAATTGATTGCTCTCTTTCACCAGAACGTATAGTTGCCATCAAATGAGTCTCTTTTATATACTTTTGTTCTTGTCTTATCTGTATCCAAGTCAGGTCAATCACACCCCTAAAGTTACATGAATTATGACAAGAACTGTCCTCTTTTTGCATATTAAATGTCGTTTTTAGCCCTCAATGAAGGGATCAACTAACTTAGCACTCAAAATTTTGCTGCTAAGAATTATGTATCTATTTATTCCGAGAGCGAACTGATATCATACTTGCACATGCCTATCAGCAAATTCAGAGAAGATTCTTCTATTGCAATTATTGATATATACATGTATAGCACATTTTATGATGGTACACGCTGCCGCTAAAATGAATTGCAAATACAATCAATTGTGAATACATTCTACTGTGAAGTCCATTTTTTTAAAACGTGCTTTTATTATCATTAATATAGAAAACCGAGTATGTTCTAACAAATGTATTGAAACAATTGTTACTTAGTTTAAGCAGCAGGTGTAGTAGCGGTACTATTTAGTTTATAAGCAGCTTGAGCTCTTCCAATAGCATCTAAAAGTCCATCACTGCTATTTTGATCATAGGGACCCTTCACATGGGCAGATAGACACCCTAACAATTTCTTAGCTGGTCCCTCCATCGAGGTAAGGACCTTTTTCGCAAAGTCGTAATCAACAGGTGAATCCCTAAATTTAGGCTCCTTTTCTGCAAAAGTTAAGAAAAGCAAATATGTTGCTCCTGAGAACTTATCCAAGACCTCAAAGGCCTTCCTCTCAAGATCTGAATTGATTATGGGATTGGGGGAGTCTGAACAACAAAACCCCAGACTCTTCTCGAAAGCAGCAGTGGCTACGTTATATTTGTCGGTAAGTTCAGGTGAAACAGCGGATTTGCTTGCAGAAGCGACATTTCCTTGATATTTATCAATCTAAAATTCACACATCGTTTATCATAGATAAAGAAAATTAGTTTGTGCAGTAAAACGAGAGAGAACTGCTCCTACCGCATCCTCAAAGTTGAATATTTTCGTTCGATAATCGTCTGGAACGACGTTAACACATACGTCATAATTGTAGAAGTATTCAGCATCTTCAACAACTTCTTCTTCTCTTCTAATAACACTAGAAGCATTGACTATTACGAGTACGTATTGCGTCCTGGTTAATTCTAAATCACAAATAATGAACATAGAATTGAGCATATACCTGAAAGAGCAACAGAGACTACAATGAGAAGAGACGAAAGGACGCGCATTGGTAAAAGTGATGATATTTTTTAATAAAAAGTGAAGACATGAAATATCAAAGTAAGCTTCTATTTATACAAATGCCTCTACGTAAGGTTTCGTTTGTATGGTTCATTGCCGTTCTTTGACTGCGTGATGTCGATCATTATATATCATGTGCACTTTCTTACAAATTTCTTAGGGGCCCCGGGGTTATGGAATACTTTACCAAGTAATCGGGATCTTCAGGAGGAGCAACTATTGCATGCGTATCTTCCAAATAGTTTTTCATACACATAAAAGCAGAGTATAAATTTACTCAACTATCTCAAAAAGCAACCATTCGAAAATCTATTGAGCCAAGAGCTGAGATGAAGCTCGTACATTTTTATATATTAGCTACATCGTATTTACGCAGCGAATTCAAATGCTCAAAGGAAGACATTAGTATTCAAGGAGGGGTATCATCCCTGACTTTTTTTTTAAAAAAAAAGTTTGCTAATTTAGTTCTTAACGAAACATTTGTATTCATCACTTTGTTGGTAGTTTAGTGTTAAGCAAAAGGAATTGAGTCAGTCGCACCCTTCATATAAACGTATACTTGGCAATTTTCATAGCTCCCACACGATTCTACATACATTTGCGCTCATGCATGATACAATACACGAGACTGGAGTAAGACTTGACTTGAAGAGGAAAAACAGTGACTTTGTCCTAGATGTTACATATAGCCGCCATTTTTTTTTTCGCTTTTTTTTAGCCGATAATGTAAATTAGTTCACAACTAGATCATTTACTTTTTAATGTCATTATGCGAGCAGTATTGGGCTCGCTTAAAAAATTGATCTTGTGTTGAAGAGTTAGGCTCATTATTATATACAATTTAGAACTATTCTTTCTTTGGACGAGTGTCCCAAAGGTTTGTTTTTACTGTTTGCCACAACGCAGATAAACTCGGTCTATAGAAGGAATATTATTAGCTTTATAGAAGGAACATAATTTTTCTTTCAAACATACCTTGTATCGGGAAGCATAGGATACTTTGTAAGATAATGTTTAGTCTACTTATGAACACTGAAATCATCATCATAAACGTACCTGTAACTTGCGAATTGGTTTAATGGGTTCACCATGTAGTAAGCACTTGAAGACATAGGCTGAGAAGTAGTGTGCGCTCAGTTTCTTCCACAAAAGCATGTATTGAAAGAATATCGCACCCAGAGGGATGGGCATATTCTACAAATTTACTTTAGGTCCAACTCTTTTGTGAAATATCATGTCATATTTACCCTCATCCACAAGTATGCGCCATGGCTGGTATTTATAGTTTCTGTACTTTTCATTTTTTTCGTATTAGTCGTGTTAATGATAGCTGATCGTTTTTTAATGGACTGTCGTGTTGCCTTTCTGGTATAAATTTGAAAAGTTTTTTCTTTTTTCTTGGGCATTAATTTCTTGACGAGTTGCTTTATACGGTGAAAAATTCCATGGTATTGCAGCATAAAGTAGTCGTGGTGGAATATTTCGAATTCAAGCCCACCTATGCAAAATCGTGGATTTAGTTTTCCATTGAAGAGACTTGCTTCTCGATGCTCTTACCTGGTAATCGATGGGGATCTTTGAATCGTAACATAATAGCAAACAATGGGAAATGATTGAAAAACGCCAGTACAGTCTCCATGATCGCCTGCAAAAATATCACAGCTACTCTTCCCTATAAAAGTATAATTTTTAGTATCACAACTATGCAATGTTAGGAGCGAATAA
This sequence comes from Mucor irregularis B50, assembly GCA_000587855.1. Taxonomy (NCBI): domain Eukaryota; kingdom Fungi; phylum Mucoromycota; class Mucoromycetes; order Mucorales; family Mucoraceae; genus Mucor; species Mucor irregularis. The sequence continues at coordinate 409,863 of KK076495.1, read as the reverse complement.
TTACCAATGCAAAAGTCAAGTAGTATATGAGTACAGTTGGGAATAGAAACATCAGCAAGGTAAACAAACTCGTTCCAAGTAAAAGCTGATCTAAATCGTAATCGCATGAATCGATACGATTACGCAATATATTTCGCTTTTTTCCTCTGAACAAGTTAAAGAGAGAGTTCAAAATGACCAATTGCCAGTTGAATATACGCGCTGCAACCATGTAGAAACAGTACACATGTAGAGTCATGAAAGCTAAGAAATCAGAGGAGAGTGCAATTACCATTGTCACGCCAAAAACACCGGACAATCCAATGAGATGAATGATTTGAGGCGTGTATGGTTCAACCGTTTGCGTACAAAGCGTCCATAATCTTATCAACCACAGAAACAATTCACTCAGAAAGCTACCCAGCTCATGGTTCAGCTTGAGACCAGCTGGTGTTTCTAAGAACCAAAGCATCATTGATTGAAGTGATTCAACGGTGTATTTCTAAACATCACACGTTAACATAAAATCTGGAATTAATTAAAGTTTGAATTCTCACATGTAATATATAATGTAACTTTTTAGCCATAGCCGCATTATTTGCCATTAAGAAGGAGCCAAACGCTAGACCAATGATGATATCATTGGCTACCAGCCACATACTGTTATAAAAACTAAATCGAATATCAGAACCTATGATCACACAACTCGTACTTGGTACACATACCTGATATAATAAGCCCTTGTCTTCGCTGTATTTGCCCAATTTTGTTTTCTAAGCATCATATATTGGCGTGGCCAGAAAAATAGCTGTTGTAAGCGCAAATCTATTTGCTGACCTATTGAAATATCGTGAGACGATGAATATTAGGCAAGCACGTATATGCGTTCAGAACCTACCTGCTGCAAAAAGATCTTTCAACGCCACACCATTTAGTACAAATTTTGGTAATCGTACATTCAAGGCATGAAGGGTGACTTCTGCTAGCGCCAGCATAAAAAATAACGCGCACATGAATATGCTAACTATGATGTGCTTTGCGTAGTATCCAATAAACCCTCTAGGACTTGTGAATACAGTCAAGATAAAGTAGTCTTTTGCTGAATTAAAGAAATTGGCGATACGATTCAAAGCAGAATATCTTGGGGAATTTTTACGTTTGTAACTCTGTGTTAGCAGTTTCATACCGGATTCTAAGAAATAGGAAGAGTTGATCTAGATGATAAGAAAGAGCCTTTTAATGGACAGTCTTTAACAGATGGTTGATACATAGTGTTACCTGGACAAGGACAATATCTAAATCATCGGATTTTTTAGAACTTTCATTGTTCAAAGCGTGTCCATACTCTATAATAGTATTCAAATTGGCCAATTCCTCTAGCTGCTTTTGTGTTGGGGATTTGCTCTTTTTAGTGATGCTCATGTCAATAGATGATATATCCAATTCCAAGGGACTCAATGCTAGAAACTGTAGTCGTTTAGGGTTAGGTTGTTCGTAAAAGATGATTTCGTACGCCTTGAAATCGAGTTTCTGGTTGTCTGAATATGCGGCCCTGTCAACAAAGAGTGGTCAATGCACGCAGCGCAATTTCATTAAATTGCGATAGTTTCTTACAATGGTATCGGCACATAAGTTGTATCCAGAGTTACTTTCAACCATACATTATTAGCAACCACTATGTTCAAATTAGAGATAATTCATTGGTTACACACGATGCCTTTTTGTATACCTTGGTTCATGGAAGGTAGAGTGGAGGAATCATTCCGATCGTCAACTAAAACGCCAAGTATTTGCGGTTTTACATTACAAACTTTATTAATGTGAACAAACTCTGCAAGTCCACCTGCAGTGCAAAACTCAGACATGAGTTCTTGCATCTCTGAGAGCTTTTACATTTAACGAATTAGTTCAAGCTTACAATATTGCTGGAGAAGTACAAGTTTACCTCTAATCCAGAGACGATGGAGGCTATACAGATGGTAGTTGAAGTATTGTACCATCCAATTATAAACCCTTCACGAGTCTTTGGTGAACAGAGATGTGATGGCCAGAATAATTTAATGACATCTGGACTTGATGACATTACGGTTTTGTGTCTAAGAACTGTCTCCAACCATTATTTGTTATATTTTTTTTGAAACTTAAAGCACAGAGTTCAGTCACAGATTCTGCATCAATTCTGAATTGACATCGAAGAAAGCTACCTAAACTGACAGGTCTGACTTGACTATAGCATGCCAATTCTAGCTTTTTCTTGATATTGGGGACCATTTATATCTGTTCTTTACATTCAGCAGCTTCTTGTTAAGACTCTGTATTCCATTTGAAATCAAATAACATTTTCAGGCACAGCCTGATATAAGCGACAATAAACCGCGAAAAAAAAAACGTTTTTTTTTTGTAGTTCTCCCTAAATCCACTACATGTACAAATGCTAAAACAATGTCAAAGTAAACTTTCATTCTCCAAGCTCAGTTGGTATTCCCAAGCTTTAAAAGCTATTATGCCGAGGGGTGAATGCAGACCTATATTTCTTCAGTTGAGTAGACTTCAATGTCGCTCTGCATCGACCTTAGCCTCTATTGCTGATAATGAAACTTCAGACTTTGTGATACAACCTCCTCCACGCATACTACCAGTACAACCTTTACGTATACCAAACTCTGATTTACGAGAGAAAGAAGAGGGAGACAAGTCTACTTTACATACACCAGTTGAGAACTTTCGCCGTTGCAATGGCTTTCGTAAATATGACGGTCAACGCTGCGAACGACTTGTACGGACCGATCCTTCCTTGCCACTCACAGATCAAGTCCTTTGCTTCAACCACAATCCCCATAAAAAGACGACAAAGACTAGTAAACGCAAACAATCCGTCAAACATAAGCGCAGTCATGTTTCAAATATTAACGCAAATCCGCCTGTGATCATCAAAGCAAGCAAAATTTTTGAAGCACCTGCGAAAGTTTATGACTGCTGGAATTGTAACTATTGTTTGACACGTTCCGCCTAATTCATAATTAACTCAATTATATCTTACGTGTTTTTAGTATGGATTGGAGAACATATCAAAAAAGAGCAGAGCAATTTAATACGACAAGAGATGGAAAAACCAATTTCGGAGCGTGATAAACCAGGTTTCATTTACGCGTATTCGTTATCTCAAGGACCTCGTGCTTCAAAAAATAAGTATGCATATTTCAAAATCGGAAGAACCACAGACCCTCACCGGCGTATGTATCAAGTATCCAATATATGCAAGATGGAGCCAAAAATCATTGAGTTATTCCCCAGCTTTCCGATCAATACAGGAAGCCACGTACTTCCTACCAACCTACACGCTTTAGAGAAAAAATTGGAAGACGTGCCAAAGTGCCCGCTATCACATAGAGTGGAGAGACTTATACATTTAGAGTTATCGGGTATATATAAACGCGCTGGATTCAAGTGCCCGCAGTGTGGAAGCACACATAGGGAATGGATTCGCATCAATAGAGGAAAACACGCCGATGGCAGGCCAATGACTGATCATGAATTATGGCTCTCGAATATTAGGCCTGTTATTTTGAAGTGGGTAAAGTACGGTGTGGTAGCGTCCGCAGTCAAAAATTCAAGTATTCAATAAAGCTGTTTATTTTTAACAAGTTGATGGGGAGGGGGAGAAATACAGTGTGGAGAGAAATTTTTTAAAAAAAATATACAGATAGTAAAGCTAATTACAGAAAGATATGTTTAAGCTGTCTCGGTTGAAATGCCTTCGCTAGTAGCACCGTTTGCATTGCCTTCTACTGCTAGACCGTAATCGACAGATGAAGAATTTTCAAGAGGAGCATGAACACCGCCAGCGATTGCGGACATGCGATCCTTCACCTCTTGCCACATCAGGGAACGCTCTTTACTCACACCTCCTAAAACTGCCGAGTTTTCTTGTGCACGACGCAATAAATAGGGAATTACCTCATCAATCATTCCGTACGGTAAGTACTTGTAAATAGAATAGCCGTTCTTTCCCAGCGTATAAGAAATTTGATCCTGCATACCGAATAATTGGCCAAAGTGAACTACTCCTGAGCGAGGTAAAACATTGTGCTTCTCCATTTCTTCCACAGTGAGGATGGTAGATTCACGATTATGGCTGGCAACCATGAAAACAATAGGGGCAGTAGTTGCGGTCAAAGCATGACCAGAGGATTCTTGATGAGCTTGCAAACTTTCGAGTAAAAATCGGATACCGTTATTGAAAGATTCATGAGTATCTTCCAGGGTATCGTGGATCGGAGATGGATACTTCATTTGATCCGCGCGCTACAAAATCATCATACAAGTTTCAGCCATAGTTACCAAATTTAATTTAACGTACCCTTCCCCGCATCTTACCTTGCGCTCCGAAAACATGTATGCCCCACGTACTAATTTAGCAGCAAAGGCAAAATTATTACGATTGGCCCTCTCCACATCCCGCTCCAGTTTCTTTTGAGCTAATTTTGTGTACATTTGATCTAGAGGATATTTAAAATATTAGTGATGAGCTCATTGTCAGATCTGAACTTGAACCTTACATGTATTGTAGACGGTCGGGGCGTGGTCAGTATCCTCTCTGCGATTATATTTCTCTTGCAAATTCATAGCGACATGGTCAATGGCTTCTTGGAAGTAAGATTGCTCAGCGTCCACCATGACACCCACACGTAAGTCGTGTGCTAATTGACATACTTCTTCTAAGCGATTCACCATTCTATCATAGGCTTGTAAATCGTCCACGGTTAAAAACACTTCTTTCTCAGTTTTGGAACTATCGGTCTCCCACCAAACTTCACGCCCAGCTCCTTTTAAATTGAACACTTTGGTAAACTCAATGTAGTCTAGCGTACCATTTTTTTCTTGTAAATGAGATAAGATTTGAGTACGTTGCTGTTGCTGTAATTCAGATTGAGCGGGAGGACAGATTTGCGAGACGACATGATTAAGGCAGGCACTATCAACACGGCCATCCACTTGATATGTATCAAAGGCTTGATCCAAATATAAGATGGCTTGGTTCAATCTTAAAAGTAATTCGGGTGGAGCGAATGCGGTTACTTTTACAGCTGCAAAAGCACCGCTGGTAGCGTACTCTTGATGCTGACCTGCGGCGGCAGTCTTGAGACAGTTCTTGATCATCTCCAAAATAACATCTGCCTTTTGCTCTTGACGCCAGTACTTACCGAGATCTTCTTTATTGGTGTTCTTAGAGGCCTCATCCAAGTGCAAATCTGCCTCAACACTAAGATCAAGGATGCAATTGATTCCGGATTGTGATAAACGAGTCATGGTGGCAACACATTCCTCAGCAGTTTCACCGCCACAGAATTGGGAGAAGAATGTGTTCTTGACAAACCAGTAAACTGGGGCTTGAAGATGCAATGTTTCGGCCAACTTGATGATATGTGGAGCGGCATCAACAATCCAAGGGAATGTACACAACTTGTACACAAAGAGAGCGAGTAAAAGCTCTTGAGTAGATTTGGCTTTCAAGGCAGCGCGATTGTCGTCATCGAGCAATTCATTGACAGTGCCTGCTGAGGTAGAGCTGCTAAAGGCAGATATGGGTGCGGAAGCAATGTGAGAGATGCTCTTCTTCTCCTCTTTAGAAAAGTAGTAGTAAGAGGCTGCGATAGACACAGCCGCCAAAGAAGAGATGGTCTTGATAGGGAAAGTCTTTTCCTTCACGGACACTTGATTGATAGAATGAAAACAAGATTTTCTTTGGAATGCTAAGGTGCTGGGAGTAACATTATTGAAGGCGTTGGTTCTGTTGAATGATTTGCTAAATGTCTTTGTAGTGGAGTAATTGAGAGAAGAAGAACGGGAAATAAAAAGGCGTTGCATACCAATTCCTGGCACAAAAATTGTATAGTTCTCGAATAAAGTGGTGGTAGAGGGAAAACTTTCAAGCTTCTTGAAGATAACAAGCAGAAGAAAAAAAAGCTAGAGATAAACAAATACCACAATTTATTTTTATAATTTCACTTTCCTCCCCTTAGCTCGTATGCATATTATACGGGAAGTTTGATTTTCACCTTGAATGTTAGATGAACCTTTTTCACTGATTCCTTTTTTGGCAACTTTTCGCACGAGTGAACCAATCATGACTTGCATATTTTTAAAGTTTAGCAGGTTGACAGCATTCTGAGGAGATCCTTTCAACATTTTCTGGCAGTTTTTTTTTTTGGGAGAAGTTTATTTCCTTCCGGACAGGCAGAAAAATTTTAATGGACTATCTCGCATTTGTATTAAGCCGTAATTTTGAATAATTGCATAACCATTAAATAATATAATCTGAAACCAGGAAGTTTGAAGATGTTCTTGTTTGTATAAAAATATTGATGTTCTTGTTTGTATAAAAATATTAAGGGAAATAAATATTCCAAGACCAACGTCTGGACTACTTGTTTATGATATCTCACAGGCCCCAAAAAAGATACAAACAAAATAAATACACAAGTGACACATATTTAAATAAAAAAATGCCTGCCTTTACCGAATCTAGATCCCCCTTTCATCTATGTACGCCTTCCACCCGATATTTTTGTCAAGTAAGATAGTTATTATTTATTACAATTTATGGGTGAATGAATGATATGAGATAAGAAAATTATAGATATTACACACTGTATGTAAAAGGAATAGAGGCTAGTTTTACCATGAAGTTTCTAGCACTGGTTGCTGTGTATGACTGCGATAGGAAAAGTGGCAATCATTTGATAAAGAGGTAGATACAGTTGCTTCGGATGCACTTGATAAGTATGTTTTACGATCGCCAAGTTTCTTATCGATTCCGTACAGCCATTCCTCAACATGTTGTTGCTGCATAATCGTTTGTTGATTATTAATATCGTTGTATTCCCTTAGCATGTGGATGGTCTCGAATAAAGCTGTGTCCATTTGTTCTTTGAGTCGATTCGTTTTGATAGCATTTCTTCGTGCTGCAGCAATTTCGAGTTTTTCTTTAACGTGATCGTACTTTTCGCTCTTGATTTGTGCTGAAAGAATGGAGGATCCTTCCTGAAGGACTTTTCTTTCAGGCGCCGTTGTGAACGACGAGGAAGACGTTTTGTCGGCATGGATGTTTTCTACCACATTATTATTCTCGGTATTATGATAATGTTGTAAATATGATGAAACCGGCATTTCCGAAGTAGCTGATTCAGGAATACAATTGTTGTAGTCAAGCCAGTGATTTATGATAGTTTTCCTGGGAATGATCCCCAGTTTAGCATCAAGCATTGTCGCGAAACGCTGATTGGCGCTTTTGTTATTTTCCATACCAGATGGTTGTAACGTGTTTGCAGCTAGTTCATTACAATCTGTGTTGTCATTTATTCGTAAGTCAAAGAGTGTGAATTTGTCATTTTTAATTCCATATTGAGTTGCATCAAGTTCGTTCAGAAGCGTATTCTTCCATTCATTCAATTCATTTTTATCACTTTTGGATCGTGAAGTAGTAAGGGGCTGTAATAATAGTGGCGATAAAACTGCTGTGCTTTTATCATTGCTCGGGGTGAACATTGATCTTCGCTTATTGATGAGGTCTTCAGATACTGGTCGTTTATCGTAATTTTGCTTTAAATTCATCATAGACTGGCTGTGCTTAATTGTCGTTTCTTTATTGCCTTTACTATCGCCCCCTACAAAGTATATTTCGTTGACATAAATTCAGACAAGATATTTTCTCATAGCTATCTATATCCAGTCATGAGCATCGTTATAAAAGTCTACTTACTTTGACTAACATTTGGTAATTTTACAAAGAGCTCATTCGCTTTTTTCAAAAATTTAGAGAAAATATTTTTCTTAATTGGCCCTGATGGTGCTGATTCGCCATTTATATTTACAGTTTGTTTGTGGGTGCTATGATACACTCACGGTTAGTTCAAGCATTGGTGGATAGATTTATTTGTGCTTTTTACCTTATTTCGGTTAAGTCTTTGTTGTCGATCGTTTCGCATGTTGTTTTCGTTTTCCAAAAATACGACTTTTTCCTTCTTATCGCTTTTTTGCTGTTATGGAAATGGTCGAGTTGTGAATTTCTTTTCGCGTTCATCTTGTCCATCGAGTAATGCGGCAGTTTTTTACCAGTAAAATACAACCTACAGATGTTGAATAGTTTTTTTAAAAAAAGAGAAAGGAATGTATAATGTTTAAAAGAAAAAGCAAGATTTATTATGTATTGGTTGAAAAATAAAAGAGGAGAGAAGATGTGGGCGGAAAAGGCGGAATCAGTCCGATTTTACCATCATTTCTCATCATTTTTTTTAAAGTGACACAACCAAGGAAGACCTATTTCCAGATGCGAAATATTTATATTTGGTTATTCCGGTGGCATATTTTAGCTTCCGGTTTTTTACTTTGTTGTTGTCACAATTTAACTTCCTGGATCAATGGCGTTGTCAATAAAAAAAATTATGCGCTCTCGAATTTGAGCAAAAACGAAAAGGCGTATTCTAATTGATAGATTGCACATCGATACATGTTACCATATCAAGATTAACGAAAACAATAATTTTACTATTAAATCTTGTAAAGCCGTAGCACAAATGAATATGGTATTACAAAGAAAGAAAAAAATAGCACAAATGGTCTCTTCTCTTTTACACTCAAAGAATGGAGGCATTTATTTTCACTTGCAGCCATGCCATAATTATTTAATTTTAACAAATGAAATCAAACGCATTCATGTCTATATTAAACTGGGAAATAATAACTGACGGTACGTAAGTATATAATTTAGTGATACTCCTAAAAGGATAGAACTGCGTAGAAAGAGGCACTCAATGACTTAGCAATTACGTTGCACGTTGCACTATGCCATTGTTCCACTTTTAATCCGCTCATGTAAAGACCTTCTACTACGGGTTCGCAAATATAAATTCGTGCGCACAAAATGAATTAAAGATCAAAAATAGATTTTTTATACCTCAGGGAAGTTGTTGAAAGGAATATCGTGGTTAAACGTTCCATTATTAACGGAAGGAGAATTTCTTTATTTTTCATATAATCATGTGCTTCAAAAAGCCGCAAATAAAAGCATTTTATTAAGCCCACCCGAAGCGCATTCATGACCTAGAGAATAATTTGAAACTTCCACATATGTAGCTAAGCAGAGCGCCTCTAGTACCAGGTGCTATTTGAACGCCGATTTTATTTGAAAGATGTGCGTCGGTGACAATGGATAGTAGCTACTTTAATTACGATCATCAGCAATGAATGAATAAAAATCTACGTATGAGAGCAAAGGAATATTTTAGCAAGGTATACATGGAAAGGCAACAATCAGTAGGGCATTTATTACGTATACATCTGCTATTTATATAGTTGCAAACACTGGCTTAGAAAAATATAGAACCTCTTTTTATTCTATGGTGATCGCAAAATTTTGCCATTTTTCTTTCTCTGATGTAAAAACGTTGATTTAGCAAAAAGATGCATAGTATGCAGTGGTCAAAAAAAGGTAAATAACAAAATTTGCTAAAGAGTCTTATCATTGCGACAGCAAACTACGAGGATTGATATCGGATTATACATTTGGGCATCTCTATGAATTGCCCAGACCCTTGTGTAATTATTTTAGTCCTGATAAGTTCAAGTGCCTTACATAACGGTTGTTAAGATTAGGCTTAATGTTCGCAGAACATGATATTACTTCCAACATCAATAACGAATTTCAGTTTCGCACAATTTCGTAACATAGACATGTGCTTTATACAGAAAAAAGTGGAACCACTACATACAATTCCAATATTGAGAGCAACACTAAAAGTCTCTACTAGAAAAAATATTTCAGGGACAACGCGACAATCTCTTCCGAGACATTGTGCTACATCCGGATGAAATGGGCTTAATGGAGCAAGCAATTTAAAATGGCCAATCATGTACCAGTTGGAAAAAAGATGAAAGAAGTACCCTGCCAGATGGAGTTATTTCAATGCTTCTGTAGATGAAGCCACTTACATTGTTACTCCATAATATAAAAATTACAATACATTTGCTATATTCGGGCAGTCGCTGTGAAATATGCTATACTTTGCTAGCTAAGAGAGATATAAGCCGAAACGCTCACCCTCGACTTGATAAAACTTTTTACTGAAAGGGTGGCAAAAGAAATGCTAAATACCATGTGATACTTATTTTGAGATCCATCTTTGACGTTCTTGAAAATCAAATGTTTGTGGAAAGAAGTAAAGAATAAGTGTGATGTTCGGTCAAGATTAATTTGTATATACCGAAAGTAGAGGCAGACTTTTGAGTCCATCACCTGACACACTATACAGTTATGATGAATTATTCTCAAATCAATGAAACACCCAATTGAAATAGAGGTATCTGCTCACACACCAAGGCATATGTCGTACCTCTAAGTTTTGATATCTCTATCGAAGTTTTAGTCGAATAAGATTTTTATTACAAAGGAAACATATGAACCTGACTAGCATATATACCATATAGATCGACGGACAAACTTCGCTTTTTTATGTACAACTTCGACTCTTAACTATTTACAGTGATTTTCCCCTCCTCCATAGCGGGTGAATTATCTGTTAGTGCCACACCCAAAACCGAAGATAATGGGTATGTTGATGTAGAAAGATGGGAGTTTTCCTTTTCCTTGTCCGAAATTCCATTTAATCTTTGTAGCGTTTCTGCCTCCCAAGCGGCCGCCTCTGACCTCAACATTCGCCCATTGAATGCAAAAGATAACAACATAACCACACCTGCCATTGCCGCCTGAAAGATAAGTGCATTTGTCATATCATTTGCAGGAACAGCATCTGCACCACCGCGAATGGAATCCATTATAATAACAAAAATGAATCCAAAAAATTGAGCTCCTTGCCAAAGTATCGAGCTAGTCGTTGCCTCTGCAACGGGATAGGAGGCTAGGAGATAAGTTTGTAATAATCAGCAATTGCTATTTTATCGTTTTGTCTTTGCGTCTTACTTTCAGAGCCTAATTCAATTGCTACAGGTACCAAAAATGACAGGAAGAACTGGTTAATCAGGAGGACAAATAAAACTGATGCATACGAATCCTTGCGAACTACCATTTATCATTTTACGTGAGTAACACAGATTATAAATTGCTACTTTAAAGACTTACCCATGAAAATAAATCCAACATCTGAAACAAACACCATGGGTGCAATCAATTTCAAAAATAGTTTGTGCTGTTTGGTGTAGTCCAGGACAGGACCAGCAACAGCTATTATTCCTGAATATTAGCACAAAAATTTAAAACATTCGGATCTCTTGAAAATAAAACTTACAGCATCCCAGAGTACCGGCAAAGAAAGCCAAGGCATTTAACTGACCTGCATCAGCATTTGTATACCCGTGAGGCTCAACAATCTGGGCAAAAAGAGTGCAAAAAGCGATGCTCAAACCTACATTGAAGCTTTGAATCAAGAATAAAATCCAAAAATTCCAGTTTTTGGAAAGTAGCTTCAATCCTTCGAAATATGGCGGACGATCAACTTCCTGAACTCTTGAGGGAGGGGTGGGTGGTTTATCAGGCATGAATAGTAACGGTACAAAAGTAACAGCAACAAAAACAGTTACAATATTAAGCTATATAATTATAATCTTGTATTAGTTTCTTACACTTTAGTTCTTGCACGACTGTGGACTACATTACCACCATTGGGATTGAAGTAGAATTGACTGCGATAGCTGGTATTACAAACATAACTAAGATCGCACCATAGTTCGAAGCTAAACGACACCAAATTTCAGGTTAACATAACTGCTCTCAAATAAATATGTAGCACGTATACAAAAATGCAGAAAATGAATACTTACCTACAAACATGCCAGCTGTTGCACGCAAATTTTCAGTAAACCAAGTGGACGTAAACTATAATTTACAATCGATTCATATTAGTGCGATCCACAAATTATAGAAATTGACGTCACTTAACCATAGTCATAATATTTAATGCCAAAGGTGCAGCACAACCTCCTACTATCTGGCCGATCATTGTTAATATGTAAGAGGGCGGGTTTGTCATGGCTGAGATGCTACGGATAGCGCAACCAAGTGCACACAAGAAACCAGAGGCCATGATCTATGTAAATATATACTATTAGTGATGTATTTATGGTTGAACGGGGAACATTAATATTACAGATCTCTTCACACCGAGTTTTTCAAAAATGAATCCAGTAAAGAAACTCATAAGAACGTAAATTATGCATTGAATGTTTGCAAGCCAATTCACAGCTGACAAGGAAACATTGAAATATGCACTTGTAATACTGGGCACAACACTGAAGGTATACTGGAAGACTGAAACTGCTGTTCTCAAGAGCACCAACAAAAATAATGCAACCCAAGCACGAGGGTATGTTTTTAACACTAAAGGAGGGGGTATATTTGCTGGTGTTATTTCTACAACAGTCTTACTGGGTATAAAAGTTGTATCAACAGGAGCTGCATTAGTCGACATTTGTTATTCTATTTCCCTGCTTCTTTTCTGTTATGACGACTAAATATGTAAATCTGAGAGAAAGAAACGGTTCAAATCGTTGTTTACAAGCTTATATATGCTAACTGATCTACCTAGGGTTCAAAAATTCATTAGCCGAGATTGCAATCTTTTGACACAGCACCTCACTTTAGCGATATGTAAAATAGGTTTTTTTTTCTCCACACAATTCCCTTTCCCCTTCTAATAGGAAATTTAGACTGCTGATCTAGGAAATTTTTCCATTCATCAGATCCTTTAAAAGTGCTTGTGAAAAGTTTGTTACAATGCTTGTTTACTTAAATAGATATTCCTGATTTACACTTGACACGATTTTAGATGTTGATATCTACGTCTGGTGCGTAATTAGAACAAATATCCAAAGGAACCAGACAAAAAAAAAGCGTATTGCACTCTCTAATTTTAAACGACATAATCGAATAAAAATGAAAAAATAAAAAAAAGCAAACCGTCAAGGAAGAATTTTCTGCACATTTATATAATTTCTAAGAGTCTGTGATAATCCTCCTCTACACTTGCGTATGTCTCTGCGAGTTTCTCTTTTCTCTCTGATTCCTTCATCTCTCTGAGTACATCCTAGTATCACTCAATCAGTTCGAATTCTTTACGCCCTCTTCTCTTGATTACTTACAAAATTAAACGAGTAAAGTCTCTGCTTCACCTGTAGTCTATATGCCTTGTACTCCTCTGCATTCAACTTATTCACGTTCGACAGTAAGTACATTTCAATGCAGCGTTGTGTTTGTCGATTGGTCAGTTTATACTTGAGGCACAATTCAGCGATTTTCTCGGATGACACAGGCGCCTTCAAACCCTTCAAAGCGCCATGTTCTAACAAGTGACGAATATCGTTCTTGTCACGCATATCAGAAAACTCTTCATTAGGATCCTCTACAGTGATCTCACAAATCTCTGGTCTCGCTTTGAAAATGTTGTAAATAGTCTGGTATAATTTGCTTCCATGTCCACGTTTTTTGTAAGGTTGTAAAACTAAAAATTGACTGATGCGCATTCTTGTGTTTTCAGGCCAACAGTAAAATGGATAAGTGGTACAATAACCCACAAAATGATACATGAAAGAGTCGTTGTATTTTTCACGCTTAAATCTACACCAATTTGTCATATTAGATTCCCATCAAACATTTGTGTGCAGATAAAACAAGTCTTACGTAACATAGATCTCCCATTTTTCATCATCATCCTCGATATAACTTGATCCTTCAATAAACAGCAATACAAAGAGCTGCATGCGACTGTGATACTCCCTAAACTTAGCACTGGCGAATGAGCATTTGTAAATTTCAAAATGTTCCTCGTTTTGCACGTATTCTGCGATTTTTTCGCCATAAGGTTTGAAGGTCTCTGCATCAGCCTTTACCGCATCAATGAAATCGTTGTAGTGTGTTATGTAATTTTTGGGTAAATATTCGCCAAGTATCTCAAAAACGTTGTCAGGGTTGACAGACTCTGCGGTAGTAGTTGAGCTGGAAGCTGGTGCGTATTTTTGCGAATATTCAACTTGGAGAAAAGGACGCAAAGCTCCCGAGGTATATCCCAGCTAAAGTCGTGTCAGAAAAAAAAAACGCCACTGTTATTAACAAGTTTTCATTACCTTTATCTCCAAATCTTTATAGCCAAACGCAACTTCTTGATCACCAAAAATGGGATATGTGAAATCAGGGTTGAATGTGACTGATTTGACAGATTCTCCAGAATCACTGTTGCCAGTTTGAGGTTCAACTATATATCAAGTTGATTCAGGATCTATGTCTTTATGGTTTCGAGTTGAAGGCAGATTGTTTACCTAAACTAATTTCGATACACTCTGTAGTGTTACAGGCCCAATCAGAAAAGTCAATGACTTTCAATGAGGCGGGATGAGGTTGAAGTTGAGCTTCCATTCAAATAGCAATAGTGTATAGAGTTAAGGTGAAAGAATTAATTTTTTTTTTCGTACGCGAGGCACAACCATTGTTCGAGAGTTACCGAGGTCCGACGCGTATGTGTAACCTACTGGTTGTCTGCTTAAAGTCTCAACAATGCACTTCTCAATAAATAAACAATTCTGCTACTCAGATAAGCTTTGGGTATAAAAGCAAAATTTAAAGGATCTCACATTCAACTCTGAGTGTAATTAAAGTGGTACAGCACATGTTTTCTGACGACTATTTGCATGGTAAACTCATTGTTTCGATGAGTTGAGCAGGTAATTCAGTTTGACATTTTGTTTGCAAGGAGCAACAGGACAGACACCAGGCTGTGTAGCTGTGGTTGGAATTTTTATTACAATATGAAAAAAAAAAGATGACCCCTATCATCGCTGTACAATAAACCCTCTCAAATGTACTTTTTATGTACGTACATACATGGCTTGAATTACCCTTTAATATATGTGTAAGACTTTTCTTGATTATAAATATTAAAAATACTGTTGCCACTTGAATAAGACTGTGTGTTCTAAAACAATATTTACATCACGTTTACAAATATACAGGTCCAAGTGGAAAAGAGGAGACTCATAATATGTATTTATAGGAAAGCAACAAGATTTCTTTCACTAGGGGATGCTTTCCGATTGCTTGATTCTCCTCCAACGTGATTACCCACCCTAGAGTATATGTATTATTTCTTAGCACACTTTTAGTAAAGAATTGTACATATATGAATAAACATAACACTTGAGTGAAATAAACGCTTTACCTTATGTGATCGATAGGTACTTGCATTATCTACTATACTATCCGCTATGAAAAGATGATACATTTGACTTTAATATTATAAGCCCGGTAATTTTTGTCTTCCATGACTCCTTCATCCCATCCTCTTGCCCCTCATAGTAATATTGACTTTCTCCCTTGATTCTCTTTCTTACAGCAACATATATCTCCTATCTTTTGTTGTATGTAGTTTATGTTGTGGAGACCTTTCTTTTATCCAGATACATACATGCATAGTGATAAGTTATTTATATACACAACATATGCGAGTGGCATATGTACATTGTTTTATGGCATTGTCATACAAGTCGTTTTTATATTTTATTTTGACTCCTTTCCTCCATTTGGTCTTGTTCTCTTTCTTTTTTCTCTTTTCATATTTTTCAAAAGTAAATGCTTTATCTCACAGACGATTTAGGTTTACTGCCATTCTTTCTACCGTTAGGTATTATTGGATTTTACAGATATCTTTGGTACTTCATCAAGGTACTAGCATGGATAGTATATGAGCCTATTCAACCAAAAGCAAATCCAACGTACATACCATCTCAAGATGTCACCATCATTGTACCAACGATTGATGCTGGAGATGAATTTAAAATTGCAGCCCGAAGTTGGTTAGCTTGCGAACCAAAAGAAATTATCATTATAACTGAAGAAAAAATGCGCGAGCCACTGCAGGAGCTGGCCAACGAAGTGGACCCTTCAAGAATTAGAGTGCTTACAGTTTCAAAAGCAAATAAGCGACTACAGATGGTAGCTGGTGTAAACGCCACCACCACAGAGATTCTAGTCTTTGCTGACGATGACGCGATCTGGAAACCTACCATGCTACAATATATCCTTGCTTGCTTTGAAGACCTCAAGATGGGCGGTGTGGGTACTTGCCAAACAGTGCATGCTGTGGACCCCAACGGCCATCAAACCGTGTGGGAGGTATTGGCTGGGTTTCGTTTATCTATCCGTAATATTGAAGTAGCTGCATCAACACACATCGATGGAGGTGTGTGTTGTTTATCCGGTCGTACAGCAGCCTACAGAACATTGATTTTGAAAGATCCTGCATTTCAATATGGGTTTCAAAACGATCTTTGGCTGGGCAAGTATCCTCTCAATTCTGGTGACGATAAATTTCTGACTCGTTGGATGGTGACCCATGGGTGGAACACCTTTGTGCAAGTCTGTCCCGAAGCCGAGCTCTTCTCTACGTTTAAAAACAATTGGCGATTTGTAAAGCAAGTTTTGCGATGGACTCGAAACACTTGGCGATCTGATTTTCGATCTTTGTTTACGGAGCGCAAAATTTGGGGTCGACATCCCTTTGTGGCCTTTACCATGGTGGACAAAATTTTTAATCCTATCTCATTACTCTCAGGTCCCGTTTTAGTCATTATATTTGCATTAGAGCAGTCTTCAAAAGCAGGTCCAACGAATGCGCCCTTACCCATTTGGAATATCATCCTGTCCTATATCTCCTGGTTATTAATCACCAGAGGTTTAAAATTATTACCGCATTTCTTTAGACGACCCCAAGATGTAATCCATTTACCCGCTTGGCTTATATTTAATTATTATTTTGCCATCATGAAAGTATATGCATTGTTTACTCTTCACGAAGTAGGTTGGGGAACACGTGCCGGTGTAGGTACAACCCTAGCTGCCGATATCGAAAAAGAAGATCAACAACAAATTCAGCAGCAGCAGACAAACACTACTACTCGCAGCAGCAGTCATGATGAAACAATCGCTGAAGAATATGAAGACGAAAAGGCGGATCAAGTCTGTGTTAATATGACAAACGCATGATGAAAACTCCTTTCTTTGTGCGCAGATCAACAGACTCCAAAAAAAAAAAGTTAAATAATGACGATACCTAGACCAAGTGCTCTTTCCCCCCTTCGAATCACACAACATAATACAATACATATACCCATTACTACTTGTTAAATTTTCCTTTTATTATAAAATATTTGCTCCAATATTTACATTATACACCCAAGATCTTGAACTTTTCATTTGTTGGTACTTGACTAATAACAACTCGCCCGGCATAAGAGATGGATGCGAAAGTCCAAGTATCTGCCGGACTCCAAGCTACTTTATATACACTATCTTCATGTTGATCATAGGTATGGATCAATCCATCACTTGGCTTGTTACTGTGAATGGTATTTATCAGAGCCATTTTCTTTGCCTTATTTCATTGATTTGATTTACCTGCTTCTTCCATAACTGCCTTCATCCTCATCTTCTTCCTCACTCGAAGAATCCAAGTAAGAAGCAGAGGATACCGAGACTACGTTATGAAGATTTACTTGAGTATCCGAACTTGAGGTTAAAAGTAATTGATCTTGTAATTTGTTGAACGCCACAGACCAAACCCAATGGGTATGTGAGCTATGTATATCCAAAATTGGTTCCTTTATTTGTCTTACATCCCATATATACACTTGTGCATCGTCTCCTCCTGTAACTACATGGTATGGCTTATTGGGATTGTAGTCTACGGCACGTATTGTGCTTTTATGAGCATCCGCCCGGTCGAAGCTATTCTTTCCAGATCTCAAATCCCATCCTGACAAATTGCAACCTCCCACAGTGACAATTTCTGCTTGGTGGGGATTCCAGACAGCATTTTGGAGTTGTTTTAGTGCAGGTGAGTTACTTTCTTTGAATATTGACGAGGTATCGATGGTGAGTATTGTCTACGCATAAATCATTCAATACTCTATTACCCTACCCAATCATAAGCTCTCGTACCTGTGAAGTAGTTGAATCGTTTAATGAAGAAAAATATACGTTGTTGTTGTCTATAGATACAATCTTGTTGCTGGATTCCTCAGAATCCCATAAAACCCTACAGGTATGTCAGCATAATCATGCAAGCATATCACTGAGTTCTTGACCTACTTTTTGATCCCTTCATTTTCCAACGTGACAAGTTGAGTCAACTCATTTCTTTGATCATCCTTTGTTTCAGGTTTTCTCCATAACGTGGCTCTTTTGTTTAAAGGATTCCCTGCCACTTTTCAAATTTTGAGTTTAAGGTCCTTCACGCACTTACAGCATAAATAACGTACCTGGGCTGTGACAGGTGAAAAACAAGTGTTCATCATTCGGACACGAAACAATGTCCCAAATTTCGTCGGGATGATGGTATGATGTTGGTGTTATATTTGTGTCCTCGTCATTATACTCTAGCAAATATACTGCATTCTCTTTCGCTCCAACTGTACCCGCTAAAAACATACTCTTTTCGGTACTGCTTGTGACAGGTGTTAGGCATCTCGCCTGCAAAATAAAAAAGTTAAATTCAAATTCCAAAATCGATGTAATTTCATACGCACTTGATGTCTTAATCCAAATACGCTCGAGTTTTCCGACATTATTCGTGGTTATGACCTTCGATAGAGCGAAACGCTTGTGTTTTTCTTGCAAAAAGCAGTGCCTGGGAGAACTCCGCTAGTTCCAACAACCTGATTGGATGAAGTAACTTCGCTGCAATTGGTTACGATACACCAACTTATCAAAATGCAACTCTGGTCGCCATAGGATAAGACGCGTTTGTTTTGTTGGAATGAGGTTTCCCGTTATAGAAAAACAATTTCGCATAAATGCAATTATTGGTATTCAACATGAGGATTGAAGGGAACTTGCAGTTGACTAAAAGCCTAAAGCAATAGATCAGAATACTTGAGAACAGAACAATTTGAGGTTTTAATATGCTTTGATAGATAGCTGTAACAAATGATTGTTGGAGACACATCAGTTCACCTCTTTTACAAAAATCCGGGACAAACTATGCTGAATCAAAAGAGTTAAATCCTTCTTTCGGTACGTAATTTAACAAAAATGACTGTAAACTGTATTTTTGGGATGAAAGAATGGAGTTGAGTAGCTTAATTTTGCGAAAAATATAGTCAATATTTACAAGATGTGATGGCAGGAAGGAATTACTCTTTGATTTGTATCGAATTGTTTTTTCAACTTCTTACGTACACACGTCTTCCATTGAAGATGTCTAAACGTAATAAAGGAATTGATAATAACAGTCAATGACACATTCACGATATGAAAAATTCTATCTTCACGATAATTCAAAATTACCGGTTTAACTAATTGGCCGTTCTCTGAATGACTGACTAAGCCGATCTTATAAACTGTGCAAGTACCCCTTCAAGTCCAGTACATACCCGCTCAGATCAATATTCTCCACCAGTTAATTAATAATCAATTGAGTAGTGTATGCTCGAATTCTCTACTGATGCATTAAAGAAAATAAAGAAAATTTCGAAATCATGCGGATTTGTTTGGAGCACCATACTATAGCGAGTGCAATGGGAGAAAATTACATGCATCGTTATTCGTAGCTATTGCCAAACAATGATTTAAAGTTAAAAAATAAAGTTTTTGGTTGCAAATCAGTTTATAAACATTGTGTTTTATAGCGCTGGTGTGTTATGTGTTATTCGTAAAGGAAGAATACGTAAAACACACAAAATGACTCATGGACAGTGAAAGGTGATGAATTCTATACATATACATAACCACAGTGGTACTTTAGGGTATACAAATTATGAAGCATTTTCTCCTTGCTGAATAATTAAAAAATATAAACTTCCCAGTCGATCTTATTTTTGTGTGATGTGCAAAGAATTGCGTTTGAATTCGCAATAAGAACCTCCCAGTTGATTATTAATGCGGAAGGAAATATTATCCAGAAACTTTATTTGCGGAGTTTTGAAAGTGAAAGACAGCAAATGGGCCGAAAGCCAAATCACTATAAATTACAATAGAGGAAGCATCAATTTCGATTTTTCCATCATCACTTTCTCTTGAAAAAAAAAACAAATAAATTAAATATCTAACATGTCTTTAACATACGTTGTCACTGGTGCCTCTCGCGGTCTTGGTCTTGAATTCGTCAGACAAATTTCCGCTCAAGGTCATACCGTTTTTGCATTGGCTCGTAAACCCGAGGAATCTGAGCGTCTTCAAGCTCTTGTCGACAACAAGAAGGTCTTCGGCATCAAACTCGATGCCACATCAGAACAATCTATCAAGGTATGTATATATACATAAAGTTTATTGCCTTGTTTATATCGCGTGTTTACGAGACAATTCCAATCTAAACCTTATATGATAATAGGACGCCGTTCGCGAAGTGGAAAAATTGGCATCTGAAGGAATTGACGTTTTGATCAACAATGCTGGCATCAGCAGCAAAAATGCTACCAATGTCCAAACTATGTACGTATCTTTGGATAGATCGAATTAGTTATTTGTGCGCGACTCTAATTTCCTCCTCTTTAGCACCAAGTACGAACTTTTGAAAATTTATGAAACCAATGTTGGTGGTGTATCGGACGTCACGCAACACTTTTTACCTTTACTTCGCAAGCGTGGTCAAGATAAGGTCAAGAAGGTTTTAAATATCTCTTCAGTCTTGGGTTCCCTTACTCATGTCAACGCTGTAAACTTCAGTGGCGGAATACCCGCCTACTGTATCTCTAAGGCCGCTCTCAACATGCTCACCAAACTGCAAGCTAGCGCTCTTATCAATGAAAACATTATTGTCTATTCTACTCATCCAGGATGGGTCAAGACCGATATGGGTGGCGATGGTGCCGATATTGAACAAGAAGAATCCATTGCTGGTATGCTGAAGAAACTTGATAGTATTACTGCTGCTGACAGTGGCCACTTCTTCAACTACACCGGTGAAGAGCTTGCCTGGTAAGGCACTTGGCCTTTTGTGTATGCGCATATGAATTAATTAATAAATGTAATAAACTCGCTGTCAAGATAAGGTCAAGAAGGTTTTAAATATCTCTTCAGTCTTGGGTTCCCTTACTCATGTCAACGCTGTAAACTTCAGTGGCGGAATACCCGCCTACTGTATCTCTAAGGCCGCTCTCAACATGCTCACCAAACTGCAAGCTAGCGCTCTTATCAATGAAAACATTATTGTCTATTCTACTCATCCAGGATGGGTCAAGACCGATATGGGTGGCGATGGTGCCGATATTGAACAAGAAGAATCCATTGCTGGTATGCTGAAGAAACTTGATAGTATTACTGCTGCTGACAGTGGCCACTTCTTCAACTACACCGGTGAAGAGCTTGCCTGGTAAGGCACTTGGCCTTTTGTGTATGCGCATATGAATTAATTAATAAATGTAATAAACTCGCTCGTAATTGTTTGTTTATATGATATTGGTTGCTTTGTAAACTGTAAATGGTGTAAAAATGAATGCCAACTTTCGATCTATGTATTTTCACAGGTACTAGCGACCTGTCGTATAATTGTTCAATGCACCAAGTTGGCAATATTGATATACGTATTTAGTTGAACAGGTAACTCTATTTAACTATGTAATGTCCAGCATATTATCAAAATAAAAGTGAATCTGGTGGGCACTATCTTCTGGCTAAAGTGATCACAGTATAGGTTGACAAAAAATTGTATTGCAGGTACGCTTGAATATTTATTAGGGAAAAATGGTAATACTGTCCTCTTCAAATGGGAGAACAAAAGGGTATATAGCGTTTTTAATTGCTTATAATTGTCTTGAGTGGTGGACTTCAAATAAAATCTTGATCTATAAATTCAAAGAAAGCTAAAGGGTTAATTCCTGGTTGATATACGTTAACACTACGTGTTGTTCTGCTTTATCATACTTTTGATTGCATTTTCTTTGGGTTGTTTGCTCTTTTTTGCATTAATAGCGTTCATCACATCAGAATATTTGATTAGCAATCCAGCAGGTATCCTACTCACTGCCTC
This sequence comes from Mucor irregularis B50, assembly GCA_000587855.1. Lineage (NCBI taxonomy): Eukaryota > Fungi > Mucoromycota > Mucoromycetes > Mucorales > Mucoraceae > Mucor > Mucor irregularis. Next base: position 387,859 of record KK076495.1, on the reverse strand, counting down.
TGACATCTCATACTAATGGTAATTATGTTAGCCAAAAAAATGTATCTCTAATTAGAGTAATATGTAATGACTTACATTTTCCAGACTTTTCTCGGAAAGACGGAGAGTAGTTTGATAGCTTTCCAATCCTTGTTAGACTGTAACTGCTCATCGATCCAATTTTTGAAAACTTTGGGCAGGCGGGAGGAAATCACTTCCTTTGTATCCAAAGGATTGTGATTATGATGCTTCCAGTGGTATTCAACTCTAACTTTGCCGTTAATCAGAGAAATCTTTGTTATTTTGGCAGGGCAGTTGACTTTTATGGAGGCTCTTGTCTTTCTCCTTTTCTTGGGTGGGGTATTCTCGCTAGAGCTGGAAGTTGCTTCTGTAGTTGGGTCTACTTTTCTAATAGCCCTCTTTCTTGCGTGATCGCATATAATGTACAGTGTTTCCTTTGTTAATTCACACTTCGTCAAGGCTTCTTTGGGTATACCCTCAACGGCTTTAGCATTGAGGTTGTGTAAGCTTGACTTGCTCTTGTTCCAGTGTGTACGTCGTGAAGCAACATTGGTAAACCACTCGTCATAGGCCTCCTCAGATTCAAAATTGAGGCTTACTAAAGGCTCGTTCTCAGGGTAATTTGGTGACACCTATGGAAGAAGGAGAGTTGAGAAGTAAGATTGAAGCCTTAGCAGCTCGCATTGAATTCCCTCTTAAGAAGTTGTATATCATTGATGGATCAAAGCGTTCCAGTCACTCTAACGCCTACTTTTACGGTTTCGGTAAGAACAAGCACATTGTGCTTTTCGACACTTTGATTGAACACTCTGACAACGAGGAAATTTGTGCTGTATTGGCCCACGAATTGGGTCATTGGAAGATGAACCATACTCTCAAGTTGATGGGTGTCACACAAGTCAACTTGTTGATCATTTTCTGGTTATTCCCCTCAACGGCTTTAGCATTGAGGTTGTGTAAGCTTGACTTGCTCTTGTTCCAATGAGCGTGTCGTGAAGCAACATTGGTAAACCACTCGTCATAGGCCTCCTCAGATTCAAATTAGAGGCTTACTAAAGGCTCGTTCTCAGGGTAATTTGGAGCGATCCTTTCAATGAACAAAGTTGAAGTAGACATTTTATATTTTTTTGTTAGAAGAAGCGCATATGCTTGAAAATGGAGTATTGCCAACTTTTGCGGAATATGAAATTCACTCTCCACGATCCTGCTTGAATATTGACTTTTCATGCTTTCTTAAGACCCTCAAAGAGATTATGACGATGCTGATACCAAAAAAGCGTCATGATAATTAAAATTCAATCGAAAGATACCGGCCTTTAAAGAATTCGAACGCATCCATTGTACAAACGCATTACGTACGTCCACCGTAATAAAAAACTACAAAGATGCAAAAAGAACAAATTTAATCAAAGATGATAGCATTATTTGCAATTTTGGGACTTTATATAATCTATCTCAGAGTCTGAAGGCGCAGTGATTAAATACTACAAGGCTTAAAAGCAAAACGGCCCTAAAATGAGGGTTCACGTATATCTGCCCAATCAACGTTGTCCAGACGACATCTATTCAAACTCCAGGAACCACATTAATTATTGAATGGTCTTCCACGCGTTCTTTCCTTTTTTTCTTCTTCTTCTTCTAAACATAAAGAGGCCGAAATGGATAATGTACTAGCACATTTGGATAAGCTCGATTACAAGCAGTTTGTATTGGGCTTTTCCTGTATTGTCTTTGGTTTTGAGCAATACCTCAAGTAAGCTGTGTACAAAATAACATTCTTTCATCGATTAAACCATTCCTAACAACAACGTTAAAATAGCTTCCGTCAATTCAAGCGTTATTTGATGCTTGAACGTCCTACTGAGTTGGCAGATATTGTTACAAAAGAGGATTTCAAGAAAGCTCAAGCATATAACTTGGATAAGTCTCGTTTTGGCTTCATCGAGAGCCTTTACAAGCAAATTGAAACTGTTTTCTTACTCCAATATGATGCTCTTCCTTACATTTGGGATGCGTCTGGTAATATTTTATACACGCTTACTGGTTATGGTACAGAATACGAGGTAATTGCATATGATGACCTGTGTTGGAGCTCGTTTCAGCATTTTTACTCAACTTGTCATATTTTAGATTCTTCATTCTCTTGTTTTTCTCATGTTTTTCACCACTATCTCTACCCTTACTGCAATTCCCTTCAACCTTTATTCCACCTTTGTTGTTGAAGAAAAGCATGGCTTTAATAAGCAAACTATTGGCTTATTTTTCACTGATATTCTTAAAGGTCAACTTGTCATGGCCACCATCATGCTTCCCTTCATGTCCTTGTTTTTGTGGATCATCAAGTCCACTGGTGATAACTTTTTCTTTTATGTCTGGATTATTGTGTAAGTATAATTGGAGATGAATTGGATCACTCATCTCATCTATCATCAAATTCACGTATAGTATCGTATTCCAACTTTTTATCATCACCATTTACCCTACATTTATTCAACCTTTATTCAACAAATTGACACCTATGGAAGAAGGAGAGTTGAGAAGTAAGATTGAAGCCTTAGCAGCTCGCATTGAATTCCCTCTTAAGAAGTTGTATATCATTGATGGATCAAAGCGTTCCAGTCACTCTAACGCCTACTTTTACGGTTTCGGTAAGAACAAGCACATTGTGCTTTTCGACACTTTGATTGAACACTCTGACAACGAGGAAATTTGTGCTGTATTGGCCCACGAATTGGGTCATTGGAAGATGAACCATACTCTCAAGTTGATGGGTGTCACACAAGTCAACTTGTTGATCATTTTCTGGTTATTCTCCTTATTTATCCACAACAAGCAACTCTATTTCGATTTTGGATTCAACACTATGCCCACTTTGATCGGTTTCTTATTGTTCCAATTTATTTATTCACCACTTGAAAGTGTCACTGGATTCTTGATGCATGTCTATCAACGTAAAAATGAATATGAAGCTGATGCCTATGCTCTCAAGTTAGGATATGCTTCCACTTTACGTAGTGCTTTAATCAAGTTGAGTGTCAAGAACTTGGGTGGATTCAATGTTGATCCTTGGTATTCTGCTTGGAATCATTCTCACCCTAGTCTTGTGGAGAGATTACACGCTCTTGGCGTAAGCCCTACTTCTGATAAGCCTATTGTTGTAGAGGAAAAGAAGGACTTGTAATTAAATTTATCTCTTTTTTTTTAAAATAAAATCAATTAAACTTTGGGACAAGCAGGCCCACTTTCAATTAGAAACGCATTGCTTCGTTCTTTATAAATCTGCCTCTGCCTCGCTAGTATAGGCAAAACGAATTACTTGGACGCAGGGCAAAATGATACCGTGACTCTTTGTGCTAAACAATAGCTGACTCTTGGATAATATACCTCGCACACCTGGAAATAATTATAGACTGTGCTGTAACACATACTACTATAGATAGATGTCCGTATAAAGCTAAGCTCTTTTGATGGCTTTGTGCCATCTGATTGAAATTTCTAATTCTACTTTGAAATTACATAATCACATTTAGGGTTCCTATTGGGTCGTTTCATTTTTTCATTTTATATTGAGGGGAGGGAGATAAGAATCTCTTTGAAACAATCATAATTCAAGTAGCGATTCGATTATTAACCTCAAATTCTATTTTTTGATAGGGCAACATTGACCGTTCCTTTCTCTCTCTCTCTCTCTTCTTGAAGAAGCACTTATTTTAATCATGGTGTCAAGTGAAATCACCAGTAATAGCGCTGAGCTTGATTTGATGTTGACTCGCATGCAAGAACTTGTGGTGGAGTGTAAGATACAAACAAACAAACAAAACTTTGTGTACCTCGAGTTTTAATAAAACGGATACTGTTGCAGATGTCAAGCAGGGCGAAAGTGATAATTCTGACGTCGTCAATTACCATAGCCCTTCCGAGCTCTATGAAGCTATTGATTTTACACTGCCCATAGAAGGCTCAGGATCAAAAGGTAATTGACAATGTTGACATGTCAAAGAGCGATTCCGAATTAATCTTGAACAACGACAGGCACATTTGATCTTATAAAGTCAACATTGAAGTACAGTGTGAATTCATGGAATCCTCGGTTTATGGATAAGCTCTATGCAGGCACCAACCCTATTGGCGTCATTTCCGAACTTTTGTTAGCTGTATTAAACAGTAACGCTCACGTCTATCATGTATCCCCAGTTTTAACCTTGATGGAAATTGAAGTAACTAAAGCAGTGGGACAACTGTTTAATATGGGAGAGGTAATTAAAAAGAAGTATGAGTAGTTTTGAAAAAACCCTAATAACTTTATTTCATTATTAGAAAGCAGGTGGTTTATTATGCCCTGGTGGCTCGGCTTCAAATTTATTAGCGATGGTGACAGCAAGAAATAAATTATTCCCAATGATTAAGGCAGAAGGTTATTTCCCTCGCCCTTATTGTCCTTCGTCAGAATATGGTAAATTGATGGTATTCACGTCACAACATAGTCATTATAGTATCGATAAAAGTGCCCAAGTGTTGGGCCTGGGAACAAATAATATCGTCAAAGTACCTGTGGATGATATTGGAAGAATGCAAGTAGACGAATTAGGTATAGTAGCAAGATTCTAAGTTGCATATGCTTACCATGAGACTGAAACAGTGGCTGTTGTAGAACGACTTATATTAGAAAGTAGAGAAAAGGGAGAGACACCCTTTTTCATTAATGCTACTGCAGGTACTACTGTGTTGGGGGCATTTGATCCTATTCACAAGATATCCAAAGTGGCAAAAAAATACAACTGTTGGCTCCATGTGGATGGCTCTTGGGGTGGAACTGCTGTATTTTCAGATAAAGTAAAGGCAGAAACAGACTGGTTCCGTGGATCAGAATTAGCTGATACTTTTACATTAAACCCACATAAATTACTTGGTGTGCCTCTTCAATGTTCCATGTTGATTACACCTCACGAAGGACACTTGTTATTTGCTAATAGTAACAACTTGAAGGCAGACTACTTATTTCATGGCAACCCATATGATCTGGGAGCAGGTACGATTGGTTGTGGCAGACGTCCTGACGCAACCAAGGTGTTCTTGGCCTGGAAATTCTACGGACAAAAGGGTCTTGGAGATCGCGTAGATCAAGCTATTTCCAGTGTAAAATTATTTACAGATATTGTACGTGAAAGAAGTCATTTTAAACTCGTTGTGGATCCAAGTCCCTTCTTGCAAGTCTGTTTTTGGTTTGTACCACCATGCTTAGAAGGCGCCCAAGTAAGCGGGGAAGAATTATCGATCATCACTAGAGAATTACACCGACGTGTGAATCAATCAGGTAAATTCTTGGTTGATCATGCACCTTTGATAGGTGTTCCAGATTTCTTTCGAATTGTCGTGAATGCACCCACTGTAAATGTACATCGTGACTTGGTAAAGCTCCTCGATACAATTGAGGAGGTGAATACCACCATCGACTGGAAATCCATTCTTGCACAATAAAATTTTGTTCTTTTAATGAAAAAAAAAAAAAAAAAAAAGTACCGCATATCCTACTTTTTTTTTTGCTCTTTTGCTTTTTCTTAGTTTTCTTTAAATCTCTCTTCTCTTCTCTTTTCATTGACAACATTTCGTTTGCAACATAAAAGTGAATATATATATTTCACCTCGTTATATATGACTACACCTTCTCTGTCATGTAGAGTACAGGCACTCTATCCTTTTGAATCCAGTGATCCTTCTTCTTTAAAGTTTGAAGAAGGTGATATCATTGACGTTTTAGCGAAACTTCCTTCTGGATGGTGGGATGGGTGGTAATGATTCTTATTAAAAGATTTAAGCAATATTTCAAAAAAGGTTGATTTTGTTAGCTCTTTTGATGGCTTTGTGCCATCTGATTGAAATTTCTAATTCTACTTTGAAATTACATAAAAAAAAAAAAAAAAAAAAAAAAAAGTCCGCATATCCTACTTTTTTTTTTTTGCTCTTTTGCTTTTTCTTAGTTTTCTTTAAATCTCTCTTCTCTTCTCTTTTCATTGACAACATTTCGTTTGCAACATAAAAGTGAATATATATATTTCACCTCGTTATATATGACTACACCTTCTCTGTCATGTAGAGTACAGGCACTCTATCCTTTTGAATCCAGTGATCCTTCTTCTTTAAAGTTTGAAGAAGGTGATATCATTGACGTTTTAGCGAAACTTCCTTCTGGATGGTGGGATGGGTGGTAATGATTCTTATTAAAAGATTTAAGCAATATTTCAAAAAAAGGTTGATTTTGTTAGAATTTATTTAGGTGTAATGGAATTCGTGGATGGTTTCCTAGCAACTTTGTAAAAGTCATTGAAGATTATGGTAGTACAGTGGTAAAATCATTGTTGTTTTTGCATAAACTACTATTTTAGGCTATAGTCTCTCTATATACTCACACACTACTCTAATATAGTCGTCACCTACTTCACAAGGGCATAAAAGAATGAGCGGCATGACTGATCTGTTTGACGATCGTGTTGGAGGTCATTCAACCCACGATCGACGCACTTCATTACCACCCAATTGGTCCATTCAAGATAAAGAGGATGGAACAGCCAGTTATTATTTTAATACTCTAACAGGAGAGATGCGTTCTACTTATCCTTACGACGATACTTTTTACGATGTGGAATCAGACGAAGACTCTATTACTTCGACTATTGATAGTAATCCCAGATCAGAATCTGTAATTGATGGGAGTTACATGGCCAGTAATGAAAGTGTGAATGTTTCCGACGCTTCCAAGGATGTGCAAAGTAGCAAGGTAAAGTAGTAGTTTTCTTTTAGAGATATAAGGGGTTGATGTCAAATAGAGTTTATAACTCCTATATTCTATAATCAATAGTGGATTCAGCGTACAACACCTCAGGGTCTCCCATTTTTCTATAATATGTCAACTCACGAAACTGCATGGCATGCTGACTCGCAGGTAAAGGACGCAAGTTCTATTGGAAATTTGACATTTCACCATGACCCCCTTACTTACTTACTTGCTAATCATTAGGATCAACCCAAATCAAATAGAAACAGTACATTCTCTCAAAATTCAATCCTTTCATTTGATAGTCAAGAGACATTATCATGGAACAAATTATCACTCAATGTCACTTTGACTATCAATAATTTACTCGAATCCACTCGATATTCACAACGTGCGCTGTACAAGAAGCATGCAGCCAAAGTAGTTGAAGCTGTAAGATTTATGCTTGTTGCATCTGGTACAATCAGTAAGGATTCTTTACATATCAAGACGAATGGTGTTTTACGGTCTCATCATCGCGCCATGATGGCCTCGATGTCAAAATTGGTTCTCTCTTCTCAACTCTGTGCGGATGGGGCTGTGACTGATGTTAGTAAGTTATTATCAGATGGAAACGAATTACTGCTCGCTGTGAGGAATTTCATACATACCTGTGAAAGCCTACCTGTGCAAGTAAGTCATGTAGACCCCATCTTATTTGATGCAAAAGAGGATATAAAAGGTAGAAATAACTCTATTTCTTCCTCAACGGGTGGCTCGTCTATCTTGGACCAAGGCATGCGGGCAAAATATCAATTGCAATCAGACCTTGTTGAGAATTTGGATGCTTATGGTGCTAGTATGCAAGAATCAATGGAATCACTTATGGCTAATTTGAACCGTCATAGTGATTCACGCTGTTCCTTGGCAGTTTTATTATTTACGCAATTCCGTAATTTTGGAAATCAAAATGGACAATTCTTGTCTATTATTGAGGACATCGATTTCGAGAGTGTCAAGAACTCACCCAAGATGCAAGATTTAACCATAGCAAAGCAAAAGTTGTACGACGGGCTCGGTTTACTCTTTTTCAAGATGCAAACCATGACCGACGAAAGCATCCCTATGGATAAAGTGACTACTGAGATGAGCCAGGTGGCTCAATCCATCATAGACGCCATTAAAATGGTCTGTGACAACATGGCTGGATTGGTGATAGAAGCTGCAAATACAAAAGACACCTCTCTTTCACCTGACTTTTTAAAAGAAACTACTGCTGCATCATCACCACCCTCTTCCAACAACATGAGTCCTTTCCTTGATTTTGATTTTGATTCAAGTCCTCCATTAAAAGACTTGAGCGACAATAGACGCTCTCATTCAGTCGATACCATTTCCACCACCACATCTGGACAACAACAGAGGAAAGAAATGACCACAAGTACATCGAAATTATCCAACCGTTCTTCTGCTCCCATTTCTGATTCAATCAGTATAGATACAAGTTCACCTTATAAGCATAGATCACATACATTATCTGAAGCACAGTCAAAGCATACTTCAGCTAAACTTAAACAATTTTTCGGGGATGACCCCTCAACTGCTCCTACTTCCCCCACAGACGGAAATACAACAACTGCTAGTACAACTACCACAAATGCTGCCGCTGTTGCTGCTGGTGGTGCTACGACTCCTACATCCCTAGCAAGAAAACCAACTTTAACCACAGCAGCCAGTTCCATCAACACAGGCACCTCAACTCCCACGACCACCGCTGCACCCACTGTGGTGGGAGAAGAAGAACATAGTTACCTTCAATACGATTACAGTCCTAACGAAATCGTCTTTACAGTAGACGGAAGTGTCAAAGGAGGTACCTTACCTGCTCTTGTCGAACGCATGACGCTGCATGATTATTTAGATATGAACTTTAACAACACCTTCTTGCTCACCTACCGATCCTTCTGTACGTCCATGGAGCTCTTGGAGCTCTTGGAAGGAAGATACAATATCCAACCTCCTGCCGAACTTACACCCGAAGAACTCGAGATTTGGGTGACCAAGAAACAAAAGCTGATTCGACTGCGTGTCTTTAACGTTCTTAAGATTTGGTTGGAGCAGTATTATTACGAAGAAGACTCGGTGATTTTGGATCGTCTCTTGTTTTTCACCAACACACGAATTAAAGATACTCTAAGTTTCTCTGCCTATCAACTGGAGCGACTGATTCATAAACGTAAAGAAGCATGCAAAGATTTGAAAAAGCTGGTTATCACGCAACAATTTGATGCGCCTGATCCGATCTTACCTCGCAACTTGAAAAAGTTTCGTTTATTGGATTTGGATCCTACCGAGATGGCACGTCAGCTCACCATCATGGACTTTAAGCTGTACAGTTCAATCAAGCCTGTTGAGTGTCTGGATAAAGGATGGTCTCGTGATGCTAGCAATACCAGCGATTCTGCACCCATTGCTACCAACATCAGGGCATCCATTGACTACTGCAACCAAGTCACGACGTGGGTGTCGGACGAAATCCTATCGCAATCCGAAGTCAAGAAGCGCAGTACGCTGATCAAGTACTGGGTGAATGTGGCAGAGAAATGCCGTGTGCTCAACAACTTCAATACGTGCATGGCAGTCTTGTCCGCATTCGATAACAGTGCAGTGGGTCGATTGAAGCGCACCTGGGAGATGGTGGGTGCACGTACCAACCACATCCTGTCGAATATTCGTAAATTGATGGGTGCCAATCGCAACTTTAATCAGTACCGTGCACTCATTCATTCCATCAATCCACCGTGCATCCCCTTTTTGGGTATTTATTTGCAAGATCTGACATTTATCGAGGACGGTAATCCCAACTTTTTAAAGACTTCCAAGGACTTGATTAATTTTGCAAAACGAGCCAAGACGGCAGAAGTGATTCGGGAAATTCAGCAGTATCAGTCTATGGGCTATCAGTTTAGAACTGTGGATGAGATTCAAAGCTTTATTTTGATGAATTTGCATAGTTCTCGAGACGAAGATCAGTTGTACAAAGAAAGTCTCAAACTGGAACCAAAGTAAGTTGATTTTGAAAGTGTGTAGTGTATATAAAATACTTATGCTTTTTTTCATGTAAATTTTAGAGAGAGAGATGATGAAAAGATTACACGACTCTTGCAGGAATCAGGTTTCCTGTAACCCACCCACAAAACTTATAACTACACCACTTGCATTCTTATATATATATATATACCTTCATTTTTACGCATAATAATAAACACACACACAAAGAAAAAGACGAATATTCTTTTGTTTAATAACTTTCGAATGCTACTATAATATTATTTATGTACAACTGTGTATAATGAAAATGAAGAAAAAGGGGGGATACGCAAACGACTGCAATTAGTTACTACCAGCACTAAACATTCTATCCAACAAGTTCCATAAGGGATTTGCAGTGTTTGCGGCATTAGCAGTAGTAGCAGCAGCAGTTGTAGTTGTTGTGGTGTTGGTGTCCATATCAGATCCAGTAGCAGACCTTGATAATGCAATGCTTTTCAAATGATGATGACGGTGTGCTATTTGTCTTTGTTCGAGATGAGGAATGGGCCGTTTATTATTACTGTAGAGTGAGTTGGAGAGCTGTTGTTGTTCTAATCCATTCATGGTGGGGAGGGTAGATGTAGAAGAAAACTGCTTACTGGCACCTAATTGAAGTCGATTTAATGCGGGATGTGGTTGCTTTTGTGTTGTACTACTCTTTTCTAAGCAGCGAATCAGACTGGCTCGCATTGGATCCACATATCGTTTTATACACCGGTTTTCTTTACTTAGGATCTCTAATTCTTTATTGATTTTTTGCATATTGCGAGGATGAATGGGACTTGTTTCATCGTCTACCTGAGATTGTTGCTTTTGAAGTAATAATTTTTGTTGTGTCCTTGACATCATGTTGTTGGAAGTGGATCTTTTAACTGAATGGGGAGGAGGGGGGGTTCTTCCGTTGGTGGCTGTTGATGTCATGTGAAAATCCGGTCTATTTGTAATATAAGAAGGCTCTTCATAAGAAGAAGCAAGGAATTGAGAACGAAGAGGTTGCTTTTTGGCTTTTGTAGTCGTTGTATTATTTGGAGTCGACGTTCTTTCTGGCGTAGAAGAGATACTCTCAGGAATAATTTTCTTCTTGGGGATAACAAGTGTGTTGGCAACCGCATTCAATGTTTGCTCAACGGGAGCAGCAACACTTTTGGAAGTAAGCGAAGCGGGGTTGCTAGTTGAATGGGTGCTCGTGGATGATGTTGTCTTTTTCTCTGTTGTTGTTGTTGTCGGCTCAACCACTACTACTACTCTCTCTTCTACTTCTACTTCAGGCTTTTGTTCCTCCTCCTCTTCCTCCTCGTCTTTATCATTCTCGTCTTTGCTTTTATCTAATGGTTTTTCCGCATGGGTTGACTTTCTCTTTGTCAAAGCTGTAAAGCCTTTCCTATCAAGCGATAATCGATTAAGCGAGCGTTGAGACTGAGATCTTCTTATGACGGGTCTCGTATTCGTGATATTTTCATTATCGTCTACAACAAAATCAGCTTCTGAATCTGTATAGGCAGCATTGGCTCTTGCCATAGGTGCTAATTTGGCGACATGAACTCTTCCACTGGATCTTCTTTTTACATGATGTCGAACAGGCTGTTTTTTGTGATTACTGCTCGTTGTTGTGGTTGTTGTTGTTGTAGTGGCAGTGCCGTTGGACGTTTTCGCGTTACCGTTGGTACTACTTTCTTCTTCTTCTCCTACCATAAACTTGTTTTCTTTCATATCTTAAATGAAAAAAAGAAAAAACAGACTAAAAAGAGGTTTTGCTTGTTGTTGTTGTTTCCCAAAAGCTGCTTTTTGCCATTACTGTAAATTTATTGAATATCCGCCGAAGTTCTTTCTTTCTTTTGGTTATAATCCACCGAAATGAAAAAAAAATAAAAAGGAAAGTCCTTTTTTTAGGCGAATGTTTCGCTTTTTATTTTTACATGTCAGCAGCTTGCAATAACGATGCTTTTCCAACATTTGTTGTTGGGAATGGCAAATCTTTGTATGAAAACATGTGTGAAAGCTGCAGGTTACATCTGTGACACATTTATTTCCTTGTTGGGATTTGACGGATGAAGTAATTGTTATCAAAGATATGATCCTCTTAATCACAAACATTTCGTCAACATTGATCTCTTTTTATAAATTGTTCGATGTGAATAAAAGAAAAATCGGTGTAAAAAGTTGTTCCGCTCCGAGATAAATTGACCAGAAAATGTAACATACATTTTAGCCACCTTGTCGGTCTATACTGAGCACAGATCCCCACGGAGTAGAAGAAGGGACAAAAACGCATAAAGAAAAAGTATGACAAATCATGCTAATTTCTCTGAAAAGAAAAAAAAGTGTCTACAAAGTGCCCAAAATGCAAAAATGCAATGTAAACATTCTTTCCATTCATAACAAGCATTGATTTGTCATCATGGTCTATATTGAACAATCATTGAGGAAGTTAAATTATGTAACAATAGGTTCTATAACAAGACACCCTCACAGTTATTGAGTTGCTGGATCGAGCATATTTTTCTAATAACGCCTTGTTTGAACCAGTAGCTTATTAATGACACCGTAGCATTCGCAATGCCAAATATTATAAATATGGGGATTATGTCGTAGTGACACTCAAATGGGAGGGTATAGTACTGAATGGTGCGTATCATACACTTTTTACAAACATTTGCTTCGGCTTTGCTCCTAATCCCAAAGGGGAGTAAAAATAAAGTATTAAAGCCAACAAAATCTTACCACCAACATCCAATGACCCAAGAGAGGAAGTTCAAGTGCATTCACACAAGACCAAGTTTTCTGCTTCTTTAGAATAGTGAGAGAAAGAGAAAGAGGGGAATGTGGGTTTCTTCTCTACAACTGGCATAAAGTTAAAGAAGCCAATCTATCACTTGTACCAGGTTCTTATTAAGTGGATTATCCCCTGTTATATTTTAACCGTTACTATTTTCTAGCAATAGCTGTATCTGTAAAGCTCTCTCTAAAGATTTCTTTCCGCGTTCAAATGAAGCATTTGGCCAACAGTAGAAGGTAATGGAATAAGTATAAATCACCCTTCTTTGACTTCCATACATTAGGCATTAAGACTTCTCCGCCTTGGACTGCTACAATTGGTGTTTAGTCACGGACTTCCTTAGAAAAACTGGCCACTTCTACCACATACATACACTAATATTTAATGATTCACTAATAATTATTGCGAGGGAAGAAGTATTATACGATGAGTAAACTTGACTGGATAAGTTTTCGGTAGGAACATTTTGTAAATCAATTAATACGGTGCCGTTTAATGTGTCCTGAAATTTCCGTGTTTACATTTGTGTGTAGGTGCATCTGAGAAGCTTACTGTGGGAATCTTACCGAGACGCGGGAGAGATATATTTAAGATTGATCCATTCTTATTGGTTTTTATTTAGCTCAAGAGTAATTGTTAATTACTGCGTTAAATCTAAACTGCATACACACCTCGCCCAGTCTTGTATACTTTTTGCTACGCGTGTTTAACTTCAGTCCGCATGATAACATGGGTATCTGTGTGATTCTATGAACACAGCAATACGTATTTATTCTGTTGATTCACTTTGAGTCAAAGTTTTTCAAAGTAGTACAAAACTTTCTAAACTGGAGAATCCAACAATTTAAACATGCTCTCTACACAGAGTTTTGAAAAAACTTACTGCGAATGACCCGCATACGCTAAAATCCGGGTACGACATAATCGAACCTATGACTGACTCTGCAAGCACATGCTTTCGAAAACCTTGTTACTGACAATGCCCAGTTATTACTTGATGATCAAGAACTAAAAAAAAACTTTATTTTACGTGTTCATTACAGGCACAACGTTAGATTAAACCATAATAGAATATAATCGATTTGGCAATTTTGTAAAATTGCTCTTACATAATTAGTTTTTAAGCTCTTTATGACTTCAGTCCGCATGATAACATGGGTATCTGTACGTACACACTAACACAGCAATACGTATTTATTCTGTTGATTCACTTTGAGTCAAAGTTTTTCAAAGTAGTACAAAACTTTCTAAACTGGAGAATCCAACAATTTAAACATGCTCTCTACACAGAGTTTTGAAAAAACTTACTGCGAATGACCCGCATACGCTAAAATCCGGGTACGACATAATCGAACCTATGACTGACTCTGCAAGCACATGCTTTCGAAAACCTTGTTACTGACAATGCCCAGTTATTACTTGATGATCAAGAACTAAAAAAAAACTTTATTTTACGTGTTCATTACAGGCACAACGTTAGATTAAACCATAATAGAATATAATCGATTTGGCAATTTTGTAAAATTGCTCTTACATAATTAGTTTTTAAGCTCTTTATGTAATTCAGTGGGTAGTACAACTCTTCCGTGGATTACTCTACAATCTGCAATACAGTTTAACAGTTTGCCAGAAACTTTACGTATATAAATTGGCTAAACGAGGCACATTATAATTGTAGTCATTCGTATCATTGTAGTCGTTTGATCGTTGAAAGCATCTTCACAAAGAGGTCAATTCAATTTTATATTTTCTGCTTTCCTACAAATTACCCCACATGAAACGCATTGACGCATTGACGCACATCTATTGATCATATGGTTTTCTAAGGTGTCTAAAAGAGGATGGTTGGTGGGTATTAATGTATGTACTAGGGCGTCGGGTGAATCGATTCCACGCGATAAACCAGCTTAAATCGTTGAAATTCATCGTAGTAATATTTCTTGATTTTGCACTCGACTATATTTGAACTCAAAGATGCGGGCATAATATCTCGAAAAGATCATCGATTTGTCAAACATGCTGCGCAACCAAGAATCTCTGGGGTTCTTTATATTGTACTTCTTTAACTCAATTCATAGAAGATTTATATAAAACCTGTTAAAGATTTGTTTAAATGAAGCCAATTGACATTTCAACCGCCTTGTAACTCATCAGTTCACAAGTTATGTATTATCAAGGTTATACTTTGGATGATACTTTGTCGTCTCACGGGGTCTTGTCATACATGCATTTTCGTCGTGCTTTTGCATTGACGAGCGCCGGTCAGTACGTATCTTGAAAGAAAGGTTTGCAAAATGATTTTTTAATAGTACAAAGTTACAATGCACAAAATGTAGATACTAAACCATGACATGCAAAATAATGCAACAAGTGTTTCTGTCCTAATAAAGAAAGCGAGTAAAAATAACTTACACCATCGCTGTTGTTTTACACATGAGTCCTTGTCTCTTTTGCGTTTTATCATTCTATTTGACCATGAAGAATTGAGCTCTGGTTCTTGATCAATAAACTTTTCAGCCGAAGCGAAATTGGCCCGTCTTTTTCAGTCATTGCAGAATGAGAATGTGACACTTTTTGTGATACCTCAATTTCTTATTTTAGAGTTTGATGGAAGAAAGTTATATAGTGGACAAACAAATGGTTTTTTTTTCATAATCTGTGAATGATCGCATGGATTGATGAGCGTTTCTTCTTTAAGGAATAGGTATGTATACTTTAGAACAAGTTTATGGGGCCTACAGGGCTAGAAGAATCTTTTCTCGTCTAGAAGAATCCTTAAAATCTCAGGTAGTACATACACGTTGTTAAAGTGTAGTAGCGTAGGTACCTTCCTGGTTGTAGAGTAATGGAGACCCACCTGTTATTACCATTTGTCGCATGTGCTTAGTGAAATAATGTGTGTGTGATTATGTACGTACGCATCACTTTGGAGTGCATGACTAGTGTCAAATCACTTCATCTCGAATAGCATGTAATTAAGCTTATTTTTATAGCTACAACTGAGACCGTTTTATAATGCAAATCTGAACATGCTACAAGAGTTACAAATCCTTAATTAAAGGTGGACCAGGCCAAGAATGACAAAAGTAAAAAAAAAATTGGGTGTTACATAATTTGGACCTATGAGCAGCCTTCGAATCACAAGTTTACGCTGATCACAAAAACTAACTCTGTTACTGACCGCACGTACCAGAATAATAAAGAACGGCTTTAGAATCTGTTTTAGTCACTTTATAAAAAGGTACAGTCAATTGTAGAATATACATAAACAGATAAAAGTTCATTTAGGAAAAATTATGCATTTACGCTTTAAAAAAAGAAGTATAAGCGTTACTTTCTAGCGTGCATTCCACAATACATACGTAGCATAATAAAGTTAGCATGAATCAATACGATTGCAATGCATATTGGCAACAAATTTGCCAAGGTGGTACATTTTTACAGGCTACATATTGACTTTTTGTTATGTAAAATGACTGACTACAACAATGCGGTGGTGCAAAGTTTGTCAAGCATCATTTTGTGATACGGTAATACAACCTAAATAATGAACCCGACAACATTACCTTTTTTGAATGTGATTTTTATTGTTGTAAAAAAAAAATGGGGTATTTTTAGTAACAAAACAACTTCAAAAACATATCAAAATAAATGCAGGATAGTTTGATGTAGACCATGTATACATTACTGCAGTATTATCATCGTGGATACGTAAAAGGTATATCCTACACACGCGTGGCGGAACTCATTCCGCCGTTCAGTCAAACACTCGGAGTTTCTTGCCTTTGCAGCATAGGTTTTTGCTTCCTAATAAAGAAATGTGGTTTTTTTTATTGTTGTCCTAGAGACGTAGTCATAACGCCATAGCAACCGATCGCTGTTGTTGTTGTTGTTGTTGTTTTTATTATTTATTGCAGTCAGCGCTTTGTTGTCATTATTTACGTGACGACGTTGAGTAATTTTTTTTTTAATGTAGTCAGTATACGTGTGTAGTGTGCTGTGCAGTAATTTAATTAATTATTTTGAAACGAACGAAAATGTCATGTAAAGTAATAGGATCGATGCAAAAGGACTAAAAAGTGTTGTTGTTGTTATTGTTGTTGTTTTTATATTTTGAAAAAAAGAAGGTTTTTTTCTTTTTTGTTATTATGATTGCCTTTTCAAGACAATCCTAATTTTCTTATAAATAGGGTAAAGGAACAGAAAATCTTTTTTTAAAAAATTATTTTTTGCTTTTTACTCTACTACTGCTACGTATATAAAATGAATGGTAAGCGTGTTGATGACATAGTCATTCTGCAATGGATAAGATATTAATTTGGTTTATGTCTCTGTAGTTTCCGATCTACTTAACCCTGTAACAGCAGCACCTACAGCTACTGGCAATCGCCGTTCAAGATGTGTATCTACTCCCGTCCATTGTTACAATAGCAACAGATATTACAGTCAATATCAAAAAAAGGAAGAGGAATATATTGATCAAGAAGACCAACATCATAGCAATTCAATGGTGGGCAAACCACGCAGTCGATTCTCTGAATATGAAGATAATATTATTCGTCAAGGCGTCGCTCAAAGGTTAACTTGGGGTCAAATATCAGATTTACTCCCACATCGCAAGCGTGCTACATGCTTTAATCGTTATAGAACCTTACAAGGTATCCGTAAATCACGTAAACAATCCGAATCACCACCTATGATGTCTACTTCTTTATCATCTTCACCTTCTTTAAGCCCTGTCACATCGTGCTTTAGCACCTCACCTACTACTCCTCCTCCACCATCACACAATACAATTGAAAGAACAAGTGATATAATGTACCCGTTAATGAATGAAGAAGAAGAAGAAGTAATCGAGGAAGATGA
This sequence comes from Mucor irregularis B50, assembly GCA_000587855.1. NCBI lineage: Eukaryota > Fungi > Mucoromycota > Mucoromycetes > Mucorales > Mucoraceae > Mucor > Mucor irregularis. Next base: position 370,373 of record KK076495.1, on the reverse strand, counting down.
CAATATTACATCATTCAATCACCATAAGAAGTATTTAGCTTTCCCTCCTATTAAGCAACAACATCATTTTTATCAACAACAACAACCTTATTATAGCTTTTAACCAGCTCAAGTATATACACCAAATCTTCATCTTTTTATACATACTACAACTCGCACACACACACACACACACACACATTTAAAAATCCCATATTATAATTATAACCCCCACCATGTAAAATCCTTTTCTTTTCTTTTTTTTGTTTTCTTATTTTATTATTATTTTATACATATTACAAATAAATCATGTTCATCCTCGATATTTAGCAAAAGTTTCTTTGACACCAAAACCCTTTTTTAGTGCTTCCATACACTGGTCATCAATGGCAACATATTTTTCACAATTGGAAATGACTTCTTCCACCATATCTTGTGGTACACAAATAACACCATCGATATCCGCTACAATGATGTCACCTGGATTCACAATCACGGGTGAAGTACTGGACATTGTGATAGGAACCTGGAGTTCAGATGGTCGTACAAAGGCGTTTTGTGGTAAAATAGAGTGCGACCGAGCAAAAACCTATATTTTATTATGTGTTCAAGTATGTCAGGTCCATGTTGTTCTAAAAGGCAATAAATAAACTTACAGGGAACCCCATACTGCGATGTTCGTTCAAGTCACGTACGCGACCATTAATAACAACACCCTTGACGCCCTTGTACTGTGCTCTTGCTGACATAAGTCCACCCCAGACAGCGTTCTGGACATCTAAGAAAAATACACAAGAATTAGCCACACACAAGGAACGGTCATTTCTTCAATCCCACTCTATGTATTACCACAGGGCGCAGAAACAACAACAATAGACCCTTCATGAGCTGCATCGACCTATAAAATCAAAGTAAATAATAAAGAAAAAAAAATAACAAACAAATAAACGCTTACAAAGTGCTCGGAAGGCGTAGGTGACGTTGTATCCGATTTATCTACCATCTAAAGAAAAAAGTTGTGTGATATCAGAAAATAGGAAAAAGACTGCCTCGGTGAATATGATTTACTTTGACGGTGAATGCAGGTCCAACAATACGCGTATCACCCTCACAATACTTGGGCGACCAGAGCTCAATATCGGGTATGTACCCACCCCAAGGTCTTTGTCCTAATTTCAAAAGTGCATCTGCAATCTAGTTTATAGTTCATTTAGTCTTTTTCACTCCTTTCCTCTCTAAATCTCGGTTTTTACCTCGCATGAAGAGAATCGCTTTAAGCTTTCAAGTCTGCTTGTCATGACGAGAAACAAAAATAAAAGGTAAAGGAACAAAAAACATGCATAATCATCTATGCGACGAGTATTTGAAACTCAAGTTGCATTTTGAGCCAATCAAGGCCTGTAACTTGAAAACTCTTAAATGTCTGTCTACCACCATTCAGTGCGTCAAGAAATTGATATGATGGCGGCATTTTTACTCCCACAAATGACATATTTCTAGTTGTTTATCTATAAGTTGGTACAGGGTAAAGCGTTTCCGGTAAAAAGAGGTGTTGAGTCTAGATTTGACGTACGTAGCAGGAGGTTGGAAAATTAATCGAGATATGTATAATTACATGGATTTATTTTATCAAGAAATGATTCAAAAGAATGTTGCTACGTAGAGCTTCCATTTCGATCTAAATGAAAGTCGACTTCAAAGTACGTATCACATTTTTAGTTAAAAAAACAGAAAATTATTAACATCCTCCAATTTGTAAAAGTTTTGCAAAAAAGAAAAAAACAGGTGAACTGCTATTCAAAGGAACATTTGGCTTAGCTTTGATGAAACATCTGCCTATTGATACATAGTGATCATCTCACCCGCTATTAGAGTACCTGGACGCGAAATTTCACGTACATCGGCTATGCCATGTACGCTATTTAGCAATCCATCGACCATATCCTTTGTCTTTAAAAGCAATTTTCCTGGATTTCGTAGTATGTTTTTGTCAGTGAAAAGCTTACTTGCAGCTTCCAACACTTCAATGTAGAAGTCAAGTCCATTGAGATTTACCATAAATCGAAGATTGATTTCCAAGCAGAGTTTCAACCTCAGCGTATTAATTATTCAACCAATAATATTCATTTTCCTAAAAAGTAGTCTCCATCGTGTGGAAAAAATCCAGCCAATGAGAGAATTTCTCTTGATCGAGTTACTATTGTTTTGTTGTGAATCCTTCAGTTAAACACTCTTCACATCGTACCAGGTTTGCTGTGCTGTATATTAAACTTTTATTAGGTATTCGCTCTTTCCTCGGTTACAAACAAGCAACTTATCCCAATTCCGGGTTCCTTACAGCGGGGGCAAGGAAAAAATCCCAAACAAATTTTTCCCTTTAGTTTACATTAAAATTTGTTTGTTAAAATTAAAAGCGATGACAGCCTGACTGGAAAAAACAGGTTACCATAATATATCAGTATGTAACTCAAAAACGTCTTCTTCTTTTCTTCTTTCAACTCTCAATTTATCATGTTTTATTCTAGTCAAAATACACGCTTAAAGACCTCACCACCTACTTCTCTCCACTTGGAGGAAAAGACTCGCGATGATATCCTCAACCTACAAAAGTTTTATAATGTGAATACTAATGAACACAAAAGAATCTCTATTCTTATGGACGATACTGAGAACGAGCAACCACAGCATGTAGAATATATCAATTTGAAGCAAGCGCCCGATGCTGAGATGAACGCTATTGGGGCTATGATGGATCGTAATATCAAGAAGGCACTTTGGGTAGACGATCCACTACGATTAAATATGGAAACAACGACAATGACTGGCGAGAGTGAGAATCAATTGACTACCGAGGAAGAAAAAGAAACAGAGGATTTGGGAGATGCGCAGTTTCCTTTCCACCACTTACAAGAATTACCTTATCACTTCAAGCCTAACTCAAAGCAATTGCAGAAGAATTTACTAGATGCTTTATACATTGTCATGGATTTCCCAGTATTTACACCCAAGTCCACATTTGAAAACGGTATAGATAATACAGAGTACTTGATGTTGGCATTACAATTACCGTATGCAACCGCTGCTTTTGTTCCTCCTACACCACCTCCCAAACAAGTCACCACTACACCCACTATGCCACCACCCATCATTTTACCTCCAGAGATGTACGAAATTCACGACGAGGATTCTGCAGAATCAAACTATGAATACAATTATAATAATCACTGGCTCTATACTCGAGACGAAGATCAATCTACCTTAATGACCTATTCTCCGCGTATGTCTATCGCTGGCAATTCATTACCCTATTATGATGCTGAGGAGGGTGGTAAAGATTTTACAGACGAAACATGGGAGGCTATTTTCCATCCCCTTAGTACATTTAAACACAAGAAAGGTAAATTGGAGTATTATACATGGAATCTAACGAATTTACCCGTCTCTGCTGCTCGTGCTGCTCACCGTGTTACACATCCAAAAGCCTTTGGTCCGGATTCAGATGACTTGGTCCCTTCTTGCGAAGAAGCAGTTCAGGCAGAAGCGACTTTACCTCAATTAGCTCCCACACCTCCATTAAAGCCCTCTCCCGTGCTCACCATTGTCAATGATGAATTAGAAGATAGTCAACTCACTTTAGCTATACCAGAGGACAGTGCCCATTATTACGACATGCTTCAAAATATTCGCGGTAATCAACGGTACAGCAACGCTTCATCCTTAGCTTCTTCTTTGGTTTCAACAATAAATACGCTCGAAGAGGGAGAACGATCCTCTCGTAAGCCCTCACGTATGCATTTAATCACCTCGGTGTTTAACGTTACCACACATCCCAAGATCAACAAGGAAGATCAATACAACGCCTATGGTGGAGATGAAGAAACACCTGTTACAACACAAGCTATGATGCGCGACCATGAAGACGGATTGAAAGTGGAGAACGGGTATTGGACAAGCAAGAAGTTATTTTGGACCGGATTTCTATGTCCTTTGCTCTGGTATTACGGATGTTTTAATTTCACTGCAGCTAGCAAGGCTCGTCACGTCAACGAAGTGCTATGGCAAAAGCGCTGCCGACTTGCCTCAATTTACTTTTCCGTGGTATTATCAATTGTGGTGATGGTGGTCGTTGTGAAAGCTGCTGGTGCAGCGGGTGCTCGTCAAGCTCAATCCGATACAATCCGTGCAGTGATTGCTAATTAGCTTTATATTTTTATTGTACAAAAATAAAATAAATGATGATAAAAAAGAATGATACATTATTTAGAAGAAGTGGTATTTATATGATGATTGAGTCTATTTTGCCCATTGTCTTTGAGCCTTGAGTTTTTTTAAAGTGCTTCTTTCCTCCACTATTTGTTCTTTCTTGCACTTCGTTGAACTTGCGCTTATAATATTGCTTTTGATCGTCGCTAGCCAGTAATTCATCGACAATAGTGGCCTTACGTTCCTTCTTGTTCATACGTGCAGAGAAGAATTCAGTAGGACTTTCAATGATAGTACCAATTTGAAAGTATTTGGGATCAGGCTTATTGCCCATCTTTTTATAGTGTCTCTTACGATCCAAAATATGACGCATTTTAAGGATCTGTAAATCACGGCGAATCTCGTCTGTCATTTCTGTCTTGGGCATATCAAACCATGCACTTCCCGTTGTCTTTTCTCGTTCCTACAAACACAAAAACACAAACACACATAAATGACATGAATTCTTGTCAGCTATTCATCTTTACACACTTACAAGTTGACGTTGCTTCTTATTTAACTTCTTGGAATCCTCGTCCTTGCTGGCTTGCAAAACAACCGCAGTCTTCTTTGATGCCTTTTCGCCTGGACTCAATAATTCCACAGCTTCTGTCACCAATTTGGATCGGCCATTCTTGGTCTTTAAATATAACTCTTTGTCTAATGAAATGCCAGACTTCATTTGAGAGATCGATGTGCTAACAGGTTTCTCCTTCTTTTCAAGTTCGATACTGTGCACCTTGAGTGCTGCTTGTGCTTTGTTCAAAAGGGCATCGAGGTCTTCCTCTTCTTCAGAATCGTCTTCCTTATCAGAGTCTTCTTCTTCTTCCTCCTCAGAGGATTCTTCCTCGTCGCCAGACTCTTCTTCTTCTTCCTCAGAAGAGGATTCTTCGGCAGCAGATTGCTCTTTAGATTCCTCTACCTTTTTTGGCGCTTCTTTGGTATTAGAGACAAGCTGATCTACATTGAATTCGGACAAATGGTCGAGATCGATTTTTTGCTTTGTCTTGCTCTCAATTTCTCTACGATGAGCACGAGTTAATCTTTCAGTCATGGTGGATTTGCTGAAGAATGGCAAAAAAATATTTGGCTGTTTTTGGAAAGCTCAAAAGAAAGCCACTCACTTGTGACAGCTATTTGTTTGTGGGGTTTAAAATTATCAACCACGCATTGACCTGATCAAGTATTTTAAATTTACTTACTTAATAAGAGAAAGATCGTCAGTTTCACTAGCTTCTACTTGAAGTAATAACAGAGGAAACCTTGATTACAAATCGTGGTAACGATTGATATAAATATGGTGATAATATGTTGACATGTACTAAATATCTTTTAATATTTGAGAGGAAACCTTGCCAAGCAAGAGAGATATGGTCAGTTGCGACACAATCTTGAATAAAAAGTACAAAAGACGTGATGAAGTTAAGAAGCATGGTATTTCGGATGCTAGAGAATTTTATGATAAAGACCAAGCTATAAATTTTAAGCTACAAATTTTAAGCTGCTAATATGTCTCAAGGACATGCTTGAAAATAAAGCGTGTATAGTTTACATGACACTTCACCAGCTTCCAGGCGTAAGTTTAATGCATTTAAATGGTTGTCACATTTGTAATTATTTTTTAACCTTCTACACAAAGCAGCCTTTCACTGGCGTTGTGCAATTCCTACAAAGAACGAAACAAAATGCGTGCCAAATGTTGAAGACGTACCAATTAAGGCTAAATATTTTGCTCTTTCAAGCCTAAAATCAACAACATAATTGGCCAGTATAATCCAATCAGATCAGTGATTGACAAGCGGAGTGTCTCACTGAACACGGCAGTCCCATCATTTAATTTTTTTTTTTTCACAATTATATAAAGTCCCCCAGTTTAGTTTTTCCTTTCCTTTTTTTCTTCAAGGCACTTTCGAAGCTTTTCGTGAATAATCACCACATGTCTCGGGAAGTCAAAAAGGAGCCGAGATCTCGTTATATCTGTTAAAGAAATGAAAATGAAAAATTGGTGAGGGAGCAAGGGTTCATAAGCAGAAATTTGTATTGGCGTACTGCACCAGGTTGCAGACGTTGCAGAGTCGCGATTGTATGAGTATGAGGTCAATTCTAAGCTAGGTCAATTCTAAGCTAAGTAACTGATAAATGGTTCTGGTGTAAGGGTATCGTTGTTACGCTCCAAGCAACGTGTGCTCCCTCATTTAGGTGGATAAAACTTACTTTTTGTGGATATCCATTTTTTTACTTTTAGTATGGCAGCTGCCCTCTTCTTTCTAATAGAACGAATGCATCAAGGGAAGTTGTTTCTCAACTTGTTGACGTGCAGATCAATCCACAAGTTATAAATATTGAGTGATTTTCATTTTGTTTCTTCTTTTTTCTTTTCTCAACAAACTCACTCCTTTGTACAAAAAGAATATATTACAATGCGATTCAACACTATTACTTTGGCTACTACTGCGTTAGTTCTTTTCTTGACCATGTTTGATGTGTCCCTTGCCTCTCCAATTATTTCAAGAGAAGGAGGTCCAATCGGTGGCGGACTCAGTACTCCCGGTCTTGTGGGTCGCTCTGAAAACGTTGATGAATATATTGAAGACACTAGCAACGCCATTACTTCATGATTAGTGTGCCCTCTTCTAGTTGTATTATTACCTTATCTATTTCAAATAAAACAAACATTTGAAGAGAGTCAGAGACTTTTAATTGATTAATATGTATGTAACGAAGGGAAGAAAGTTCCCTTCGTGGCGTAAATGAATGACAACAAGTAGATCGTGGGTTTTATGAAGGAGATAACAAGAGGGATAAACGATTCTTTTACATAAAATCTACAGAATCTAACTGATGTTGATCATACTAGTTGCTCTGCTAATACATGCACATGTGCATTCAGGGGTGTATCTTTGCATGATTTATATATGTACTGCCAACGTCCAAGATGAAAGATATTGCTTATAATGCAAGTGATTATATACTTTTTTCTTTTAGATTATATAACAAGTGTAAAAAAGAGGTGGTTCCGGCTTGAGCGAAGCCAAGTGAACTCACCAGAATCAAAAAATTATGCGCTCGATATGTCTTGATTGCCATACCGCAAGAGTAAATCAAGACTCCTGCCACATTGTGTTTAGGAAGAACGAATAAAATTCCCTCCCCCCAACATCGTGACGCGCCCTTTTTTAAAGGGCAAAATGAATTGTTTCTAGAGGGTTGACTATATTTTTATATATTGTAAAGCCAACTTGTGGTGTCATCATCTCCATGGATGCTAATGATTGGGCTTATCTTGGAGAAGGAAACTTGCACTTGGTGACAAGATATATTGGTCGAAACACTATCTTCGTAAGTTGTTTGGATAATGCAAACCCTTTTTAAAGGCAGGTTGTCTAAACTTTTTGTCTTACAGAAAGGGAAGGTTTTGAGAGTATTGAAAGGGAACGAAGAAGACCATGACTCTTCTGCATTCAAAGAGGCATTCTCAAAGCATGTCATTCAGCCATTACTTGGAGCTGATTATATTGTGTCCTTGGTAAGAAAGGGGTAGAGGGTTTGAAAAGGCTGGTACTTCAATTGACTTCAGGCAACATGTAGACACCCATTCATACCTCGGTGGACTTTTTGCAGACACTGGCTCGCAACGTTGAACCTTATCGACCTGCATTCAGAAAAGTAAGGTCCATTTTATTGAGCTCATCCACCTCATTCCTTCTTCAAGATCTATCAAGTGTGTGGCCTCAAGCGTGGACGTTTGAATTGAAGGTTAGACAAACTTTATACACTATCGAGATGTATCTAAAGGTGCAATTTTGATGTAGCCTAAATGGGGGTTTAAACCTCGTTCTATTCATATCACATCTGACGTAAAGAGAAAGGTGTGTCGATTTTGCATGCATACTCATTTAAAGAATGTATCACAAAACGCGTATTGCCCGCTGGATTTATATTCCAACGATCGAGCACGAGTGCAGAGGGCATTGCGTGTGTTATTACATGATCACTCCATGAAAAAGACACTCAATGTAGAAGGTGTGGATAATCTGGATATTGCAGAAGAAATTTTGGAGAATATACTGGTCAAGGATCCTATTCTAAGGAGACTTCAACAATTGCAAGCGAGTTTAGATGAGCTTGATGTAGAGGGTGTATACCCTTTGTATTTACAGCAACAAAAAGAGTCTTTAGTAACGAACGATATTGAAGTTTGGAAGCGGGTTATTTCAAAGTTCCAAACAAGGTCCTCCCATAGTATAAAGTTAGATGATGAGGATGGTGAGCGACAGAGGATATATGAATATGTTTTATCCATGACGTTTAAAGATTGTTCACTGATGATCAATGTGATGAAAGCAAATGGCGAAAAAACTCATAAAACAATAGAGCTGAAAGATGGATCCATATACCAATACGATTTGAAAGTGATTGATACAGACTTGAAAAACATAGAAAAGATACCTTACTGGTATCAATTAGACCAAAATATTGTACAAAATGCAATCAACACAGACTTTGTAAATAAACGAAACTGCGTGTAAAAAACGCTGTGTTTATTATTCTATGTATACATATTTTAATGATGGTAGATTTCTTCCAAGGCTTCGTTATCGCTGACACACCAATCCAATCTCTTGATCAAACTATCGTGATGCTATATTAGTACAATCGAGAGACATCAAAGTCGTAAACTACGTACCCATCCTCAATATCGTATGCCCAAGCATGAACTGTCAACTTTTGTCCGTTTGTCCAAGCGTTTTGAACGATGGTTGAGTGACACACGTTCTTAGCAGAGTTGACAGCGTTTAACTCGACCAACTTTCTAACCTTCTCTCTTTCAGTCTTCAAACTGTCCATTTCATCGTTATGTACTATGTTGCATGCATATTAAATGTGAGACTTTTAGCTCGTGTTTTTCATTGCATATATTAGATAATCATTACATCTGTAGACATCCTTGATAGAACGTAACCAGTTATCAATCAAACCGAACTGACCGTTACCACAGGCGGCAGTGACACCACCACAGTTATAGTGGCCTAATAATAAATACAGTCAGCTATGATCATCCTGTCTTTCTCTACTTTTGTCAACTTACCACAAACAATAATGTGTTCTACCTTCAATACGTCAACAGCATATTGAATAACAGACAAGCAGTTCAAGTCACTGTGGTTGACGACGTTAGCAATATTTCTATGTACGAAAATCTCGCCGGGACCAAGCTGAACAATAGCGTTCGCTTATTTTGACAACATAATAGGTTAATATAACTATATAAAGATTTTCTTTTGGGGTTTTTTTTATTTACTTACCAGGCACTCTGGAGTCCGAACAACCTTAAATAAAAGATAACTTTAATCAAGTTTTTATGCTTTAGGATTTGCTATTCGTAAACTTACCAATCCATAATAACTTAGGTTGTTGAACTTCAGCAATGTTTCTAAAGAATTCGGGGTCTTCCTTTGTAACAGCAGCACTCCACTTTCTGTTATTTTCAAAGAGACCATGCAAGTCAATATCTTGTGGGTCAAACTTATGCATAGTCAAAGAAGAGCTCTTGGTATCGCAGTGACATTCTTCTTCAGTATTGTGAGAGTTAAGAACCAAAGGCTCAGTAGAGTTGAAGTGAGTAAAGCTCATCCTAGGGTGTCAATAGAGAGAGTTTGGAAAAACAAAAAAAAGAAGAAAAGAAGAAAAAAAAATGTCATATTTATTTACCGGATCTACATATAATCGCCCCAAACACTTTTCATGCTGAAATGGATTTTGTGACTCTCAGGCGCGGGAAACCAATTATAAAAATCTTTTTTATTATTTGACATATTCACAAGAGAGAGAGCGAGAGAGAGAGATCTTCAATTCTACAATTTGTAAATGCCTTCCAAGAGAAAAAATTCAAACACTTCACAGAAGGTCGCTAAAGGTAGTGCTTTTAATGATGTTTGGCAGTAGTCCTGGTTAATTAACTTGATTGTGCGCGTGTGTAGATCTTGACAAGGACCACTCCAGTAGCAGATCCAGTAAACGAACACGTAAGAATCCCGTCCAAGTCGAAGACAGTAACGATGAAGTCTCGCACGATAAAGAGCAAGTGGTCGTTGTGAAAATTAAAGCTAGTAAGAAGCTCAGTTCCTCGGTTATTTCAGAGGCACAAGAACCCGTTGCCAAGGCTACTGCCCCTCTGAGTGCTATTGCTGCACGTAGAGCTGCCAAGGCAGCTGGATTATACAAAGAGCCCGAAGTAGAGCAGGAAGAACACGTAGAGGAAGAGGAAGAAGAGGAAGATTATATAAATCGAGAGGGGATTGATGTTGCTAGTATCACAGACGAGGAAGATATCGAACAACGCGAAGCCTTAGAAATGGAAGAGGTCGTTCCTGTCAGCGGTGCAACCACACCCAATGGTGGATCTACTCCAATGATACCATCCACTCCTATCAACACCAAGAACAAGAATAAAATGTATGTAATAGAGATCGAAAAAAAGCACGAATATACTTACTTATTTTTATCTGCGTAGCCCTCATTTGATGGACTATGGATCAGTCAGTAATTTTGTTCCTACTCGCGACAACTGCTGCGTGATCAACCAAGAAGAAGATACATATATATTTATTGGATTGAAAAAAGGAGAGGACATTGTTTTTATGGGACAAGTATTAGCTGCACCTTTATACGGTGCCATGTCTGTTGCTGGAGCAGTGATCTCTTCTGGCAGAGAAGTTCCTGCAGAAGTTGTCCCCGGAGAAGATTTACTTGTTTCATTATATCCCATCTTCTCACCTCGCACCCATTCACTTTTACGCATCTCATCTGAATCATTGGACACACCCTCTATTCAAACACACTACAATCCTATCGAAATCGATGAAAACTTGCTTGAAGCTATATTCGATGTATTCAAAGCCGGAAGAAAAGAGTTTGAGTCTGTGATTGTGATCAAAGATTTGGAAGGACAATCTCACTTGGAAGATATGAGCAGTGCCGTTTCTTCTTCCACAAAGAACCTTGTCAAATTAAGTGAAAAAGAGGATGATCGCGACGGCAATTTCGATATCAATTATTTACCTGGATTCCACCCTATTCTCAAAACAACTCCTGGAGTTAAAGCATTCAAAATAGAAAGTAGTTGGGCTTCGCGTACGGACCTCGCACTTGCCAATGCCAAAGAACGACCGGTTGTCAGTGTGGTGTGTGGTGCTAAAGATATGGGTAAATCATCGTACAGCAGATACTTGATTAATCGCTTATTAAGCAAGTATAAACGCGTGGCCTATATTGAAACCGATGTTGGACAAAGTGAATTTACGCCTTCTGGATTGTTATCATTACATTATTTAACTCAGCCCATCTTGGGTCCACCTTACACACATCAACAAATTCAACCCGAGCGCAGTTTCTTTTTTGGATCGGCATCTCCTAGAAACAATCCCGACTACTACTTGGAATGCATTAATGAACTTGTGGATCACTGGAGAAGAGATCAGGCTGCTATATTTGATGAAGAAAACGACGAATCGGAATGGATACCTTTAGTAGTCAATACACAGGGTTGGGTTTCTGGCGTTGGATATAATTTACTTGTGAGTCAAATTCAAAAGATCGAGCCCACGGATATCTTCACTATGCGTCATCACATCTTTGAGTACAAGAATTTACCCCATACTTTCAACCATGATATTTTACCCGTTGTCAACGAAGCGTTCATGATGGCAAGAGAACCTCCTCAACTCCACTACTTGGACTGCGTGTTACAAGATACAAATGTGGTGACATTAATGGATAGCTTTACTTCAATTCAACAACGTGATATCACATTAGGCTCCTATTTTCATCAATCAGGTGCAATGAACACAGAGAGCTATCTATTACCAAAATGGAATTTCAAGCAACATTTAATTGAAAGAGTGCCCTGGGTGATTGATTGGCGTCAAAGCTTAAATGCAGTATGGATTGTGTTTGAAGAAGTGAAAATGAGTGAACTGTTTTACGCTTTGAACGGAAGTCTGGTTGGTTTGATCGGTGATGTGGTTGATTTCAAGAAACAAAATGGACCTAAGCACGCAGTGAACACATCTGTTGATACTTTTGTAAGTGCACTACTATTTTAATTAGAGCTCTGATCTTTTTTTTTTTTTAGTTAACTCTTTCATGCACTAGACACCTCCTAAATATTTAAATACACAAGATGAACCTGCTCCTTCACCACAAACAACCACATGTTATGGATTAGGCATCATCCGAGCTATCGATCCAGAGCGTCATGCATTTTTAATACTCACTCCAATTCCCAAGAGTACACTGGAAAAAGTATCTGGGTTGGTGAAGGGTGAAATTCAATTACCTCTGTGGGCTATGCTTGATCACCGATTGGAAAAGAACACTGGCGTGGCTAACGTACCATGGAGGAAGGTTCCTTACATCACACAGCAAAGTACAGAAGGTGCAGGTGCAAATGCTTTAAGAGTTAGACGAAATTTATTACGTAGAACTCAGTAGTAATAAAAAGCAGTTTAAAGTTATTCCTTAATTATTTTAATTGAAATTTATCACAGATCGAGTGGTAAATTAGTGATTTTCAGTAATTTGACCATCGAGCAAGCAGTAAGGCATGCTCAATTAACTTTTTAAAATGCCGTTGATTCCTCGATCGTTGTACTACAATGCACTTACAACATTTGAAGTTCTTTATTTGCATAGAATGTCATAGAAAAAAAACATTTTTCATGAAATAGGAATTCAGAAGTTCATAATTGTTATAAAATTTATTTAAATAATGCTTTACATTGCACATACATTTGGATAAAGCTGTTTGGTATATGTTGCTAATTATGGCAATACGAGTAAAAACAATTCACTCAAGTTCAGTCTGCATGACTCGAGGCTTTAAGGAAACACCTAAGTCGCAATTTTCACATACATTTGATTCATCGTAACAAGAATTATATATTGCTTCCATAATGTTGTATAAGCGATTAAGATAAAGAACAAATTGAGGCAGTTCATCTAGCAATAAGGGAGGGCGAAAAGTATCCAATTCAACCATAGCAAGTACTTTACCAACCGGCTTACTTAAGTAAAATTTAACGTTTGTGCCTAAAGAAATATGGTCAGAGGTTAGTATGTCAAGTGAATATATATATGCCCTTCCGATTTCATCACAAGGAAGTTACCAATCGCCATACATACTGCAAATGATTGGATATTTTTATGGTTTTTGGCCTTATCAATTGGGTTGACTTTAATGAAACCAATTGATTTCTGAGAATTTTTGACGGATCCATATGGTCGACTTTTGTATAAGTTATCGTTGGACTCAATTGTATTTGTCCATTTAAAGATACCTTTGTCGTCACCGCTGACGAAAAAAGGGTTGAGATAATGATTGTAGGTATCTGGTACACAACTTAAATTCTTGGACTTAATCAAGAGGGAGTGTTTCGATAATTAATTTGACAGATAAAAGCAATTTATTCAGAATAGGATGGGTGTTGTCGCGTGTCAGCAGTGAAATTCTAGTCACTACTTCCATTCTAGACGCTCCGTTGTTCAGGTCTTGTACCCCATTCCATCCGATAAGGTCTTTTGTTTGACGTAAACAAAAACGGTAAAAGTAACCGTAGGAATGGAACCAGCTCGTTTAACAAAGAGGTAGTACTATTTACACCACAACTTTCACTGATTGTACCGCAAAATTTTATAAAGTGCTAAATCCAATGAAGTCTTACCAGGAACCACCTTATCACGACTCCGGAGGAAGAGGTTTGGTAAACCAACACACTACCTTGAATCTTTCAGGCGTGTCCTCTTTCTTGTAAAAAGAGAGAATGAGAGGGAGAAAACGAGAGAATGAGAACGAGAGAGAATGAGATAGAGATAGAACGAGAACGAGAGAGAATGAGAGAGATAGAGGACGAAAAAGAGGAGGCGTGTTCCTTTTATGCAACCCGGGCTAGATAAAGAACCCAATCTTTCACCATTTTTCAATACGAGATTCTTTGTTAAACGAATTGGCTTTGTCCAGGGTAATTTAATGCAGAACATAAGATAACAAAGATTGCATCATTCCTTGTTTTCTTTTAGTTTACGATAGCATAAAGTAAAAAGAGATACAGAGAGAAAAATGACCCCATTTAATTACATATCACCTTTTCAGATTATTTTACATTTGATCGTACATAAGTAAAATGGGTTAAACAAAAAGATTTACATAGTAAAATAATCCTTTGAGGCCCACGACTCTTCTCGCCTTCTCCAAACATTAAAGCGTCGAAATGTTTGAAGTGTCGCATGATGCAGCTGTGTTCGCTTCGTTAGCGCACAGTCAGTCTCAAATTTAAATTCTTTTAATGCCTTATATAGCAAGAGAGAATACCTGACATCTGAGAGAGATTTATCAATCACAGTAGACTTTACTTTAGGCCGTACATACTTTTTACTTGCGGCCAGCGACCAACAAAGAATGGATGGGATTTATTCAATGAAATTGATATCATACATATGCAATTCTCAATTATCTCGATAATAAATTATACAGATACGCAATATTTTTGTTATTGTGACAACATCTGACGTTTTTTCATTATATACATAAACCTTCCATTGTCTTTTTTCTGCGTCTCCTTTTCGCTTTATGTATATACTGATACATTGGAAACAACGGAGACTGTGTAATCAATAACCTTGGATGAAGTCAAGAAAAGTACTTTTGAGAATCTTGATATTATTTAACAGACGGGAACCACCAGGTATTTCGATTTTATTGATCCGATTGAAGCGGTCTATATTGTAGCCGTTGCCACATCACTTTCAACATTTGAAAGTCATTTACAGCATCCTCTTGCCCTCTTCAATGTCTTTTTTTATCGGAAAAAAAGAGTTATCATACAGATTTGGAGCATCACTTCACTTCCAAAGTAGATTTTATCAGATAAAGTACATAAAATTTTACTGAATTTAAGGGCACAGACAATAAACTCCCCATGAATCTCGCAAAGCTCTGTTGATGCATATTCAAGCCAAGCGCCCATGAACCTTATTGTCTCTTTAGGTTATTTCTTCACTACAGGTAGTTTATCTCTAAATACATTGGATCATAAACTAGATCATACCGTACGACAACTATATCGAACTTTCTACGTATCGGTAATGGCAGAGCTAAAGCATGAAAATTAATTAGTAAGTAGAAATCAATGGTCGCAATGTTCTCAGATTTTGTGGAACGATTCTGGCTGTCGGTGTGGGTCTAAGCATCTTCAAGGCAGCTCAATTGCTTCGTGAGCAGATGAAAAGACGAATTGAAACTGTTGTTGAAGAAGAAAGCAGGATGAACCAAAAAACTGTTTGAATGATAGTTTCAAGCAAAACGAGCCTTTGAAAACAGCTTGAAGCCAAGACAACAACTCTAACAATAAGTACGATAAAGAAGACATCCTGTTTATTGAGTCCAACAGCATAGTTGGCAGAAAAAAAAACTGGAAATCACTATTTGACAAAGGGATTTTTCAAATCTACTCATCATCTACTAGTCTCAAGACTTCATATTGGCATATCAGAATTGGCATATCAGAAGAAGAAATTCATTAATTTATTAACAAAAATAAAGGCTACTCTTCGTCATCCATGACTCTCTGCTTGGGAAATTTTATTGGCCTCACTTTATTTGAAAAGACCGCCCTTTGGCGCTGGAGAAACTGTAAAAATATTTCAGTCCTATTATGGACAACTATGTCGCACAAAATTTCTGTGATGGGTCCAAGAAGAGAGAAAGGTTAAATGTGAGGTGTGACAAATGTTATTGCCGCGTTTCCTAAGTGAAAAAAATAAAACCCATTTACTAAGCCCTTTTGGACAGAAATACACTGTTCACTCAGTCTGTAACCGAAAGTTCAGCGTAGTTCTATGTTAAAGAAAGGAAGCTCAATTGTATTAGTTGGGTGTTTGTAAGAATTCAGATTATAGGGGGCAAAATGAAAGGCATTTCTTTTTCCAGGACGTGCGTCCTTTCTTCTTTAGCCACACCATCCACAATCACCATTAATTAAGAATCCGATCCTTCGCCCGCTATTCTTTTTTTAATGGGAGAGATATGTTGATGAAAAAATAAATGAAGATCGATCGTCAATTATTTTTATTCTATTTTAAACACAAGACATCTGTTCATGATATCATCTTTATACACAATCGAGGAACAAATAGATCAACTTTTATTTACATTTTCGTATACAATTGGGACAGGATCGCATAAAAAAGTAAAGTTTTAAAAAATGTTGTCATAACATTGTGTGTAAAAAAAGAGCGGTTCAAAAAAAGAAGCAAAGAAAGAAATTACTCGATGGCGGTGATGATGGAACAATGAACGATTTTTTTTAATTAACATGTGTTGCAAGTCAAGTTTAAATTTTAAAATCATAAAAAGAAAACTAAAAGAATAATTTAGTTTTATTCTTTACGCATATTGGGGGAGTATGAGCGTGGATGTATGGGGGAGTGTTGTACATAACAGCGTGGATATAGCTGTGACAATTTAGTATACAAAGAGAATCGTCGATCTGTTAGTCAATGAACGATAATAACAACAACGTGAGCGAAGGGACGGCCCGAATACACGCATTAAAGACCCTGTCAACATGACAATCGTCTGTTGCCTCGTTACGTTCCTACTTTCATCCTCCCCCCAATTTTATTACTGCTGTGATGCATAAATAATCGATTAATATTTTCCACATTTTTGTATTTAGTCTTTTCTCAGGGAGTAAAATAATAAAGAGAAATTACCCTATTAGGATACGAATGTTGTATTTCAACATAAATACATATTTCCATCGAGATTTTATTCTTCTTTCTTTCTCTTTTCTCCATTCACTCACTTTTTCACTACTTTTTTTTTACGAATCACGAAATAACCTTACAAACATTAGAGCACAAAAATACACATAAATTCAACAACCTATTACCATTTGAACAGCTATCAATAGAATGGAAATACTTGAATTGATAGACAATGGATCACAATACGGAGAATGCAAAGCTCATCCATGCACTTTGCCTGGATGTTTCAAGTCATTTGGTAATGATCCACATACCAAACACATACGATTAGATCTTACTCACTGTATCTTATATAGGTAGACGGTCCGACTTGGCTAGGCATGTCAGAATCCACACCAATGAAAGGTATAATATACAATTTATAGTCCGCGTTATGTGATGATTGTCTAACCTTCCTTTCTCAGACCATATGTGTGTCACGAAGAAAACTGTGGAAAAAGCTTCATTCAGGTAATATACAATATAATCAGCTTTTAATCATAATATAAATCTAATTTTTTAATCAATCAAATTTTCAAGTAGCGTTCAGCATTGAAAGTTCATTTACGTACGCATTCTGGGGAACGACCACATCAATGTGAATACGAAGACTGTGGTAAAACATTCGGCGATAGTAGCTCATTAGCAAGACACAGGTAACTCATATTTTGTATTTATAAATAAACGTCCCTCGTTTGCTAATAATAATTTTTATTTATGCAGACGCATTCATACCGGTAAACGACCTTACAAATGTCCTTTTGAAGGATGCAACAAATACTTTGCTCGAAAAATCATCATGACAAAACACCAAAAGCAGGCTCACAATTCAACTTCTAAAAGAGCGGCTTTACAGTGGAGACCTTTGAATGAAATGTTCCTTTCCGGGAAAAACAAAAAGGTAGAAAAGAGCCAATCTTGGAGACCTTTAGACGAAGTGTTGAAAGATGGAAAATTACTTCAACAAAAGATGGATGAGGAAGCACAAAGACACGACGAAGAAGAGGACGAGTTGGACGAAGAAGACGAGGATCATTGCAACATGATGCCTGCTTCACCTATACCTTCCGAACACAGTATAACGACTTTGGATGAGGAAATGATATACAGTCCAATGACTGACTATAACCACAGCGGTAGTAGTCAAAATTCTGTCGCAAGCACAGATCACTGGTACCCTCCTCATCAACAACAACCTCAATTAAGTGCTATTATGCCCGCTACTCATTTACCTATGACGATGACATCAAATGCACTGCAACACCATCATCATCACTGGCTTCCCTCCCTATGCAAGGATCGATCTTATTATCCACCTCACATCTCTTTGCAAGATGCAAATACGCCACTCTTTTTAAATTACCCTCCTTTCGATTTGATTTAGTGGCAGCAGCAACGATGTTCTTCCTCTTCTCTTTCTCTCTCCCTATGCCTTAAATTTTCTTTTAGATTCACGTGTTTTAATACGTTGAATATTTTTCTTCCATGCCATCTTTCTATGCCTTATATGTAAGTACGTACGTAGTAATAATAATAATAGTTTCCCCTTTTTTCCCATATATATACAATTTATAACATATAAACCTTATTGAGAGAATGTTTATGATTACAATAAAACTCAAGTAACATAATATCGGTATGAACGGAACAGTAACAGGCTCGGAGGGGGTGTAAATAAAGGGTGATTTATCCGCCATCAAGGGTAATTCACCAGAGGCTTCTGGCATAACTGTCAAATTAGTAACCAGGGTGACACAATACCAAGTACATACAGAAGAAGATTGTTTGGTAAACATATCACCCTTTTTTACTTTACCTGGCTACTTAAGCTACATTTGTGTGTACATATATTGTTGCATACGCGTACAAGACGGTGCTAATGACCACATTTAGGAGAATGTAGCCCTTTTAATCAATTCATCCATTTATTGTTCATTGTTTTTAGATTGTTTTATTGTTTGAAGACAACTTTTGTCCACTTGTTGAAAGAAAAGATAAAGAAATAGAAGGAATAAATTACAAAAAAAAGCAATTCATGACAACAAAGTATATATAAAAAGCGCACACGGGCCCCCCCTTTATTTTTCTCCTTAATTTTTTTATTTGTTTGTTTCTGTGTTATATTAAAGTGTGGTGCCAGCGTCTGAGAGTTTTTTTTATTGTCGTGTGTGTATTTTCATCAACTTTCTTTTTTTTTTCTCTTCAATCATCTCTTTTCATCCTTTCTCTTTTTTACTTTTTTTATTTTGGTGTGGTACAAATGATGGTAACTGAGGAGGAAGAATCAACCACGGATATTTGCACACGAATCAATCTTATTTCGTCTATTCAGTACCAACAGAATGAATTATCCAAGCTGGCAACTTTATTACAGTCAGAAAAAGATAGGGAGAGATATATTAAAGTCATTGAAATGTCCAAAATTATACAGTCCAAATTAGACGATCTTCAAGAAGAAAAAAGCAGAAACCATAACACGATAAATAACACCAATAATGGAAGAGTGAATTCATTTGGACAATCGATGGACAAGAAAAATTCGATATGGAGCTTAAACCAATATAGTAGCAATACAAATAGTCGATGCAGCAGTAGAACAAGTTATACTACAACAGATGACCAAACTATCAGTACCACAACAAGCAGTGCCTATTGTGGCAATTATCATCAAAGTATGCTTTCCTCCTATATACACAATGACGAATCCGCCATGGTATTTCCAGGTACATACACAGCTAAGGAGAGAAGTTGTATTGTCACTAACCACGAATCCAAAGATCATCCATCATCTCGATATCATACATACAATGGTGGGCATACCTATCGAATTATCGATAAAGTGACTTCAATGCAATTCAAGCAATCGTCCGATACACCTGCTATTAATAGTAGAAGACCGAGTGCTGATTCTCATATACTTGTAACCAGTAGTAGTAATAAAGAGAGGAATGTCATATATTTGAAGCCCAACACAATACGAAAGACTGTACATAGTAGTAGATTACCAAGTAGACCCTCCTCAACCACATCTATACCGCCTATACCCCCCATTCCCAAGCATCTCCAGCAGGGAAAGCAACAACAAGATGATTCTGAAGACGAGGAAGAAGTGTTTACGTCGACAGCCATCCATGTAGCGGTCAGAAGAGATGCTTCTCTCTTCAGAATTGAGAAATTGTCTAATAACAACAATCCAAAAGAATCCCTGAACTCCGGCCCTGTCACGATAGCAACAACACAGTCTATATCATCCATAAATCCTTCCTCTAACTCTCCTGCTTCTGTTCCTCCTCTACCACCTCCTTCTACTATACCCATTGTGCAAAAAAGTAGCGTTATGTCATCGAAACAGCCGTTACAAGCTACAGAGAGAAAGAGAGTGTCGTTTAGTGATGATAACAACAAGAAAAAGAAGAGGGATATAGGGTTATTGACACCACCTGATTCACCATACAGTCAAAATCAATTTGACACTACTAAAGTCATCCAACCGGACTCGTTTCTCGATCTGAATGCAAATACGCCGCAATTAATTCATGTGCACAAGGTAATAATAAAAAATAAGAATGTGTATATTGAACATCTTGCCATTGACATTCGATACGCTTGTTTTGTAGAAAACACATCAGAGCTTGAAGGGATTATTGAAGAGAACCTACTATTTAAATCAGTACACCGTGACAAAGACCAACTCATTCATACTACCAAACACAACTGACGGGAAATTGCTCTACAAGACATTCAATTCAATTTCAGGCAAGGCAAAATTTTTATTGAAAATTATGATAGTTTCATTGGATAGCCAGTGTTCAAAAGAACAAAATCGATTTGGATTCACATTTTGGTGGCAGAGCCATTACAGTTACAGTGCCAAAAACGAAACGGAGGATGCCAAATTTGCACTTGCACCCGATTCTTTGGTAAAGGAGGCTCTTATCACTTGGATCAAATCCCAGAATGAAGTATTGAAAAAAAGAGGGGGTATTACTTTATTGGTAAGTTGGTAAGCGCCTCAATGAAAAAACTTAAACTCTAACTTTATTTTTCTCTAGCCTACTTTGTTTCAATCAGATGAGATATTGAGGGATGGAAGAAAACTATACGTAGTGTATGATACAAGCTTATTTCGTTTATAATTTGGCGTTGTTGCTGTGCAAATCAAGGCCAGTAAGCTTTTCCAATTGCTTAACTGCTTGTTCAGAGTGTCCCATTTTGACCTCTACAAGAGTGTATATATTTAATATTCTTCTCTTCACATATATATATATTATAAACTAGAGTTATACTTACGAATTGTATTCATACCAAGTTTGTTTGCCGATCTAAGATTCATTCCAATATCATCTAAAAAGATGGCTTCATTGGCCTGAATCCCAATGGTTTTACAGGCATACTCATAGATCTTAGGATCAGGTTTTCTATACAGGAACATCATTATACTTGTTCAAACTATTGCATGTGCCTAGTTACCTCAATCCGATCAAGCGAGACTCAATGAAAAAGTCAAACAACGCACGGAGTTGCATAGCAGCTCCTGCTCCCATACTTTCTGCCTCTTTAAGATCATCTTCGGGCAAATCAAAGTTATTGGTCAAAGCAGCCAAAACGAACTTCTTGCTAGCTATGGGATAGAAAATTTATGAATAGCTTGTATTTTTACACTCTTGCATAATCTACCTTTTAATTTTTGGATAGCAAGGAAAATATTAGGGTCTAATTTATTAGTTTCTGCCATCATAGTAGTAAATAATTCTTTTCCATCTACTGTAATATCTGGAATATGGGATGGAATCGCTAGAAAAGGAGGTGGGGTTAATGTCAGGTACCTTAAAAAATATACATTGGTCTTACCTTTTCCGGATTTTGCAAGATAAGCTTTATAATGCTCTTTATTCTTTGGGTGAGACAGTTGTAATCCGAAATCCTTGTAGAATTCACCCAATTTAAGTTCGCCTCTTTCTAATTTCTATCACATCTTTTAGTTTATGCAGCAAAAAATATGCAAGTATTGTAACTTACTTGAAAAGCTCCATGTTCACCTTGTTGCACACTTAAGAGTAAAAATTGGATTTTTTATTATTTAGCTTAACTTGGAATTGGCTGTATGCTTACATGGCAACATTGATGTAGTTTCTAGGTAAACCATGTTGTTCCTCATATCGATGAATACCAGCCATGGGCGATCCAACACATACACCACCTACCAATAGAGGGTCAGATTTTACTGTTCGCTTTTTCATTCACTCTAAACCGTACCGATATCAAAAATGACAGCTTTAATTACCATATTTACTATGCAAAGAGAAAAGAGAAACACAGAAAGGGGGAGAGGGATGGAAGAGAAATAGCCAAAAAAAAAAAAAAAAAGATAATATTTTTCCCCACAATGGATATCCATTGACTGATGCTTTTTACAAGTCTTCTTTTTTATTGGCCGATAGTGGAAGTCACGTCTGGGGGAAATTTAAAGTTTACCTACGTTATAGAAAAACTTTGTAAGCGGAAATAATGCAAGTGAAAAATTATAGCATAACGGTGGATGAGTATCACTGTATGGCGAGCACTTTTACTTTGAAGAAGCGCTATCCCCGCTCTCCTTGAAATAATTTGCGCCTTCGCGTTATACTATGAAATATACTTTGGCTTCTTGCACCACTGATGAGGGAAAAGTTAAGCAATTCAATATTATACATTAGCTTATGGCAAAGTCAGATTAGTTACATGTATTCAGTTCCTATACTAGACGCATATTGTTACATAACAATTTGCAAGAATACCGATAATGTAATAAAAAGAAAGTGTACAGCCAAGATGGGAAATATTGGTTGACTTTAACATCAAACTGGTGATTGAACATCCAGAGATCCAGAGAGCATGGTTATCGTAAAGGAGATACGCCTCATGGAGAGTGGGCAGTATTAGAAGATAATACTGTCCGAAGGTGCAAAGTTGAAACAAGAAGAAGCAGGGACGCGGGTCTCCATCTCACGATCGTTGGTCTTTCACCTGGAGGAGGCTTTTTATGCAATTTGTTTCAATTCTCCAATCAACTAAAGGATGTAGTATGAAAATATCTACGTTGTTTTTGTTTAACATTCACTTCAAGATGGAAAAATAGCGATGAAATTCTCGTCTCTCCCTGGGCAAGTCACATAATCGTAGACTGAAGACACTCACAATATTCTCGTGCGAGATGAGGTATCAAAACGCAAGGAGTGCCCGTGTTGAACAGCCACACCATCATGTCACAAGACGTGCTTAAATAAATTTGTGAAGATCAAGTCGTCGGGTTTTATATTCTCTTACCATTCAAGTTACACGATAAATTAAGGCCTCCCTGCTAATGTCACTTCTCGTAACCTGCGATGAGGCTGAGTAAATTAAGCTGTGAGAACTTGATTTACCCATGATAAAGTTGAGTGATTAATTCTGGATTATCATCTTTCGTCGTTTGCATGCAAACAATATGTATGTTTTCAGGGGGAGGTGAAAGCATGTTTTGTATTCCTAGATCGACAATCCTTTATTCAATAAAGAACTACATGTACCAAATATTACCAGGTAAGATGATATTAGTGGTTCTGTACGATAGAAAAAGTATTACACAAAAGATGTAGAAAATTAATGAATCACTGGATAGTTACACAAAATCTATTGTTTGTCTCCCCTCCTTCTCAGTATAAAGTTAAAAGCATTAAAAATCGAAGGGATCTGCTTTTTCTTTTCTTTTCCTTCTAATTTTTTATTTTATACCAATGGTCAAGATTACTTTCCTCTTAGCTTCTGTAGCTACCCTACTCGTTTCCGTTAATGCTCAAGATCTTGATCAGTTGAAGAGTATGGCCAACAGTATTCTTTCTAATCCTACCGCCTTTAAATCAGAAATCGCTTCTGTAAGACATCAATAATAATATTACTGTATTTTTTGGTGTATTGCTAATCCTATTATTATTAGCTGTCTGCCCAAGTGTCTAACTTGCCTACACAATATCAAGCTTCTGCATATAGTGGTTTGGCTGCTGCTTCAAAGACTTTGGATGCTATTTCACCCAAACAAACAGGTGGAAGCTCTGCTGGTAACCCTGCTAGTAAGCCCGTCAAGTACATGGCTGCCGCCGCCGCTGGTGCTGCCGTTGCTGTTGGCGTCTGGGCTTAAGGCATTGTAATTGATATGCTATATCATTTGGTATATAAAAAAACTCTAATCGAAATACTCTAATCTCTCTTAAATAATATACGTAATACGCACTAAATAAAAAATATTTGCTCACATAAAGCTTAGCGAAACGCATTTAAACAATGCCGCAGTTAGTTCTAGATCTTTCGGAAGCGTCTAATATTAAAAAGTTAAACTTGTCACCTCAAAAATAAAGTAATGTTGACGATGTGTAACCAAGAAGTTGGAGGCTCGATCTGTGTACAGTGCTTCCACCCCCAATTTACCGATTTTTTGAAAACTCTGCTCACCTTTGCGAATAATTTTGGTCGCTTTGCTCGTCTCCTTCGTATAGTGAAAGAGATCCCGTCTCCCTGGGTCGATTAATACACATCTATTCTCAGTCTTTGGTACTGCTACTCAATCTAGCCCTTCAGTCTTAGGTATATTTGTCAATGAAAAAGACACTTTTGTGTCTGATAATTCTCTAGCCTCATTTATTTTAAGTTGCATTTGTGTTTACGGAGCATCACCATATTCAGTAACAAATGGTATGCATTACTATACATAGAGTTGTAAGGTGTCAAGCAAGCACCTAATTAGAATTACACACAAAGCAAATGCATGTGCACCTCGTGTCTCTGACATGACATTGTGCCCTTACGATCGGATATCAAAGAAATACTTTATTTATTACATATTATTTACTGACATATTTTCTTTTTTGCTTTTCGTACTTGTTATATTGATTTCGAAGAACATCGGGACTTTTATATTCAAAGAGTTGCAGTTCGGTGCCTTTTGAATAACAATATATCCAATCCATTTGTTTAAAACCTTTTTGTATCCTAGCACGCTTATACTTCTCAAAAGACAGCATGCCCCTTTCGTGTATGGGGAGGCCGTTGGGTCTACTACTGCTTCTGCTGCTTCGTTGTTGTTGTTTTTGCTGCTGAGGTACTTGCAGGGATGGAGGAGGGCCTGAGATCCATATGTATCAGTGTATTTCCTTTTCATTGTATGGTTTTGTGATTGTAAATTCTTGATTGCTTTGGCAACTGTTTTTGATGGTGAATTTTGGTCAATCAGTTCCAATATTTTGTTGTGTTCGTGATCTTGGGTGTCTAGTACTTGTGCCAAAATATCAATGCTATGCTGATCTCCAAGACGATTTTGATGTAAATGTGACGTTAGAGTGTACAAGTATTGGATCTTTGGATCATCTGGGCAAAGCAAAGAATTAATGGTGAGTTGCCGGCCAGTCAAAAACAAAAGAAGAGCGGTAAACGGATCCAAAGGCTGGGTGTTGGTGCATTCGAGGACGCGTCTCTTAGAAACAATTAAACAATTATAAGCCCAAACTGTGAAAGGAAAGTCATAACAAGCAGGGATATCGCTGGTCCTTACGTCTTTAACAAGAGAATCAGATAAAGTATCAGTGCATATGATTAAAACAATAGGGTCTAGTTTATATCTGTTAAATGCTTCAAGACTGTAATTGATAACCCTCTTCATGAACAAATTGTTGACTGTGTGTTGTATTTCGATTACAATCGGAGGAAGGTCGGATATTGATGATTTAGCTTCGAGTACAATGTCTGATCGTGTACCATTACGCCACTCTGGGTTTCCTACTAGGTAATCATTTTGTGTGTTTGGAAGAGCGTTAATGATAATGTTAAGGACTTTTTCATCGTGTATAATGGATTTAGACATTAAGGCTGTTCCAGGACGTAGTGACTTTGGAAGAACAAATAAACTCATTTTAAGCCGAGACTTTAACGAAACCTAACGAAACCCAAGCGAAACCAAAGCGAAACCAAAGCGAAACCAAAGCGAAACCGAAACAACATAGACATGTGCGCTACCGTAGGATATTTAGCAAAGATAAGAGCATAGTAAATATACACAAATTATTTATGGGTGTTTCACAATATAATGAGAGGAAAGTGTTCTTTGTGCCTTTCTTTGGGTAAATAGTGGCATTACATCGCATGAAAAACATGCTTTTAATCAACCTTAGCCGCTATGGGTATAGTCGTTAAAAAAAGCATGGATAAAACCGCTTTGACTCGATAGAAGTGTAACCCTGTCTTACATGTTTACAGAGTATCGATTAGCTTTTAGCAATTGGCTTGATACCTTGAGAAATGGGAGATGTGCTGATCAAGTAAATAAAAAAAAACTGGAGACGGGAGTCGTGTATTGTGTTGGATCAAAATTATGAGGGAGTGTTTTATTAACTAATTATTTTACATGAAATGATAACTTTTCTGCACTTAAACACATGTTCCTTCCTTGATATCATAATAGCTAGAAATACATTATGTATCAGTAAAAAGAATGTCATGTACTCATGTCATTTTAATACAATAAACTTACACTCTATGATCGGAGATACTCGTGAAAGGTACGATGGAATTCGAACAAGCGTCGTTTTCAATGTTTGCAGTACAGATTTCTAATGACGTTTGTAAGGATATGTGATTAGTTGCTGCTCCAGCATGTTCAGCGTAAAATTTACTTACGGACGTTTCCAGAAGTCCTGTCCCATGCTTCAACACCAGGATGAAGATAGCCAAAAGATTGGGGAGGGACATGGGGAACAATATCTCTGTTGTGCACGGAACGAGAAATAGGAATGTCGGTAGAATCAACGTAATAAGCAAATTCTGGGTTACCGATACGGGGAGCGCCAACGGTATAGATACTCAAGTTATCACCAGAGATAGTGCTGATACGTTGGTAGAGGTCCATACCTGCAAGCACAGCTTGAGCACCTCCTAAAGAGTGTCTGTCATGTACATCAATATAAAAAGGTGTTAGGTGTAAAGAATTTATATTTACGTAAGAAAATAAATTACCCAGTGACCACAATTTTATATCCGGGATATGCTTTGATTTGATCTTGCATGTCTTTAAAAAAGTATCCTATGGCTTCTTGATATGCTTTGTAAAAGCCTTTATGTACTTTAGCGCCTTTGACGGGTGTGTAATCGGAAAAATCAAATGTTAAATTCTATTTAAACATTAGATTCATGAAGAAATGAGGAATAGGTCCATGCGACTACTTACAACGATCCAGTTGGTATAAGAGTTAGTGCCACGAAAAACAAGATAAATCGTCTTTTTGGCATCGCTTCTTAAAATGAAGCCGCCAATATCATTGGATTTGGTACTAAATGTGACCACAAGCTTACCATCTGGTAGGTATGCTTTACAATTAGTACATCCCCAATTGCCTTTAGGTACCACGGTGTCACAATAAGCTGTAGAGGCAACAGCTGCATGAAATTTGAAATCAGTAATTTGAGCGGACGAAGCGGTAACCACAGAGTTGGAAGTGACCTTTTTCTTTGGAGGTGCCTTCTTGGGTACGTTGAGAGTAAAACCAGCTACAGTATCAGCGTCACGTTTGGCTATGGCACTGTAGTTACCCCCATGTTCTGAAAACCATTTCTTGTTAATTTCTGCGCTCTTCTCTTCGGATTGGATCAAACGGTCAGCGATGGCAGGGAGTTTAACTGGAGAAACGCGATCAGAAAGGATAGGAGGAAGTTTGATAGCGGAGGCGGTGGTTGCAGTGTTATGTGGAACAAGATCTATTAATTTGCTGCCAGCAGCGGGGGCGGCTTCGGATAAACCAAAGACAGCAATGTATGTCAGAATTACACCTTGCGAAATAGTAGTGAAAGAGACCATTTAAATGACTGGAAGGAAAACGGAGAAGAACGAGAATGTCTTGTCAACTTATAAGAAGAAGCAACGTTAGTTCGTGTAATGAGTAGAAAACAAAGCGCTATTTATACCTATCAAATGAACTGAATGTTGAACGCAGTTTTAGCACACGAAATTCTCACATCCAGACGGAAATTCATATTGATCACAGTGATAAAAGATCTAACAACTTCTGTTGTTACAATTGTTCGCTGTAACGGAAACACAAACATGTGTAGCCAATGCTTGGTTAATATAAACTTGCATTAAAATATGCTGCTATTGAATCAGAGAATTCGAAGAAAGTCCTTTTTGATTATGTTCATCTGGAGGATGGGAGCTGGAAACTGTTGAATTTCTGTACCTTGTCATGTTCGCCCCTTTTTTCGGTGATACAAAATACAAAAAAAGAGAAACTTTCACATTGTTCTATTCCAATACACAAGATATATTTCTACGGTATAATTTTTGTATCTAAATATTACATTAATTGCATCGATAGTTACGTTTTATACGCGTTTTCTCCTTTTTTATAAATGATGCTATATATAACCGATAAACCATATAATACGCAACATTCATTGATTTCAACGAAGGAAATATTACGACTACCTTCCACCTTATACCATCACGAAATTGAAAACTTACATGAATGAAGTTGTTCATGCGCTTCTTTCCGAACAAAGTAACTTTAACTCGATTTATCCATGGTTTGACATGAAATTCGTCCCACCAGATCGAAAAGATTAAATGTGGTGTAACGATCATTTATATTAGTGCTAATATTACAACGGTGTTAGAGATATCTGCTACTGTTTAAGAACATAACTGGCTTATAAAATTCTACCAAGAAACCATAATCAATCAATATTACACTGTGTTAATTACCGGTAACCAATGCGAGAAGTTATTTGCAGCATATGTACTAAGCAGTGTGCGCCTCCTATACTCCGACTCAATGCTTCGTATTTTACATGCGCTGTATAAGCTGGAAGGTTGAAGTTTTTATGATGAGTGACAGTACAGATAACAGGCCTCTTTTTTATCAAGAACATATGTCTTATCCATGTAGCGTACGCACAACCAGGCAAGAAAATTTTCGATTTAGCAATATTTTATTGCCATAAAAAATCTTTGGTACGCCAATTAAATGGTGCACCAATCTAAAAAAGTGCGCCAATCAGAAGTGCATACGCTTTAATCCCTCGCCAGTTTTCTTTTTCTACCAACTACTGCGCAGAAATGCTCTGTGTTGCAGTAATATAGATACCTCCTGAAGATGTTTCTGGTGCGTCTTAGCTGAGAGGGTACCATTAAGCTAGGGAAATTTTCAGACTCAGTCGAGCCAAGGCGAATTTTTTTTTCGGCTTTAAGTGATTTTAATGAAATCTTGTATATGCCGGCAACTTTATTTAAAAGTTTAGAATAGATTCCATTTTCTTGCCGAGATATCATTGCAGAGCTGGGTACTTAGCTGATCACCGAAGCAAAGTGATTTTAGGCGGAATATTGTTGGTGTTTTCTATTTTCGTTTGAGTGCTAAATTCACTCTAGTACATCCCAAGAGCAGGTCTGGGGAGTATGAGCGAATTCTCCATTTTTTGAGCAGGTGGGCTCAGGTCTAAAATAGGCCACTAGTTGACTTATTGGGAAATATAGTGGTTTTAGGCGAGCTTTTCAAAATTCAATTTTTTGAAGTCTCTCATTCAAGTTTTGCATGACCTCAGGAGCTGCTGTGAAATTTTGAAGATTTGGGAGAGGTTGATTGTACTGCTAAGCAAGACATCGAGAGATGTGCCAACGCGAAAGATATCAAAAATATGTTTCCCAAAACTAGGTGACTTGATCAACTTCTCTACGTACACTCCAAAACCTTCTTTAAAAGTATATTCGAATTTGAGATATGTTTGTTTTCGACCTCTCCAAAATGGAAAGACTAAAATTTTTGGCTTACGGGGGAGTGGAACTATTCTAGGCTAATAATACCATTGTAATTTTGCAACTTTAGGCGACTCAAACAAGTCTTACAGACACCCAAAACCGTCTCTGGAAGAGTGAAGAATTTAAGAGACTTGGCTTTCAACCGACACACTGTACTCAGAGACTCTGCATACTGAGATTCTTTTTTACATATTCATTTATAACAAAACATTTTAAGCTTAAGGCAATCTATTTATATGAATCCATATGTAACTTTATTTGCTACGATGCAGGGATGTGCTTTTCGCTTAATCAAATGCACGAACAAATTTGGAGGATAAAACCGAATAAAGAAGCGGGGGATATATGCCACATTTTAAACACAAGTGCCTTCCTGTATATCATAGTATCTGATGGTAGATTGAAGTTTTAGTTATATGGTCAATAGTCTGTGGCTGAAATTGGTAAAATCAATTCATGTCTTACATTTTATGATCTGCGATACTTGTAAAAGGGACGATGGAGTCTGAACAAGAATCACTCTCAATGTCATCTGTACATATTTCTAATAATGCAAATTTTTAGATTGGTGGGCTTTACATAAAACAAACAGAGAGCACTAATTACCTATGTCAGTGTCAGATTTATCCCATGTTTCTACGCCGGGGTGAAGGAAACCAAAAGATTCTGGTGGTAAGTGAGGTACAATATCTCTATCGTGCACTGATCTAGAAACGGTAATTCCTGTACCCTCTACATAGTAGGCAAAATTCGAGTCTCCAACGCGAGGACACCCAACAGTGTAGATTTTAAGATTACCAGTATTCAAAGTACTGATACGCTGATAAAGATCCATACCAGCGAGTAAAGCCTGTGCACCTCCGAGGGAGTGACTACGAGCAATTTTAGCGTCTTACTTATATTTACATTATTCAAGAGCTATAGATTTATCTTTAAACTTACCCAGTTACAGCAATTGTATAGCCTGGATAAGCGGCATGCTGAGCCTGAAGTTGAGCGAAAAAGTAGGCTGATGCCTCCTTATAGCCATTGTAAAAGCCTTGATGAACTTGGGCCCCACTAACGGGTGTATAGTTTGTCTTTCCAAAAGTCAAATTCTTACATAATTTGATATTAATTATTAGAAAAAGAAGATACCACTTAATGTTCATACTTACTACTACCCAATTTTCAAGGGAGCTACTTCCACGAAAAACAAGATATATGATTTTTTGAGAATCACTTCTCAAGACAAAGCCAGCTATGTCGTACTTGGGGGTATCAAAAGTTACAATAAGTTTTCCGTCAGGTACATAAGTTTTACAATTAGTACAACTCCAACCACTTGAAGGAATGACCGACGAGCAATATGCCGTCGATGCAACTCCTGCAAAAGATTTAAAAGTCTTTATCTGAGAAGAAGAAGCAATTACGATACTATTACTGCTGCTCAAAGTTTCGGGAGGAGCATTGGCCGGAAGTTCAAGAGTCATCCCAGCAACAGTATTCGTATCACGCTTTTCAATTGAGGTCAAGTTCCCACCATGATCAGTAAACCATTTTTTGTTCTTCTCTATGCTGATAGCCTCTGCATTGGGATTACCACGATTCTTTGGACTGGTTACAGGTTGCGTACGCGATGAAATGAGGGGAGGTATGCTCGACGCATTGTGTGCGATATTGTGCGGTACAGAAGAGAGAGACGAATCAGTTTTTTCAGCAAAAGGTGCGGCACTTACTATGCTCAGTACCAGAGTAGATACCAGGAGAGCACTCTTGGATACAGAATAGTATAAGACCATTGACGATTTATTTTATCGGATTAGAATTAATTCTGAATTCAAAAGAGGTACTTATAAGATTTTTTTTTTCTCTTTCTGGAAACAAAAGGTCCCTTTTTATACCATTCTTATGCCACATAAAAACGTAGTAGAATACGTATAGTAATCGATTCCATTTATCGTAATAGGATTGCTCAAATAGGAATTATATACTCTCAATAGTAGTTTCTGGTAGTACTTGCCAAGATGATGACCATGGCATTGGTTTCAAAAGCTCCTAATAAGTATAAATTCGTGGATGATTTATAATTTCAAAAAATTAATAAAAACTTGCATTAGACTCCACCAACGTTCTGTCACCCCTAATCCAATAGCATTTTTCACATCTCCAAATCGATTCCCCTCATAGGTCATGATGGCAAAACGCTACCTTTGTGCCACCATGCTGGAATTCACTGATGTTGAGACTTATCTCATTGCATACGGTATTGAGTGTTAAATAAGCAGTACGTAATCTCAGCAGCACGAATTGAATGAGATGGCATGTTCGCTTTGAACTCCTTGTAAAAATTTATTGTCTACAGTACGCTTGCCTAATGAGAGCATCCTTGTGAAGATTTTCGCGTGAGATTCTTCCGCATTGCGAGATACGACCACAAGCAAATGACTACCACATCATACATATAGCAAGGATGTAATATGGGAGAATAATAACATCGTTCAGAAATTGAATAAAATCTATACTCAAATTATTGTTCAAAAAGCTGATTCCCAATAATTTTTGAATTGATCAATCGCTACCTTCAATTGTAATAACATCAATACTCTTACATTTAAACTCCAAAAGGTATTGCTTAAACGAAAAGACCGCGGTTGATCTTTAAACCATACTATTGCGGTTGTTACATGTGTACCACAAACTTGCTGTGGAAACATATAGCCCAATTTTTAAGCTGTCGTACTTGATCTACCAAGAAGCAAAGATATGATGTATAATTACCAAGCATATCAAACATTCTGTTAAAGTGGATTTTGGATTACAAATTATCGATGTGAATATGCGGAAAATGATTGGTTGTCATACATTTGCACCCTTCAGTATCTATCACAGAAAGAGTGCTATTTGCAGAGTGCATCTAGTGCAACTGTTTTTTCGAGTGGACCGATCGCGCTTTGATTTACCACCTTCGTAAATCAAGATCATGATATAAAAAATTTTGCGTAAACACATTATTTTGTCTCCATTAAATATTTACCAAGACTCAAACAGATTGTTCGTGCTTATTCTCTGGGCAAGAAAATAGATATCATACAGTCACTTGCTTGCAAATTTAATGAAGATGAATACTTATTATATTGAGGAAACCTATGGATGCAATTACAGACATTTCGGGAAAAAATTTAGGTCTTGTGGTTATCGAGTACGAGTTTGCATCACTACAAGAATTTTTTATGGTTTTCATCAGATAGCAAGCAAATAACACATTGAATGCAGCAGTTCAACATTCATTTTTTATGTTTAAATGAATAAATCCACCATGTGCAAATCAGAGCAATGTAATAGTCTTAACTTAAATCTTGCTAGCCATAAACCGCTATACAGAAAACGCAGACAATTTTACTTTAGAAGTTTTTTAAAAGTAAGATCACACCCTCTCTACGAAGGTAATATATGTCGAACGTAGTACTGATGATACCGTATCGTGAGAAGCTATTCGTACTTCAAATATTAGACACCTTATACTCCTTGATGCCAAATCGAGGTACACACGCAATTACAATTTTCTGTGATGTTATCATATCTAATTTGATCGACTCACTTTTTTAATCCTCATGTTTGCAAAAATATACAATAATTGCAGTCAGAAGAAGGAGGAATTATAGATTGTAGTACAAAAGTTTGTGCACTTCGGGATTATATGTAACCGCTACAATACGATCGAATTAACTGTGTGCAACGATTAAAAACTTGTATAACCAAAAGTCAAATGAACACTTCATAATTTTTAAAATGCATGCAGAACTTTCTGATCCTTAATATGCCGCCTTAAGCACAATTTTTAATATGTAAAAAAATTGAATAGGATTTCATCATTGCAGTAAAGTACTGCAAAGTTTATGGTCCTGTGCAGATTTGAAGCAAAATGTTATCTTACTTAAACTTAGGAAAGGGATATAGGTAGTCTCTTCTGGTTTAAAAAAAAACTCTGCAGGGAAAAACCTTGTCACACAACATTAATTTAATATTACCTTGATGCCCGATGATTAGTGTGGAAAAATACTTTGTGTAAACTTATCAAAGTAATGTGCGCACATTATGTATGTGATCGAATCATGCAATGGATTTAGGTTTTAAGTTTTCTAACTTCACAGTAATACATTTTTTCGAATAAAGTATAAGAACAGTTATTTCATTACCTTACGTAATTGTTACAGGGATTCACATACATGTTTAAGTGTAAAAATTTTATGTATTCATTATTTATTAGTTTGAATCAGAGTTGACTCATGTAATTAATGACTACTTAAAGACAAAGACCTTCGTTGATACCATAGTAACTATTTAATTCGAGAGTTCGTCAGTAAATTGAATATTAGCTGTAAGAAAACTAATGCATTGTCAAGTCAACTTACGTCAAGTGATCAGTGAAACTAGTGAAAGGTACGATTGAATTGGAGCATTGATTTGTCTCAATATTGGCGGTGCAAATTTCTTAAATTAATACGAAAAATATAGATCAGCATATGCCCAGTAAATTTGTAGTTAAAAATATAGCAATGTTGACTTTGTTTTATGTTCACTTACTGACAGTGGTACTAGACGTAGACCATGCTTCAACACCTGGGTGAAGGTATCCAAAAGCTTGAGGAGGTACATGAGGTACAATATCTCTGTCATTGACAGAGCGAGAAAAGGGAATACCAGTGGAGTCAACGTAGTAAGCAAAGGTAGGATTACCGACACGAGGACCACCAACAGTAAAAATACTCAAGTTGCTAGGTGATAATCTTTTGTCACGTTGGTAAAGATCAAGACCAGCAAGTAATGCTTGAGCACCACCAAGCGAGTGACTATGTGTACATAATTTGGATGGTAAAAGTAAGATTAGATACATCAATCAGTAATAGTATCTATTAATTAAATTACCCTGATATAACGACTTTATAGCTAGGATAAGCGGTGAGTTGTGCCTGCACAACTGGGAAATAGGTGCCAACGACTTCCTTGTAGGATGCTTGGAAACCACGATGAACTTTAGCTCCGCTGACAGGTGCGTAAGTGGCGAGATCAAAAACTAAATCCTGCGGAGGGGTATCAAATTAATCGTTAATGCTTTAGTAAAAAAAATCGTATAAATCAAGTCTTCTTACGGTGATAGCGCTACGGATCGAGTTTGTTCCGCGGAAGACCAAGTGAATTGTCTTTTGAGCGTCGCTTCTCAATACAAAACCGTTGGTATCAGCCAAAAGGGAGCTAAAAGTGACAAGAAGTTTACCATCAGGAGCATATTTCAAGCAGTTTTTACAGTCCCATTTGCCCAAAGGAACCACGCCACGGCAGTAAGCAGTAGCTGAAAGACCGGCATAAAGTTTAAATTGCTCTATTTGAGCAGTAGTAGCAGTGACAACACCAGAACCAGCAGGTGTAGTTTTGGGAGGAGCATCAGGAGGAAGATCCATGGTCATGCCTCCAACAGTTTCGCCATCGCGTTTAGTTATGTTTTTTGCATTACCACCATGTTCGGCGTACCATTTCTTGTTTTTCTCAATACTTTTGGCTTCAGCGTTTGGATCACCCTTAAATGTTGGGGTTCCAAATTGAGTACGAGAGGTAATGATGGGAGGGAGTTGGAAGGAAGTGTCGCTTGAAGTAACATTAGCGTGGGGAGCAGCTTGAGTAGTGGCACCCTTACTGCCAGCAGCAGGTGCAGCCTCAGCTGTGCCAATGAAAGCTACCATTGACACCAAGAAGATACCATTAGTGATTGAAGTGAAGGAGACCATTGGATTTTATGAAGGATATGGAAGGTTTTCAGTGAGGAGAGGAATGGGTGTTTTGTATTGTATATTTGAAAAACGCTGAGAAGATTTCCATGTCTATTTATATGATAATTTAAGTTGGGACAAAATGTAAAATACACGTCTGCGATTCAGGGTACATACATGCTACACGCGAATTTAGAGGCTATATTAAGCAACGAAACCATGTACAGTCGATGTTGGTAAGAAACAAATGTTTCACATATGATTAGGATTGTTCTATGGTTCATCGATCCAATAGCATTTTGTCCATGTGCAATTCTCATACTGCTAGCTTTAATTTGCGAAATGCAAACCTTAGTTGTAGTACATGGTATTTCTCAGGATAGTGGAAATATGCGGGGAAACTGTCTGTGTCACCGAAGCAGAAATCCCAATTGGCGGACCAAAAAATTGAGATTTATGTGAGTCTCGAGGAAATAACAGTGAGGGGTATGCTTTCGCGCAAAATGGATAGTTAACTTTCGTAGAGTTTACAAATACTTGTTAAAGTATATTTTGTGAGTAATTTAAACATTCTTTTTTTTTCAGATGGCAGGATAAGGGTCTTTCTATAAAGGAAAATACATCCTGAGAATATTGGTACATTGTATACCATATATCAAGCGAGTCTACATCTTATGTTGCGCAAAGCTACATGAATTGCATGATAAATTTATGGCTACAATTCAACTCCAAGGAATTTTATTGCTGTACATATGTAGTCTCGGCTCAATCTTAACCGTTGCACAACTTGGTACGTATAAAATATAAGAAGGACTATATGTTAAATTGATGCAATTTAAATCCGAGGCAACTCTTGGAGGTTTTACCGTCATTAGTCAGAATTTCAAGCGCATCTTTCTCTAGGATCATGAGAAATTCTTGACTTTTTTTGCTTCCAAATAATTAAACAATGTACTTCTGTCAGCAGACAAACTCAAGTTATACGAACCCTATTGTTGCAGCGAAAACACACTTTTTAAGAGATGGGATCATTAATTTTAATAATAATATCATCGAACGTTTTTTTGTAAGACTTCCATATACTATTGTTCATTACACTGATGACTGAAAAAAGTATTTTTTAATGCTGTTTAGTACCACAGACAATTTCACGGATCTTACATACATGTAGCATATGAGACCTTACAGAGAATTTCCATAAGGTAGAGCTCGAAAAATGCGCATTGTGCATGTTCGTTTTTAATGTGGCAAATACATAAATTTCAGAAACTCATGTAAATCACATATACTAACAGTGTTGATATGATATTTGGCTTAAAGTTTTAATCATCGGTGTGCATGCATAAGTTGAAAGCTTACGTAACCCAATTTACTTTTTTCTTCTTCTAAAATCACATTTGATAATATGGAGTATACGCGTAAAGCAATGAAATATTCTCATCCTATATTCTATTTTTAGTATGTTACATTTAGTACTCCATGGTCATTGAGTGTCATTTTTGATCTCATTGATCTTTTTAATTTTGGACAGTGAACACAAGTAATATTCGAGTTCGGCACCCAATATTATAAGCCACAAATTATGCGTTGGGCGTGCTATACTTGAATGATTCGTCCATGGCGGTATACACATGAAAGTCGTGTAAGATATTAAGAGCGTGTCAATACGATTTAGGTACGACGCTATTATTTTTTCGATACAGTGTCTTTCTGAACACATATTCTGGTTTTTCGTAAATCAACTTTATGTATTTACATGATGATATGCACTTTGAATTCAAGAATTATACTCTGTCTAGAGGAAGGATACAGTTGAACTGGGAAAGAAATAACGTAGAACAAGGTGAAGGGCCTACACCAAAACCAGAATTAATTTCGTTCTGCCTTCACGCAAATGATTTTCGCAATGCATGGAGTTCTCATATATAAGTACAATATCACTTACAAAATTAGGTCAGGTGAATGAAAAAGTAGATGATTGTGCAATATTCTGCAAGCTTCGGAACAAAGACATTAAGGATAATAATATTCAATTGGTAACAATAATCGGTTAAAAGGAACGCTCCTTAGTAAAACCACTCGTTAGAAAAGTCATATTTGCGATCCGTTCTATGGACAAATCAACGACTTCTTCTCACAATATTGCCAGCAATTTAAAGTGAATATTATTGCTGATGGCTTTTATAGAATGGTCTAGCTCTCTCTGTAACTTTATTATTTTTTTACGTAACATGTCCAGTTGTATCAACTTAAATCTCGAGACATAAGAAGAAACGAGGGAAGTTGGCACACTTGCCAATGACTTTTTATTGAGAGATACTTTTATATAGGTAAGACAGTGTAAAATCATTGCATCGTACCAGTTAATTACTTCCATAAAGAATTGAGGAAAGACGAGTTTAAGAGTGTGTTAATATTGTCGAGAACAAGTATAATTTGGTTTAATTCACCGTTGAAGTAGTCCACAAGGTGGATTTCCATCATGTTCTTTAAAGTCTTAAAAAAAAGGCTGGGAGAGGGGGTCCTCAGGACCTTTAAGCAGCTTTTCTATGGCGAGAAAGCCAATATTTATTAAGCGGAGATCCTTATAAAATCGAATACTGACTCTTGGGTAGGTTTTGAAAAACCATATTCTATGCAATCGGCTTTGTCGATAACAACTAAGATACCTTCACGCTTTCATAGCTCACAATATCCATCTTTAGTCTCCGACTAGCTATCGACATGACTCCATTTGAAACAAGATGTTGGTGGCTACCCAGAATATCACTTCTTCTGCCACCAGAACTTTATTCTGGTATAAATTTGTAACGAAGCCTCAATACCCAATTGCCGCAAAAAATTGCATTACGAACTGCCATCATATTTTCATAACAAGTGTATAAAAATTAAGCAATCATGCACTTTTTGAAAGTAGAAGAGTGAAAGGGGTGTTACAAAGTGTATGCAAATATGCTTGGTGCATGAACTAAATTCAACAAATAGCTGTCAGTGCATCGGCAGTTGAAGACAAGCGTAATATATATTGTTGTCATTTGAAACATGAAGTATGGGGCTTGTCTTGAATACACCCTTTTTCTTCATTGCATTGTCTATCCTTGCTTTTATTTTATTTGGTTTCCATAGAGGATTTCATTTCAAGTATGAATCCTGCAAATTCTAAATAAATTAAAATCTACATTGAAAAGCCGCCCTTATTCACCCCTTGACTTGACTTTTACAAAAACAATAGTCTTGCTCCCAAGTGAAAAAGAGAGTTCAAAGAGACTGTGGCAGAGAGGGAAGCAAACGGGAATTAGGGTTCATTGAAGAACATGAGGGAAGCTTTAACTGAAATGGAGAACATTGAGCTCTCCAATAATGACGACGTATTACCCCTCGATTCTATT
This sequence comes from Mucor irregularis B50, assembly GCA_000587855.1. Taxonomy (NCBI): domain Eukaryota; kingdom Fungi; phylum Mucoromycota; class Mucoromycetes; order Mucorales; family Mucoraceae; genus Mucor; species Mucor irregularis. The sequence goes on along the minus strand of KK076495.1, from coordinate 331,398 downwards.
TTCTACGCGACATTCGAGGGAGTTACGAGCGAAGCTTGTGCATGTCCTGTTGACAGTATACTGTATCTCGAGAGAAGGGCAAGTATTTATACTTGGTACGTATCTCTGCCTCTGCCTCTTCTTGTTTTCCTGAGAGAACCTCTTCCCGCCCTTTGCTCCCATGGCAAACTCAATACAAGTGGGTTGACCTTTTTTTCATTTTTTGTTTGGTAATAATTTTGTAAGTCTAACATTTACTTAAAAATGTTTATAGGTGAGATGAAAGAAGACTTAAGACATTGCGGTGATTGTCACCCACGAAAGCCCGAACCATCATCAGAGGTGTAAAATCCAAGGCAAGGTCTTATCATGCTCGATTTGAAATACATAAGAGCATCATTGGGCGATTTCGAGGAGAAATATATCGCGAATCTCCCAAATATTTTAGAGTAAGTTTTGTTATTAGCGTTCATTGAATCTCGTTATTAACACGTTTGTAATATAGATATTCTCGATTTCTCCAAACTTTACTTGATACCTTACAACAATTTGCAAAGTCCTGCAAATCAGGATCAGTAAGCCCCAGCACCTTTATTATAACTTGTTCTTACAAGATAAGTTCCGCAACTTCGATAGGTGTCTTGTGGGTAACCTGGTCATTTATTACATATTTCCTGAATTTTTCACTCGTCCCGACGATCTCTCGACGTGGAGAAAAGTCAAGAAGTATCTCGACCGGTTCAATCGCTATAATTCGCACAACTCTGGAAGTGAGTAAAAAGCCACGATGTATCATTTTAAACATTCTTCTTACTTTGTTCCGTACTTCGTGTAGAATTGATAGATCACCTCGGAACATCCCGATGATCAACAAGTTGTAGCTCTTGATGGAAATTTTCGTCACAAAGGTGGCTATTCCCATGAAAAAAGTGGCATCCCCCTCCCCGGCTACGACACAATGTGGTTGACGGAGGGCGATTTCCAAGAGTTTGACAGCATCCAGGTAAGTGCTGAAGATAGAGTCTGAAGATATTTAGCTGACTTCAACTAAATTCTTTCATAAAAGCCGCCATCTTGTGCACTTGGAGAGGATGATTCCAAACTGAATGCCATAATCAATCAGGAGAAGAATGGCAGGTATGCCGTAAGCGGATACTTCGGTATGTGCTGCGGCCGCCACGATTTTTTCTTAATAATGGTCGAAATGAACAAGGGAGAGAAGTATGATACTGAAACATCAATAAGAGATATTAATCTATGATGAGATTTTGTCCATGGATCTTTTTTATTTGTAAGTTATGCTAATTCAAAACCATTTTAGATTTAAATACCCCTTAGGTATGCTCAAGTCCCGTCAAGTCGTAGAAAAACTAAAGTACAGGTGATGTACGATGTAGGGTGCAAGCTGCACAAAACAGCGATGGTAATGCACAATAGAAGTTCGATTATCATTTTCTTTTTGTTATGTCCTAATTATATTTGATCTATCTCAGGAAAAAATCCCGCGTGTCATTACAGGTGATAATGTGGCATTCTCCATTTTCCATGCGTACGCCCATTCTCTTACTTGTCTGGTGAAGTATTCGCCGGTTTTTAACCCCTCTTTTAGTTTTTCGTAATGGAGAGGGTATAGAGCGGTTGTGGGGCTCCCTCCGCCATTTCATTTACCTGGGTAAACCCATGAAAGCTATTAATAGAAGATAGCAAGTGTACATGGTTCTCGAACATCGCAACCAAGCGAAGTCTTTTGCTTGATAAGATAATTGTTCATTACATTAAGATCTGCTTAATTGTTAGGGACAAATTCTCACCCAAACAATTAAAAGAGTTTTCAGAGACCCAAATTAAATAAAATAACCACGATCTGTCCTTATCATTGTCTACTTTTTAAGTTGCTTGTGTGGCTGTGCAATAGTCAACACATAGCTGCAAAGCAAATTGTTCTACTTTTTGATGCAGACAATAGAAATATTGGGCAACAATTTTTCATTCGATTAGCACAAAGCGACAGCTATATTTTTAGCTTTGGTATTTGCTGTCGCAGCCATGGAGCCAAGTAGACCGCGTTGTATATCTCCTTGTAGCACATACTGACAAAGAAAGTAACTGATGGATAATAGATGAAATGTAATGGTTCAAAAAATTTAATGTTTATTCCCGTGAGTAAAGATTGTATGACACAATTATTAAAGACAAAGGCCTTCATTAATACCATAGTAACTAAAAATAAATTCCAAAGTCTTTCAGTAAACAAATTAGAATGGTTCAAGATTAGAGCTTGCATCAACTTACGTCAAATGATCAATAAAACTGGTGAATGGCACAATCGAATTGGAACACTTATTCGTCTCGATATTGGCGGTACAAATTTCTTTGAGTAAAAAATTTAAATTAGTACATGTTGTCAAATGAAAAGATAGTTTGAATGTTGTAGCAACGACAATAGATTTGCTTCATATGTACTTACTGACTTTGTTGTTAGAAGTAGTCCAAGCTTCTACGCCTGGGTGAAGGTACCCCATTGCCTGAGCGGGGATATGAGGAACGATATCTCTGTCATTAACAGAGCGAGAGAAGGCAATACCAGTAGAGTCTACATACTGAGCAAATGCAGGATTACCAACACGGGGACAGCCGACAGTAAAGACGCTCAAGTTGCTTGGAGTGAATCTTTTGTCACGTTGGTAAAGGTCCAAAGCGGCAAAAAGAGCTTGAGCACCACCAAGAGAGTGACTAGAGCATAAACAACAATTAGAAATAAATTTAGACATATTAATTAGCAATGCTGCTTATGTGCAAACAAATTACCCTGAGACAACGACCTTATAGCTGGGATTATTGGTGAGTTGCTCTTGAACGACGGGGAAGAATTTGCGAACAACCTCGTTATAAGACGCCAAGAAACCGCGATGAACCTTTGCTCCCTTGACGGGTGGGTAATTGTCAAAATCGAACACCATATCCTACATATGTAAAAATTTGAGCAATTAATCTTCTCGTAAAAAAATGAAGCTCGTCAAGTTTACATCTATACTTACAACAACAGCACTACGAATGGAATTTGTTCCACGGAAAACTAAGTGAATGGTTTTCTGCTCATCACTTCTCAAAACAAAACCGTTGGTGTCAGCCAGTAAAGAGCTGAAAGTGACGAGGAGTTTGCCGTCAGGAGCATATTTCAAACAGTTCTTGCAATTCCATTTACCCAAGGGAACTACACCACGGCAGTAAGCAGTAGCTGAAAGACCGGCGTGAAGTTTAAATTGTTCTATTTGAGCAGAGGTTGCAGTGACGACACCAAAGTTAAAGAGCTTGCTTTCGGGAGGAAAGCTAGAAGGGAGATCCATGGTCATGCCTGCGACAGTCTCGGTGTCACGCCTAGTGATATTCTTCAAATTACCACCGTGTTCAACAAACCATTTTTTGTTTTTCTCAATGCTGTTGGACTCAGCGTTTAGATCGCCTTTGAATGAAGGAGCTCCAAATCGCGTACGGGTAGTAATAATGGGAGGAAGTTGGAAAGATGAGTCGCTTGTGGTGGCATTAGCGTGGGGAGCGGGTTCACTGGTAGCATCCTTACTGCCAGCAGCAGGTGCAGCTTCAGCTGTGCCAAGAAAGATTGCCATGGATACCAAAAGGATACCATTAGTGATTGAAGTGAAAGAGACCATCGGATGTTATAAAGGATATGGAAGGATTTTAGTGAGGAGAGGAATGGGGTTTTTGGTTAAACTCTTTGATGAAATGTAATAAGCAAATCTAGCAAAAAAAGATTACACCTATTTATACAAAAACAAATAAGCGCTTGTCTGCGGTTCAAGGTAAATATATGCTATATACGAATATGAAATTGATACTAAGCAATGGTGACAGCTATAGACAATATAGGTAGAAAATAATGTTTCACAAACAGTCAAAACAGCTATATCGAAAATTTTATTTGATGGAATTCTATCCATGTGTGATTCACATACTTCGAATTGCTATTTGCGAAAGAAAACCCCAGTGAAGCGTGTTTTCAGGGCAATAGATTGATGTGGGGTAAAAATTTGTGTCACCAACACAGAAATCCCAATTGGCGGGCCAAAAAAAATATGAGTTATGTAATTTCCAAAAAATTAAAGTGAAGGATGTGCTTCCGTGTGAAGCGAACAGTCAAACTGCCTTCGAATGCAAAATTCCTTGTTTACAATGTATCTTACAATAAATTCAAATATCTTCTGATTAAGTTATAACCAAAGCATCTCTATATAGGACAACCCATTGCCAGAATACATTAAAATGCTTTAGAGAAGTAAGCCGATACTCCGCGTATGTTTTGAACAGCAATTCGTCCTGAGAAGATAAGCATATTCCAAGTACAAACAGATTCAAAAAGATACGTTGCGCAAAGCTAAATTACTTATTAATTTACTGTCTGAAACCTCTCCCAGCGCTTATTCTAAGTTAGTCCTGAGAACGGTCTAGTGAATAGTGGAACCTCAAACTTTAGCAATTTTGTATGAGGATGGAAAATACTCCAAGTTTATTCATTACAGTAGGTAACGATGCAACACTATCGATGTTTTAGAATCGCGAAAGCATTTTTTGCCGAATCAGAATGAGAGCTCAATTCTTATTAACTCTCTATTAAACATTAGGAGTCTTCATATGTTACTACATAATTAAAGCCAGATTATTCAAACCCCATCAGCAAATCGAAGGCACAGGTAAGCATAGGAATCCAATATAAATTAACAAATACTTTGGAATGACATTCACTGTAAGGCATCATTGCATCAGAAGTGGGCGAAATCTCGATTTGAAATCAGCTCGAGTGCATATAGACTAAGTATTTCGCATGTATCCAACACATTTGTAATATTGTAGCAGTAAGTGTGTCATAAAATACGAAAACTCCATGTACCTGAGTTGTTTTCTTTGTTCTATAACGTAAATCGGCTCACATTTCTTGTGTAGGACGATAAAGCTATTATACGAACGCTTTAGCTCGGTATATTTTCTTAAATTTTGTAAATACTCTAATTTTGCCAACGGTAATACCAATATCATAATTCAGAAAGACTATCTACTTTACTTTTACTTTCTTACAAAGTGATTTGATAAACACATACATGAGAGAGAGATAGCATCATCCCATCATATTTTTTTGGACACCCAACGCTTGTTGGGTGAATGCATATTATTTTTGAATATCAAAAATGAACACAAACATTATTATTATCTATGGTTGGCACTATTGTTAAAAAGCCGAAAAACATGTGCCACTTAGCATGCAACAAATCATTTGCTTGAAACATTAGCTTCCGTGTATCAAAGTGAACTGTAATGACACGCGCTGTGTGCGTAAAATACAAATGTAACACTCAACTTGAGATGTCTCATGCATATTTTTGTGACCCAAAATTGTACAGTAAATGATTTTTATTGCAGTTCGACCCTCTTTCTTGTGTTGATGCTTACATTAAAAGCAAAAACATTTCTATAGTACGCTGTTTTTTAAAAATATGTATGTACCAAAAAGTACTCAAAAATTAAATCACTAGAGGCTTCTGTTAATTACAAATGTGATTTTCCTACAAAATAACTTTACTAACATTAATCTGTGATACATCAGTATAGTGTCAAAAAATAGTTTGCTGTAAATATATGCATAGACACCAAAACGTTTTCACACCAAAATGAAGAAATTCCTATACAGTCACATCCTCTAAGGCTCTAAGGCTGAAGGCTGAGAGAAGTACCTATTATGTTCTATCACAAAGCTTTTACTTTGACGAAGGCTTTAAAATTCTTACAGCTCACACTCAAATTCATGTATTCCAGAGCACCTTGATCTTTCGTTGATAAAAATAAATCATCTATAAGTGAAACCGTGCGACGTAAAACCAGGGATTTATCACTGCGTGAAAGTAATAAACATTTATGTAGCTGCATATGTGAGCTATTTGTAGCTTATTAAGTACCATCATGGTAACTGAAAAACAATCATGTCTTGCTGAGAATATATCGTAGAGGATAAACGATTAGCAGTTGAGATTTAGGTTACATGAAAATGGGGTTTAGGGGTTATGTAACATTGACCAAATGGCAATATTAGAGGCGAACAAGCTGCTGAAATGTTTTTACAATGATTAGTAAATAGACTGTCATATCTACGTTTTGCATGCATATCGTTATGTTGCATTTAATTGTACTAGTAAAGTCTTATTTATCATCGAAAATATATGTTAAAGTGCTACTCGTCAACCAAAAGGGGCAATAGAATATGTTTATATATAATCATTGCCAAATCTGTTAATCAACGTAAAATACCAAATTGCTCTGCATGACAGTTAGAATCATCTGCTGACGTTGCTAATTTATTTTTGTATAATTATGAGCTGTTAGTAAGAAGAGATAAGTTTTAAAATAACTATAGATCAAACATATGGGTGCGTAATAAAGTAGTGAGTAAATAATTTGTGAGGGTTTATACAGGTTGTAACTAATTGACATTAATTTTAATATTGATCTTATGCCATGTCGCTATGAATTTTCGCTAGAAAGATATTCTTGGGTGCTTTACAAAATTGAATTACGTGATTTTAATGTCTCTGGCAGTATGGATAAGCATCTTATCTGAAGTAACACAATCAAAAAAATTAAATGATCGTTACACTACATACTTTTTTTTAAACATTCGTATGTACTTTCATATGCGAACATAGAAGGAGTTAAGAAATATTCCACCAATGCATATACTTTATTTTTCCCGTTACAGCTTTTACTGCGCGAGCAATTTTTAAAGCAAAAACTTGATTTCTACTAACGTTACAGCTATTAATTTTTCCAATCTCGTACGTCAAAAACGTACACAGTCTGAACGTGGTCTACTTTTTAGCGTGAGATTTATTGACGCAGTAATGAATGAAATAACCGCGGTATGCGGTAAGCAGAAAGAAGTATAATTAGAAACACGGTATAATTCCAGGATATCGAATGCTGAGAAAAAATGTTTGATCATTTTCCCCACACAATAAAAGAAAAATGTGAGCAAGGTGTCACGAAGGTAGGTACAAACTTTAAATTATAGCCACTTTCAATGCAAGCATAAATTAGCAGAATGAGAAATACACATGTGTATGCTGGACTTAAAGTCAAATTGTAACGACGTTTATAAAAAACTTGTATCACTATGTAAAAATGAAGGTTCATCGCAGTTGCTTTGATGCCAAGGGTCATCATATGCAAAATGCAAATGTAGTGCTTCGTCTTACAAAGTTTGACAGATTGTCTCAATTTACTTATAAATACTTCAATGCAATTAAACTTTCCTCTCATTAGAAATCATCTCTGCGAGACTTCCTTCCCTTTCCTTTGATCTGTCCTAAACATGGTGTCATTTACTTCTATTACTCATGGTGCTTTATTGGTAGCAGTTATGATGTGTGCTTCATCATCTGCAGCTCCCGCATCTGGCAAGAAAGCTGGCTCCTCCTCCACTAATCCCAAGAACGATACCCAACCCGCTCCCCACACTAACGCCACAAGTGCTGCTCCTTTTAAGCTTCCTCCTTTGATCTCTAGTCGTACTAGACCTGTCACTCATCCTGAATTTGCTGGTAATCTTCAGGCTGAAGAAGAAAGTATCGAAAGAAACAAACAGTGGTTTATCGAACATGGTGGAAACTTCAATAACGTGACCAAGCGAGACTCTAACACTGTCGGCGGTATGACTATGGATCTTCCTGAAAACGCACCACCTATCTTTTCTTCCACAAAAAGTGGATCAGTGATCAATGCGAGTTCTGCCCAAATAAAAGAATTCACCTTTCGCGCTGCTCTTTCTGCTACTGCTTATTGTCGTGGAGTTGTTCCTTTGGGTCGTTGGAATTGTGAGAAATGCTTGAAATACGTGCCCGATGGCAAACTTATCACCACGTTTACAACTCTTTTATCTGACTCTAACGGATTTGTCTTGAGAAGCGATGCCCAAAAGACTATTCATCTAGTATTTCGTGGAACAAACTCTATTAGAAATGCTGTTACTGTAAAAATTTGTTGCATGATATTTTCTCTACTTATTTGTCTTTACTGAAAACACAACATTTTTAGGATTTGGTTTTTGAACTGACTGATTATCCTCCAGTCAAGGGAGCTAAGGTTCACACTGGATTTTTAGCTTCTTACAACGAAGTAGTTAAATCATTCTTCCCAATTGTTCAAGCCCAATTAACCGCCTATCCTGATTATAAGGTCGCTGTGTCCGGGTAAGTACTACAACGGTCTGTAATTTTACATATCACAATTAGACATTAACGCCAAGCTTCGAAATTGTAGCCATTCTTTCGGTGCAGCTCAAGCATTACTTGCTGGTCTTGATCTTTATCAACGTGACAAGAGATTTACATCCAAGAACATGAATATTTTTACTGTCGGAAGTCCTCGTGTTGGTAATCCTGCTTTTGCTTACTATGTTGACTCCACTGGTATTACCTACTCTCGCTCTGTCAATAATAGAGATATTGTTCCTCACCTCCCCCCTCAAGCGTTTGGTTTCCTTCATCCTGGTGTTGAAGCTTGGGCCAGAACTGCTAGCAAAGTTCGTAAGTATTCAACTCAATGAAGAAGCTGCCAAAGATTTATCAGGATTAACTCTATCGAAAAATAGAAATTTGTGACAGCAACCTTGAGACTAAAGATTGTTCCAACTCGATTGTACCCTTCACTAGCATTCTTGACCATTTAACGTAAGTTTTGTACTTTGATGATCTTTATTACAAGAAGTTTAATACTTTTTCTTAGCTATTATGATATCAATGAGGGTCTCTGTCTTTAAATACACAAGTGTTACACTCCTTTACACCTGCTATCATTGACATACATCAGATAATGCATCATATAACACCACCATTAATCATAATTAAAAACAAACATTTTTATTCTTTAATTACTTCTGTACAATTGTTCCTCGTCTTCCTTGGTATAGCCTAATCTATCAAATAAGGCTCGTTTCTTCTCTTCCCATTCAAAGTCCAGCATTGCAAAGAATTTAGAATCTCTGTTCTTTCCTCTGTGAAGCATGTGTTGGCGAAACACTCCCTCTTCTGTAAAACCTAATTTGACGGCGGCCTTGCCAGATGGAATATTGTCATTATTGCACTTCCATTCAGCTCTTCTATAGTTGACTTTTTCAAAAAGATAGTAGAGAAGTAACAGAACACTCTCGGGATTGGCGTAAGTTCCGTGGAATTCAGGAGTATACCATACACCACCAATCTCGCCACGTTTGTGGGCAGGTACTACGTTCAAATAGCCGATCTGTCCAATCTTCCGATTGGATTTTTTATCGATCACCACGAAGCAGACCCATGAAGGATCATCATTCATTTTGGTGATGAATTCTTTGAATGCTTCGGCGTTGGTTTGAGGAAAATCATAAAGGTAGTTCCATATCGCTTCTTTTTCGGGTGTGCCGTAACTACCATCATACAACTCTTCGTAGTCCTCAACTGGGTTCAGTCTTTGGAGTTTGATATGCTTTCCCTCAAGGGGCCCTGTACAATTTTTCTTGAAATCTTCCATAGTTGCGGTATCTGACAACTGTGATCTATAAAGTCAAGTAAAGGAGAAGAAATCGTGGAAAAATGGCCTAGTTATATCAGGCATTTTTAATGCTGTGGCGGTATAATATGAGTCACTTTTCTAACTCAGTCGCTCTCATTTATAAATGTGTGGATAACCAAGCGGAAATACTCCCTCGCAAACCCTATCGGAACTTCAATCGCCAGGATTGCTGATTAATTCGTTTGCTTTGTTGGTTTTGACCGTAATGACAGTTGCTGAGACTGGCTATATCATTCTTGATTTCCCAAATTACGTATGAATATTAGTAGTAACTGTGTAATGTTTGAAGGCGAGCAGTATTAGAAAATCTCGGTGAATAAATGGATAAGAATAACAGTTAATTAACGCCGCAAACCATTTTTTGTTCTCAAGGTTAGCTCATATGAGGTGCTTGTTGCCACTCGTCCCACTAGTAAACTACGCCATCAAAGAGCGCAAAAAGTTGGTGCCTTGGGCACCATCTTTTCAACCGCCCCTGCTAAGGTTTCATCCTGTCAATTCCAAGTATTTAGATCGTAATACACGATACGTTAGCGGCGGCATAGCTGCTGCTTTTCAATCTACTGAATTATAATCGAATGCATTAAATTATGAGCAAGTATGTTTAATACAAAAAATGCATCAACCATTTAGTGATTTGATTATTAATAAAGGCTTAAGAGTCAGTGTGAGCTGCTTTCTATATATATGACATATGTAATGAACAACCCGAACGAGTCTTTTTCTATCAAATGAGACGATGTTCCGAAATGCAATATTGCAGTAGCTTTCAGGTCCAAAAAATTATACTAAAGCCATTTAATCAGAAATTGGAGCTATGATCTAAATATAATATTTGCTTATTAGCTTATAAATATATAGAAGTGATTATATGGCACATTCAGTCAGATATATGTTGTGTAGTGGTAGTGCCATTATGTAGTGTATTTTACTTGGATACAGTAATGAACGACCAAATGATGCTTGATGACATATCAAAACAAAAATACCCTTTCAATTTCTTAAAATCTAAATAAGATGTTCACCCTTTAATATATATTTGACCTCCTTTTTACTTTACGTTTTATATAATGAATTTCTCACAAATATCAATTACTTGTCTCATCGCATTAATACAAGCCTATGGAAATCCCTTTGCAAAGAGGGCTTTTTATATAAGGCCCACTGCCAACTATACAATATGATGTATGCAGCAGCATTGTCTCGGTGCACGGATTGCATATAATTCTACACCAGTGCCACACTTATAGGTAGTAATAGATACTCATTTTTACTTGAAGCTATCAATTTCATATAAGTTTATGCTATCGACTGACCTACGTATGTTATTCATGTTTACAATTTCTCACCATCTTGTTCTCACTACGTAAAAAAATTAGGTATTTAACCATGTATTATTGTATTGTCATGAGTTCAAATTCAGCATATCTCATCTAATGAAAGAACATACTCCTGACTGAAAATAAGAAAAATCACAATGTAAGCTAGGTAAAGTTAAAGCATTTGAAGCAGATGAGTGAATGCTTTATAGTGTGAAAAGATGAAACGGCAACAAGGGTTCTGACATCGAATTTGATGATAGCACTTTATAAAATGCAGTAGTGCGTCATTAACAACTGACACATTATCTGAGTGCAGATGAGAACTAAACTACTAGGGCTGTTGCTGCTACTACTGCTAAAGCGTACTCCTTTTTGCTGATTTTATGTACTCCGAGATAGATACCGCTTTGGGTGTTGCCTTATTTACTTTTAGCATATATACAACATCATTACCAAGGAATCCACATGAACTTGCCCTCAAATTTTAAATCGACCCCCCTCAGCTTACTTTATCCCGTTTTTCATTTTTCATTTGTATCATATAAAAAGCAAGCGCGTCCTTTTTTTTGGAAAAAATTGCCTCTATTTTAATTCTACATCAGTTTTTATCTAGTTCTTATGAAGGAAAACAAAGCAATAGTAATAGATTATGAGACAGTGCCATTCACAGCCAAAGCGAAAAATGTGTTACACAAGCTGCCGTACTTTCTAAGGAGTTACCTCGCTAGTATACTTCCCATAATGACTTGGATCCATAAATACAATCTTTCAGTGAGTTCAATTAGAGAAAACTGAACATCAACATAAGTAGCTAATAATGTCAATACTGTACAGTGGCTGGTCCAGGATATGATTGCTGGAGTAACTGTGGGAATAGTGGTCGTACCACAGAGTATGGCGTACGCCAAAATCGCAAATCTGGATCCCCAATACGGCTTATAGTATGTACGAGAGAGGACTCTTAAACAACTCTATTTGACATCCCAATTTACCTTCTTATTAATATATGATTACAGCTCCTCATTTGTTGGTGTTACTTTATACTGTTTCTTTGGAACATCAAAAGACATTAGCGTTGGTCCCATATGTATGTACCTCTAGCTTTGAAGCATATAAACTTACACTAACCATCTTGTTTGAAAATAAAGCTACTGTGTCTTTACTTATTAGTACCGTTGTTAACTCCGTTATTAAAGTAAATCCTGGGATAACCCCCTCGGAAATTGCGGTTACGGTCGGTTTATTTACTGGGATAATCAGTATTGCAATTAGCTTGTTAAGATTAGGTATCCTGGTTGATTTTATTCCAGGTAAAGCTTAAATGATTCCATATTCCGTCAGTTAAGTTTGGAAGAAAACTGATAAAACTCAAAATAATTATTATAGAGCCAGCAATTGCCGGATATATGACGGGATCTGCCATCACTATTATTCTTAGTCAATTACCAAAGATCTTCGGTCTGTCGAAAGTGACAACACATGCACCACCGTACAGAATATTTGGAAATATTTTGATAAACCTACCTACTACCAAACTCGACGTAGCGTTTGGGTTATCGTCTTTAATATTTTTGTATGTAGTCCGTTTCGCCTGCGCTCGATTTGCCCCTCGCTCGCCTTTGTTTAAAAAGGCTGTCTACTTATTCAACATTATGCGTAACGGTCTTATTGTGGTAGTGGGCACTCTTATATCATTTATTATCAATAATGGGAAAGACAAGAGCGTAATCTCAGTCATTCAGACCGTTCCTGCTGGATTCGATGCCATGGGTAAGTGGTATACTTTGGCCGTGCAAACTCCTTCTGATTTTAAGCTTTATTAGGTATTCCTAAACTCCACACTGATATCTTGCAAGTGACAACACATGCACCACCGTACAGAATATTTGGAAATATTTTGATAAACCTACCTACTACCAAACTCGACGTAGCGTTTGGGTTATCGTCTTTAATATTTTTGTATGTAGTCCGTTTCGCCTGCGCTCGATTTGCCCCTCGCTCGCCTTTGTTTAAAAAGGCTGTCTACTTATTCAACATTATGCGTAACGGTCTTATTGTGGTAGTGGGCACTCTTATATCATTTATTATCAATAATGGGAAAGACAAGAGCGTAATCTCAGTCATTCAGACCGTTCCTGCTGGATTCGATGCCATGGGTAAGTGGTATACTTTGGCCGTGCAAACTCCTTCTGATTTTAAGCTTTATTAGGTATTCCTAAACTCCACACTGATATCTTGCAGGAGGCTGGTGGAATTCTACCATCTATTGTCTTGATTTTAATCTTGGAACACATCACTGTAGCCAAGTCATTTGGAAGAATTTATGATTACCAGATAAACCCTGATCAAGAAATATTTGCTATTGGTGTTTGCAATGTAGTAGGATCATTCTTTGGGTGCGTGAAATTAGTTAAATATCTCTAAACATGTGTTGTACTAACCCAAAACTCAATTGCAGTGGATATTCTTCTACGGGTGCTTTTAGTCGTACCGCAATTATGGCGAGATCCGGATCTCGAACACCTTTGGCGGGTATGTTTTCTGGGGCTGTAGTAGTATTAGCTCTGTACGCTTTGACTCCCGCATTTTATTACATCCCCGATGCCGTTCTTGCAGCAGTGGTTATTCATGCTGTCTCAGATCTGGCTTCTGGGAGCAAGTATCTCAAGCAATTGTGGCACACAAGTTCCATCGAGCTTATGGTTTGGATTTGTGCTGTTTTGACCACTATCTTTGTCGACGTCCAGATGGGTATCTATGCCGCTGTAGGACTTTCTTTGGCGATTATGCTGTTCAGGTTTGCTCGGCCACCAGTCAAATCATTGACGAGAATCTCAATCAACGACAATCAAAGCTCAAACTCAAATGAACTGTATTTGGATAAATTTGGAAATAAGGCGGCGACTGATGCGTATACCAACAAGAATAATCGTTATGTTTATGTTGACGAACTAGATCCCAACTTCAAAAAGCATCTTATTAAGCTACCTTCCGGTTTGCTAGTCTTTAAAATATGCGACTCTATTTTGTACCCCAATGCCGAACATGTATCTGATGCAATTGTACATAATGTAAAAGCAAAGTCTCGATGCGGCAACAGCGAGGAAATGAACAAGAAGGATAGTGAGAGACCATGGAATTATTCAAGTAACGCTCAAAGCATCAATATCATGCAACTTCCAGTGCTCAGGGCAATCATTCTTGACTTTGGAGCAGTTTGCCGTATCGACTCTACTGGTTTAGAGAATTTGGTTGTGGTGAGAGAAACCCTAGATCGATATGCAGGAGATTCGGTTGAATGGCATTTTACCAACATACAAAACCCGACTGTTCGAACAGCATTATTGAATGCGGGTTTTGGATCGTTCGACGAAAATGACCCCCTACGCTCTTCTCTGAGTTCAGCTGCCCCTTCACTTGTGTCTTTAGCATCCGCAAATGAACACCAAGCTCCTAGGGTATCAACAGCTGTTAGCAACAAACACTCATCTGAATCCACTGCAGATTGCATTCAACAGATAGAGTACGCTGAAAAACCAAACAACAAAGAAGTGGATAGTGAAAAACAGGTCGGTAACAATGGATCATTTTACACTCCTACCGATAAGTATCCTTGCTTTCACTGGGATGTTGACTCAGCCGTTCGATCTATCTGCTCAAGGTGGTATGATCAGATGCAAAGCTCTCCTTCTCCTTCAATTTAAAACATGCAATTATAAGAAAATGACGTTTAGAATTCATTGTGCATGGCAGAAAGTTATTTTTAAACCATGCACAGGGTATACACTAGAATACAGAATTTTGATTCTGAAGGCATAGCATGTGTACAATCGGGTGCTTAAATTAAATACAAAAGTAGAAAACAAATAAATCCAATTCATTGTAAGATACCTATTGCTAATCAAAAGACTACAACATGTAAACAGTACGAGGGCCGTTTAAGCTACTCTGCAGTCATTATCGAATTTAGCTATTAGGGTGCTTCTCATGTTAGAGGTCTAGGACTACATCGGTCGTGGTTTACATTCTTTCCTAATAAAACTAGTCATTGTGGGCACTGTAGCTGTCTCAATAATAGGCTAGTGTAAGGAAGCGTAAGAGTGGAAGGGAATGACGGTACTTTTGCTTTAGCTGTGTTGAAGAAATTGCCACTTTCGATAAAAGCGGCTGACTCGATCCAGGTGCTTGAGGTTGTACGTCATCTAAGATAATTTCTCAATTTATGAACACATGTGTGATACAGGACGACATACATATGCTGAAAGAGTGGAGCAAATTGTATTAAAAATTATAGTAAGTCAGATCCTAGTAACCCCCATGTACTAAGCACAGCACTTTGAAATGGGTGGGCTCTTTGTATTAAAAATGAGTAATACTGCGTGTATCATGACTTGTGGTGGATTTTCAGTAATGCGCATTTATTTGAGCCCTTCTCCGGGTGTAACATAATTTACATCATTAAGAATTCCAAGTTTGGACAATCTTTTTGCTTAAATACAAATATACACTCTATAGTTGTTAGTTTACTGCCAAGCTTTAACAATATATCATTCTTGATCCCGGGCTCATTAAATCAAATTTATTTGAGACAGCTCTTTTGACCCTTCTCCGCCTTCTTTGATTTTCTTAAAATAACTTTGGAAAACCGTACAATGGTAATCATTACAACAAAATGACTCCTGTTTTACTGCTCAGTGGTGATCTTTGAAAATGGCCCGATCCTAGTAACCCCCATGTACTAAGCACAGCACTTTGAAATGGGTGGGCTCTTTGTATTAAAAATGAGTAATACTGCGTGTATCATGACTTGTGGTGGATTTTCAGTAATGCGCATTTATTTGAGCCCTTCTCCGGGTGTAACATAATTTACATCATTAAGAATTCCAAGTTTGGACAATCTTTTTGCTTAAATACAAATATACACTCTATAGTTGTTAGTTTACTGCCAAGCTTTAACAATATATCATTCTTGATCCCGGGCTCATTAAATCAAATTTATTTGAGACAGCTCTTTTGACCCTTCTCCGCCTTCTTTGATTTTCTTAAAATAACTTTGGAAAACCGTACAATGGTAATCATTACAACAAAATGACTCCTGTTTTACTGCTCAGTGGTGATCTTTGAAAATGGCCCTTAAAAATTTTGTAGACTTTAGTGTGCGTACTGATCGTGAGAAAGTCAACGGTAAAATTATTAAGTTATTTTAAGCCATCAATTGTGTGTATACAATTGACTAAATCATAATTTCTGTTCTTTTACCGCGGACGGGCCGACGACGAAGAAGTTACGCGCCTTTTTAAAGGTTACTCAAAAGTCAAATTGGAAGATCATGAATATTCTTCTCTGATTAGACGAGATTTTATGTTCAGCTTGATCCTGGAAAATTCTGCTGAAATTCACCATGCAAAAGGTAGAAATTCTAACTTCATTTGTAGTTAATTGAGAGTGGCTCAGTGGAGCGTATTCTATTTATCCCGTATTTTAATGTTACGATTATGTTGTTTTAATTTGGATAGATTCACAAGACGAATGAGTGCTTTCAATTCAAACAGAACATAACAACTTTGAACTTGGAACACTGAGGGCAGTGTTTGACTTTTCATACATGAAAATTATTCTTCTTTGGCTGGTTCAGCAGATCGACCTTCCATAGTGCCAAGCAGGCTGTGCTAATGTTATGTCAGTTAGTTGTACACTGATTTAAAAAGAAAACTCCAGGTTTTACAATTAACACCTTACGTTACAATGGTTCGCCTAATTGGTCAACGTAACTAAAAATACCCTATTGTTTCAGAATGATGAAAGGTATAAATACTATGCAAAGTTGAACGAATTTCATCCAACTCATAAACTTAATTTCTTTAAATTAACATGGTTAAAATTACCCTTCTCGCTGCCACTATTGCCACCGTCGCTACCATCGTAATGGCTGAAGCCGACAGTAAATATAGTCATAGTTACTAGATCAATATAACTCGTTGCTTATAGATATTTTCACCTAGATGCCGCTCCCACTCCTGCCCCTACTGCCATTGCTAAGAGAGATGAGTATGATGATTTGTTCAGCAGCTATTTCAATGATCCCGATGGTATCCAAAAACATCTTTCCAGAGTAAGTCAATACGCATTTTTCTAATTACGTTATTACAGTTTTACTTATAGTCTTTTGTATTTACAGGCCTCTGAAAGATTAGACCGTGTACCTATGCCTTCTGAGGCTAGAGCTTCCGCCCAAAGTCGTATTGCCGAGGCTTCCAGATCTATTGGTGCTATCAGACCCACTGATAGAGACAGAGATAGTAAGAAGACTCCTACTGCCACTGGAACAAATCCTGAAGTTGCTCCCACTCCTTCCGCTACCGGTGGTGTTGTTGCTGCTGACAAGCCAGCTACTGCTGCTGACAAATCTCCATCTGCTGCTAACCAAGTCAGCATGCCTATGAGTGCTGTCGCTGCTGCCATTGGTGCCGCCATTGCTGTTGGCGCTCTTATGTAGATTTTTCTTCTTTTCGTCTTTCTTGTAAAATATCCTTAGCTTATTTATTATGTTGTGCTTCCAACAAAATGGAATAATATTTTTTTTTCTTCAATAAAAACTCTAATGTTTGACTTATGTGCAATTCAATTGTTGTTTTATATTTATTAGCAGAGAGTTTTTAGTGTTAGCAGTATTTAAGGGTAAGGTTTATACAAGGTTTGCAATTATTTATTTTGACTTGGCAAGACCGACTCTGTTCTTTCCGAGATCATAAACACTATAGAACTTACGAAGGAAGACATCACCGACGATCCAAAGAGGACCAGCAGGTTCAGGGATATCCATACCCATGAAACCAGAGATACATTGATCTTGAACTTGAAGGACGTAATCTTCACCATTCAAACAAAAGTCCTTACCAGCAAAGACGAAGCAGAACTCGGGAAGGTTAGGGACAAGAGCACAGTCGAGAGTGTATTGACCAGCCCAGTTCTTCTTGGCACCAATTTCATTATTGATCAATTCAGCGACAGTGGAGGGAGCAACAATGAGGGAAGAACCAGTATCAATAGCAGCACCGACGGGGTCCAAGTCAACAGATTCACCACCGAACTTGATATCTTCAAGATCGATTTCCCAATAACCCTTTCTTCTGATAGGAGCCCAAGTAATCTCACCCTTGTAATGATCAGGATCGACGCCACCAAAGACGAGCTCACCGCCTTGAGAGCTTTCGCCCTTGTTAGCATCGTTCAACCAGAAGGAAAAGATCTTTTCGTCAACGAGATCTCTGTTGACCATGTGGTAGAAGGGAGGAACAGTGTGCTTCACTGAGATAGTATCATAACCAAGACCAAAGATACCATCAAACTTGGCTAAAGCAAAAGTAAATCCAGGTTCCTTGACAGATTCAGCAAAGCCTTGGTCTTCGACCTTGATACCACCGACACGGAGGGTATCCTAAGTTAGAGAGTGTTATTCACTTGCTCTTCCAAGTTTCTTTTCCTTTTACTTACTTGACTAATGAAACCTTCCAAAGAACCAGTACCATACTGAATAGCAAATTCAGTACCGTTTTCAACAAAGGTACTGGATTGACCAGAGTCATAACGACGATGCATGAAACAAGCAATAGAGTTACAATGAGTAGAAGGAACCCAAAGGTTAGAAGAACCAGTATCAAAGACAACAGAGAAAGTTTGAGGAGGAGTACCGATTTCGATATCACCATAATACTAAATAAAGAAATTTGATCATGGGGTAGTGAGTAAAATAATTTTTGACAAGTAATGTAAACATTCTTCATATAGTAAAAGTAAAAATGGAAATTACCTGAGCGTTCATGTAGTTTGAAATGGGAACACCATGTTCAACACTGCCATCAGGTTTGACTTGGAAAGGCAAGACGCTCTTATCACCTTGACGAGAAGAGCCAAAGTACTTTTGAGTCATGTATTGACCAGTGTGAGCATAACGAGTAAGTCTTTCAGCAGGAGACTCATCCACCTTCTTGATGGCAATTCTATTTCGAAATGGTGTTGTTGTCAGTTTACTTGCTTTTTAACGGAATTATATTTTTATGCATGAGAAAAAGGAAATTTATTTATTATTGTTTACCTGTTGAGTGCAGCCTCGGAGACAGTGGCAAGCACAGTAGCTACAATAGCAGATAAAGCAAAGATCTTCATATTAGTTGCTTTTTTTTTTGGAAAAAGAGTTGGTGAAAGAAAATAAAAAAGAAAAATAGAAATTATATATCTTGCGAAAAAGGCTTTCTTTACGCTTGAAAAAGTCGGGCTTTTTTTTTCATCATTCAAGAGGATGCTCGAGAAGTGATGTCATTTCCAAAAATGGAAAGAAATTGATGTGCCCCAATCAACTCGTAGGACCCTTCTAGGCTTTCTTAAAGCAACAAGGATTACAGTAGTACCCGTCAAGCTAAAAACAGCTTCTGGTTACAATCAACTTCTCACTTTACAAACATGTTTAACACAAGAATATATCTGCCATCACCAACACCAACACTGTCACTATCGCTCAATATCCTTTTCATTTTCCTACATCTTAACGGTTCACGTACTATTTAATTAACTTCATATTTACAGCGAAGAATTGAAAGTCGCTTATACATTTTCAATATTTATTGTTTAAAATTCGTAAGAGCACTAAAGTACTTAGAACTTCATGTCGTGAGGGAATTGACCCTTTCTGATGGAGAAAGTTTCAGCGAGATATTGACGGAGGAAAGGAGTCTTGGCAACAACTTCGAGGAGAGCCTTGTCAACGTTCTTTTGGTCAGCAGCCTTGGATTCAGGGAAGGCAGCCTTCTTGGATTCACCTTCGAGGAAAGCCTTCTCAGCCTTGGCAGACTTCTTGAAGTAAGCATCGTTGAACTTGGCATCGAGCTAATTATAATTCCATTCGTTAGCACACTACATATACATTCCCATTATAATAAATCAATTAATTACCTTGACGGAAGAGAGGTCGAGCTTGGTGGAAGTAGCAATGACATAAGCTTGGTTGACACGTCTGAGGGGAACACCGTTGACCTTGAAAGGACCAGAGACGAGCAAAAGACCAGAGTCGAGTTGCTTCAAGACAACGACACGCTTACCACGGTAACGACCAGCGAGGAGGATGACAACGGTACCTTCGGTGATGGAAGCACGGAGAGGAGTCTTCTTGGCGGTCTTGCGGGTGACCTTGGGTTGAGGGACATCCTCAGCGGGGTAGAAGCGAGAAGCCTTTTGAGCGGGGACGGTACGCTTACCACCCTTGACCTCAATAGTCTTATCAGCAGCGGCTTCCTTGACGGGAGCAGCAACAGCAACTTGCTTACGCTTATATTGAGCCTTCTTGGAGTAGGCAGCAGAGCGAGAGAAGCGGGAAACGCCAGGAGCGAGGAAGCTGTTTCTAGGTGCGTGGGGCATTTTAGCTATAATAATGAAAACCGATTAGTGAACTACTTCCAGTAATTCTAATGTGCCCTTTCATGTTAGTAAGTGTCAGATGAATTAAATGGAACTTTGAAAAACTAGTTATAGCCTTATGATGTAGTGTCCGCAGTGCATGTCAAATCAGTTCGTTAAGTGAGTGTTGATAGAATAAAAAGTTGAATAGTGTAGACAATTTTCTAATCAAATATTACACATTTCAAAATCGTAGACTAACTTCTAAGCTTTGGAATTCAAAATCGCTTCCACCATTGTAAACTGTTGGAGATTGATCGCCACACTATGCTGTTCGATGCATTTTTATGTGTTTCTTTGTCTGCTAGGATACAAATCATATAGATGGATTGGATGTTTGCTGATGGATGATGTATTGTTTGATGGATGGGTCAATTTCTCCTTCAAGTTGAATCGTAGTATTTTGTAATCCACTGTTGAGTATATATGATGATAATTTCATACACTGAGTACACCCACAAAATGAAGGCAATAACATCCATCCATTATTTCAAAGGTTCATCTAATATCATCTATCCACTCTACCATGGCTCAAGCATCTTCCTTATATATACCTTTGGCAATCACGAAAAAGAGGATGATATGTTAAAGAATCACCTTGGATATTTAACCATAGCCTGTTATCCGCTCCGGTGCAATTCGTCGGCATTTGAAAATTTCTCAAAAAATCTCGCCCGGAGAGCATCCTCATTTGGAAGCAGGCTCATGCAAAAGGCACTTATTTTATTGAATTATTAAAGGACCACACTCTCATAAACGATTGATCTGAAAAGTTGACAATAGCAACAATTTTGTCTTCATCAAATCCTATCCGTTCAAAGCTGAAAGGTGGTAATTCCTTCATTTCAGACTGGAGCAGGTGATTCTTGAGAACAACTTGACTCTCGCAATTCCCACCTAGGTTCCATATTCTTATTCCTGAACGATCTCCACTAATCAACTTTCTCCGTGAAGCGTCTATTGATAGAGCGTTGACTTGAAATGTGTGTCCGTAAAGTATTCGGTCAAAAGTTATTCCAATGCTGTCTTTATCGATGTTTATAGTGTATTGCTTCATCGTGTTGTTAGCATGCGCTGTAATCAAATAAGGTGGAGAGTAGGCCATTGCAGAAATTTGCTCAGAAGTGGAGGCACTGTGTACTGGTGAGAAAACTGGCTCGCAATCTAAGGCAAACCCGTGCCTCGATGATTTGATGGAGTTATTTGATAAGATAAGTTCCTGAAAAAAATAAGGTCAGTATTGATTTGCGTAGCTCTTTAAAATAACCATTTCACGTACCTGCACGCCAATGGAAGAAGCTACAGCCTCTCCAGATATACAAAAGCATAGAATTACCCTCCACAACTCTTCATTGAATCTTTCACACTGAGATTGTCTTTTTGGAAAATACCTGTGGATATCAATATCGATATGTGACCAATCAATTGGGCTTTGTAATCGATGGACGAGCTGCAAGGAATAGGAATCGTCGATATGGAATATTGATAGCTTCATTTTATCAGTACAGACTATAATCATTGGATAATCCAAGCCTATCGACGTTACATTCCCGCCTTCTCTTCTATTCGGAATATAACTCGCTATCTCCTCAATGCTGACATCATAAGATGAACTACCTTCCACTTTCCATACAGTAAATCCACCATTTGAGTAGCCCGCTACCAAATGGTTTCCTTTACCTTGCACCAATTTTAAAAAGGTGACATCCACTTTGCCCTCTTCCACAATAGGCAATTCAGATATAAAGACTGAACTGTCTTCGAGGTATCTCCAAATCTTGATAATTGAGTCACCACGTTGAGCAGTAAAAATAATATCATGTAGAAACTGTAGGTGATGTGGCTGTGACGATGATCCAAACACGTTTCCAATATCATTTATAGAACATTTACCTATATAAAGAGAATAAAATCAATACAAAATATACCACAAACTGAAATAAGTATCTACCTAATATCCAATTGTGATGAATTCTATATTTCATCTTCCAGCTTCCTCCATATCTTGTCACAGAGACACGTCGATTCTTGTGAGGATTTATAAATTTGTGGTGCTCAAGTAGAAAAGGGTCGCGAAAACGACGAAAAAACAATGGTTTCCATAGCTACAAAATTAAGCCAGATTAGATAACTTTTGTATTATTGCGTACTCGAGGCCGGTACTTACCATTTCATCGTTGGCCATGGAAGACCATTCAGCACTGACTGCGGTGCACTGAATCAAGTCTTGCAATGATAAGAAACTAAAGACGTTTAAAACCAACTCTTTGGAGAACTTGGAGGTTAAAAAGTCTATTCTAGTCTTTGTCTCATGTTCCTTATTTGAACGTCGTTGTCGCTTTTTGGTAGAGATCGATTCCATATGAGTAGAATGGGTCCAACAAGAGAAACCAGATAATTAAAGCGCTACACAAACAAAATGCAAGGACGACTGAGACTGAAATGTTACATCGTTGGGATTGGCCAATCCAGTTGCACGATTCAATAGGAATAATTACTAACACCTCTTTGAAAGGAAAACCTTGCTCTACATTTTCTTTCTAGTCGTGCATAGTGGCGAGTATGTATTGATTATAAAAATTAGAAACATGAAGGGAATTTTCAAAAACCAAGTTATATATATCCTCAATGCATCTCACTGTGTGTTCTAATCGATATAAAAGAGCGCATAATTTCTCAGAATGTGATGTGTTTCACTAGAGTTATTTAACTTTAAGAACACATGGAATATTTGTCCGTAGTAAACCAGGGCTTAGAAAAAGAGTTCGCTTTGTATAATATGTAAGTGTCTCCCCATTTTGATACATTCGGCGTGCAGATATACTTGAATAGCTGTTAAAATACTTACATGAAGAAGGCAAATAACATAGTGATAAATAAACAGCGATTACTGCATACACACATATGCAAATATATTTTTTACTGACCTTATTATTGAAAAATATGTGTTTACAGCTATTCCAATTACTATTACATATTCTCCAATGAATATCACACAATTGCTTGTTATGTGTTGTAGTACGTCTAGCAATTGATGTTCCTTGCATAAAGTTTGCATTTTTCTTTCGTCTATGCACATGCACGCACACTTCATTGTTGTTGTAGGCAACATATGTATCTCTCAAGTGACTAAGTATTGTTATTGGCAAATAAATACCATGTGAAGAGTTTTATAAGCACATACTTACGTGCGCACAACAAGCCATGTCACATATGTAAGTCTGTGCTTGTTATTTGAGCATTGATGGTGTGTATTAAAGGGTATTTATTCAGTACTTTTATGACTACCTGTACATACGTATGCGCAAAGTCTTGATGCTAGAATAAGTAAATCTGTACCATATAAGTATTTATATATTCCATAAAAAGAAAACGTGCCATCAGAAGAGATTTTGTTTTGCCCAACTTGAACAATATAAGGGGAAAGGAGTACGTGAAAGGTTGACCTCTTTGTTGAAAACATGCATACGTAGAATGTGTTTAGGATTGAGGCAGGTTTATAATGTAATGAGAGATATATAGAAATCATCATATATAGACTTGAGTATACACTGTTCCTATGGACATAAAGTAAGCTGTTACTTTCATTCTATTTCGTGTTGATGAAGATATCATTGATTGCATGTAAAAAAAAAACAATTATTCGTCTTGCAATTTCGCCCAAATGACGTTTGCTTAGAAGAAAGATTTTGATCTCAACATCTTTACTATATTGTGAGTTTACAAAGGAAAAAAAGTTGCTCTTAATAATTGTGTATTAAATCGTACGCAAAGTACATACTAATGTATTTACTTAAATACTAGTGAGAAAGACTTGAAGTATTCCAGCACAAGTATCTCAGTACATTGTGTTCTAAATGCATGCAGTTTTTGAAGGAAGTAGAATATTATTGCAAGTACGTACGTACCGTTCCTTTATTGTGCGAATTACTCATATTTCTCAATTTTATATGTACTTCATTGTACAACGTTTACTTCTATACCGAATAAATATGTGGACTACATACTGCTTTCGTAACAATTGGGTGCTAGCCAGAAACAAATAGGTTGGATCAGCTGAAATTCAGATAAACTAAAGAATATTTTTTTACATACGTCTCTGGCAGCACGATTTGCCCAAAACCACCCGTAAAAAAGCACAGACAGAAGAACATTATCAAGAGCGGGGAGATGAAGCAACTTTTTTCAAGAACTTTAAATAATTTTAGCGTCTTTCTCCATGGACAGAGATACGATCCGAAAAGATTTGACATAATGAAGTGGCAAACATGTCTGAAATGCAAGAAAAGTAGATCTTTATGCACTCAGGTATGCATACGTAAATCAATGCATTACATATTCTTACATTTTGATTATTATGTTGGCCTTAGACTAGTGCGAGGGACGAATCTGTGCCTGAAACACAGACGAGCCAATTTACTTCAAGCTTTCTTCAACAAACACCATTCATGGTAATGTAAGTACGGCAAATAAACATCTCTCTGATCATGGAAATTGTCAAAAAGAAATATGCATAATACGATGTTTCAAACACGTGTAAAATAAAAACTTTAAAAAGAAAGGTTGAAAAACAGGATGTGACATTTCGACTGGCTTTTAAAAAACCCAGAAAAACTCAAACATATCCATTTAGGTACCCTAATCAATTGGGGATTACAAAATATATGTGAGTGTAACTTAAAGGAAAATAAAAACGTGGAATCGTGTCTCAATAGAAGGAAAGAAAATGAAAAAAAAGCATTGACCCATTCATCCTTTTTATTGTATTTAACGAGTGTCACAAATACTTTTTTTTTAACATTCAAGTAAGAGTCATGTAAGAGTGTTCTGCAGAGAAAATATATGCAAGGAGTGAAGACAACATTTATGCTTCTAACAACAAAATAAAAAAGTAACTTTTCTTTAAGATTACGAAATTTTAAGAAAGCCTGATTCGAATATAAAAATAATAGCAAGATTGGAAGTTTAAGAAGCTGTCATTCGTTCCTTTTTTTCTGCTGAAAAGTTCAGGAACCCTTCTTCCATCATACATTTTCTATTACAGCAGCGGGGTCTCTTCGATTTCACAAAGTTTTAGAATCATATAAAAACCTCATTTTCCCATTGTTGAATATTTTCATCATCTTTTTTACTCTCATTTTCTATCTTTTACTATCAACATGAAGTTCACCTTCGTCTTTACTTTCCTTGCACTTCTTATCACCTACGTTGCTGCTCAAGCTTCTCAAACCAATACTCCCTTCTACATCACCAGCCCTCTTCAAGGTGATTCTTTCAAGGCTGGAAGCACGTAAGTAACAATAGACAT
This sequence comes from Mucor irregularis B50, assembly GCA_000587855.1. NCBI lineage: Eukaryota > Fungi > Mucoromycota > Mucoromycetes > Mucorales > Mucoraceae > Mucor > Mucor irregularis. The sequence goes on along the minus strand of KK076495.1, from coordinate 305,730 downwards.
TGGAAAAAAAAAATTAAAAAAACAATGGAGTTAATATGTTTATTTTTAACTTTTTTTTCGATCATTCAATTGACAATGAAAAAATAGTATCTCAGTCAGTATGTATTTTCATTTAAAGTTTTTTAGCTTCGACGTGGAAATTCTAACGATTGTGTATTTTTAGAGTGGATTAATGGTGTTGATGGTTCTGCTAAGGTTGTCTTGCTCACTGGTACTAACGCCGCTACCATGAAGCCTACTGGTTACAGCTTCACTATCAACGGTGCTGATGGAGAGTATGACTGGAAGGTAAGGTTACATCGTGTTGGATATCCTGTTTAGGATATTCAAATGTTACATATAAATTATAAAGGTGCTAAGACTTTTGCCATCATTTTTTGCAGGTCCCCACTAACCTCCCTCAAGATGCTACCTTCTCTCTTCAAATCAGTTACACCGACCCTAAGACTAAGAACACGTAAATATCGCTTGTGATCAGATCGAAAATTACAATAATGACAAAAACTAACAAAATGGAATTTTAGTGCTACCTCTTACTCTGCTCCCTTCACTCTTACTGGTACCAACGGTGATAAGGTAACTCAATCTTTCGTCACTGGTGTCTCCTCCTCTGCTATCCCCTCTGTTTCCAGCGTTGTCTCTTCTCCTATCGTCACCTCTGCTATTCCCACCACTGCTGCTCCTAAGCCTACCGCCGCCAGCTCTGTTGCCGCTTCCGCTACCCCCTCTGCCCCTAGCGCTGCTGCCGGATTCAAGGCTCCTACCGTCGCTGTTTGCGTCGTTGCCATGATTGCATCTGCTCTTTTCCTTTAAATTTGTACAATTTAAAATATAATTATTATTTACTATTATTTTACTATTATTATTATTACTTATTTACAATTTATTAAATGAGAGTTTGTTGCTTTATATAAAAAAAAGGCTCATTTTATGAGGATGTATAGGTAGAACACTTCTTTTTTCTCTCTAGAAAAGACCGTCATTTTTAAAGAGCATCATATATTGGTAACTGGTGTGTGCTGTTGTAAACTCTTGATTACTCAATCCAACCGCTTCATAATTGTATTCATATTCACACGATAATTGTGCAGTTGGAGGGACAATAGATTCCACAAATTCCTTGAAAAGTTCACTTGCATTATTTGGCGTGCAACATGGGTGATAATCAATCTATTGGTACAACATTTGTTCAGTGACCCCAAACGGATGAATTAAACACGTATTTTGTGTACCTCTAACAGTAATCCTTTATAGGTGGATCCTAATAAAATATTGGCCACTCTCAATGTGAAATCACCAATTTCATAGCTTGTGCCCTAAATCCTTTTCTCTTTAGCTCGAATTTAAATTGCATTTTATATTGCAAAAGTACCTCTATTGTCACACTTTGCCTTAACTGCCATAGATTCTTAAGACGGGAGAGAATCAACTCCATTTCTTTTTCAGCTTCCACTACCACACTTCCATCTACCATGCAATAAACGTGTCCTGGTTGTTGTGCAAGTGATACTTGATAAAGTAATTTGCTATCTTTTAGTGCTACCTGTTGCCGTTTATGCTGGTTATTGTCACGAAAAACTTTGAACGAAAGTGACCATGGGCCTGTATTCTTTCCATGCAGTGTTTTAGTGACATGCTCGGCAATAAATGTAAAATCGCGCATGCCAGTAGCATTCTTCCATCTGACTAAACTAAGTGGTTGCGTCAGCTATTTGCAAGAGTAGTTAGAAACCCTTTTCATATACTCTACCAAGTAACTCCCATGTAGCAATTGTAATGATAAAATGAGCGAGCTTTAAAAATTGCTGAGAGAATGGAGGAGTTTCATAAAGCATTTCGAAAGTCTATTCTGGTGGCTTAGTGGCACTGCAATTATAGAAATTGCAGGCAACACTTAAACCTGTCGTCTTTTCTCGTTAGAGCAACAATCTAATCTATCTCCTAGTTACCCAAATCCAGGGTCTTCTTGAATGTATATTTCTGTCATAATTTGTATTTTTTTTTTTTCTTTTTCTTTCGGTGTAATGAAAGGCGCGTCAAACGCGTGAGACGCGTAAAATTGTATAAGCGCTGTAATTCTTATATAACTGAGAGGCCACACCACTTTTGCTAGCTATGAGTAGAGTGTGAAATATTTTAAGCAATAGAAAATGATAATCAAGTTTTATTACGAAGGTTTATTGACTTGTTTCTTGCTTTATGCAATTTGGCATCAACAGCGATGAGACACTACACATATTTTTTTGAAACCCCGGGAGTTACAGCGCTCAAAAGTTGAGAAAAATTATCTTCAAGATCGATCTGTTCAACTGTAAAGAAAATGGGTAATCTCATCTCCAGATCCTCCGACGATCAACTCAAGGGAAAGAAGAGAGCCTTGAACTCTGATGAGGCTGAAGATAGCAATAAGAGATCTCGCTATGAGAACGAAGCCTTCAGCTTAGTGAAGGAAGCTGATGTAGGCATTGTAGCTTTTGTCAACCCCAATCTTGAAGGTTTCCAAAGCATCTTGAAGTACAGGTAAACTTTAACATGACAAGTCAAAGGCGGAAGAGTGCGTTTTTTGTTGAATAAATACACAACGCCTAAAGCACAGTCTATATTCTAATTTTTCTATTTTAATTTTCTATCCGTAGAGCTGAGGATTTCTTAGTCAACGAAGTAGATATGGATGGAAACATTGTTCACCTCACCTCTTTAGACCCTCCCAACACAAAGATAAATGTAAAGTTTTGTTTTATTGGATTGACAGATTGGAAAATTGATAAATTTATGCGAGTAGGAAGTTGTAACCGAGTTTCTTGAGGATTCCGTGTTTGACAAGGAAGTTGAAAAGATCGTAGGCAAAGATTTTGCCGCCGAGTTCCGTAAATTCCTCCTCCATCCTGAAGATGAAGAAGCTTGCATCAAGACACCTGTAAGTTATTTCGTAAAGTTGATGTGGAATTCATATTAAATTTAGACTCTGCTAGACTGACAAAGAACAACGTTTGAATTTTTACAACCTTGTCGAGAAGCATTTGGAGACAAAGGTCAACTGTCGTGGAAAAGATGGTCATCTCGTTGTTAGATGGCCTTCTGCTGTACATAACGATGGTAAGCCTTGAATAGTGGGTATGGATCAAGGAAAGGTATATTGACAAAATTGGCTAGAATTTATTGATTGGAAGGCACTTGGTGGTGAATATTTGCAAGTCAACTTGTACAAGGCTGGAATTGATACAATGAATGCCATCAATGTTATTTCCAAGAAGGCAAAGTAAGTACATTAGCAATAAGTTGACGCAAGCGGTAGATTGATACAATGGATGTGTATGGTAGTGTTCATGTCAAACATTTTGGTTATGCTGGAACCAAGGATGCTCGTGCAATTACTGTTCAAACACTTACAATGAAGAGTGTCAAACCTGGCCGTATTGTCATGGCTCAAGAGGATTTGAAAAAGAGTGGTATTTACGTCGGTAACTTCAAGTGAGTAATCATACCTTATAGCAAAGTCATATGTTTTATTTATTTCGTTTAATCGATCTAGGTTTGTACCTAACGGCTTAACTCTTGGTGATCTCAAGGGCAACCATTTCACTATTGTACTCAGAGATGTCAAGGGTGCCAGTCAAGCTGATTTAGAGAACTCCTTGACTTCTTTGAAAAATAAGGGTTTTCTAAATTATTTCGGTATGCAAAGATTCGGCACAAGCACTGTGATGACACACACCATTGGATGCGCTATCATGAAGAAGGATTATGAGCTCGCATCCAACTTGATCCTTGATCCTCGTGATGGTGGTAAGTGTTGGCTTAGATTCTGGTAGTGTATGTCTTATGCAACTTACAATAACGCGTGTAGATCGCCTTGAATATCAAAAGGCTAGAGAATTATGGAAGGAAACGCGTGACCCTGAAGCTGCTCTCGCTATATTCCCCAAGAGAGCTTACTCAGAACGTAAACTTCTCTCTTTTTACAGCAGAACACCCGACAACCATGCTAAGGCAATCAAAAGTGTAAGTAGATCATAAGGTCACTTCATGCGCATATACCAAGTATTTTTGAAATTAATAATTCTCACGGCGTATATTTCTTAATTTAGTTACCTAAAAACATGTTGTCTTTGTACTCTCATGCCTACCAATCTTATATTTGGAATCGCGTTATTAGTGAACGTTCAAGACTTTTTGGCAACGATAAACCTTTGGTCGGTGATATTGTCTTGGTTGAAAATTCCAAGAGTAGCGGAAAGAAGTCGATGAACAATGCCGGAAGACGCAATCCTTTCGATGTAAGTTGCTTTCGTTGAAAAAATGATTATATGATGTGAAATTTTGTATCTAATGTCAAATATACAACCTATTTTTGAAATTAGAAACCTCTTCCCAAAATTCTTACTGAAGAGGATTTGGGAAATTACAGTATTGCGGATGTAGTTTACCCATTGCCAGGTAAACATACTGTGTATCCTGAAAATGAAATCAAAGATCTCTACAGAAAGTTTATGGGTAAGTCCCCATTGTTTCCCCACATTATACTTTGAGGCTTGAAAAAAACTCATACGATTTTTTTTTATTTTACTTTTAATTTTAGCTGAAGATGGTATTTCAATGGAAAAGAAGGTTGGCCATTTAGAGTAAGTTGCTCAATTCATTAGAATTTAAGGGTTTTTACTGTAATAATCGACTGACTCTTAAATGTTCGCGTCGTTGTCAATAGTGGATTGAGTGGTGACTACAGACCCATGCTCTCAAAACCTGACAACATGGATTGGTAAGCTTTTTGCATATCTCATTCAATCCTAATGATATTCTAATTGTGCTTTGTCAGGTCTTTTATTCGCTACAATGACCCTACTGAAAAACTTTGTAATACTGATGTTGATAGACTTGAAAATATTCCTGAACCTAAAGGCGTTCCAGGTAAGGAAATAAACAAGATACGCATAGTTTTTGTGTTCAACTATAATTGTAATTAACGATTCCCACCAACGTTATATAGATGGTCAATATTTGGCTTTAAGAGTTGGATTCACCCTTGGAACCAGTCAATACGCTACCATGGCCTTGAGAGAAATCATGAGAGCTGAAACTTCTTCTCAAGCACAATCTGCTATTTCTCATGATTAATACATCCATTTGATATTATTCCTACATTTCTATATGTTATAAACTTTTCTCCCGATAATAAAACTTTCCCTTTTCCGAAATTAAACTCTCTTGCATTACTTCATTTTTTGAATATACCACACAAATTAACTAGGTTGGATTTTTGAACAGCCGCTTTATCCTCCCCCACACTAGAGAGAGACATTAATCACCCCGCAATTTCGTTTGAGCACTCATAAGCAGAATTAGCAGGTATTTCTGACGCCGATTGGCTCGTATGACGCCATGCTTTAAAGCTACTTCCACTTAGTTTCCTTTAAAAGAAACTAAACAGATTATAAATCACCAGTCAATTGAAATGTAACCTCAATGAAATTGATAGAAAGTTCAATGATAAGTGTTTGGAGTATTGGTAGTGATAAGATACCGATAGTAGATACACAAAAATATACTCACCAACATGATCAATGTGTGCGATCTCAAACTAAATTTTAACGCCTAAAATCTGAAAATAACCAGTATAATCGCTACTAAAGCTGTAATCTTAATTTTTACATCACGCCATTAAAATGAGAGTCAAAATCAAGAAAGTAATAATGGGCAAAAGCTGAAAACTTTGATTCTCACGAATATTTGGGAAGTTATATATCAGAAAATCCCTAAAACCAATCAACAAAATATATTGAACCCAAAGGCCTTACTGAGTTCTAAAAAGTAAATTATACTGGTATATTTGTTTTTTTTTCTTGTAACACCGACTTGCATGTTGTTATCCTGATAGGGGGATAGTCATTATCAATCCATTTATATAAAAAGACTGACTTTTCAGTTTCAAGTTTTTTTTCTTCTTTATCTTTTCCTTTTATCAATAAAGTAAATAACAACTCTCCAAATGTCTAACAACGCCAACGTCTATCTTAAGCATGCCCGTTACGGTAAGGACCTCGTCCGCTTGATGAGAGTTTACAAGGAGGGTAATGTCCAACACTGTACCGAACTCACTGTAAGTATTACGCCTTCTTGGATGTAAAAGCATGAATAGTATATTGAATATGATTCTTCTCGGGCTTATAGGTCAGACTTTTGTTGGAAGGTGATATCGAGACCTCCTACACCAAGGCCGATAACTCTGTTGTTGTCACTACTGGTAAATACGGATTTTGACTGTTGCATTACGAAAATCATTATTGACATGGCACACATTCTTTAGATACCTGTAAGAACACTGTCAACATCATCGCCAAGCGCAGCGCTAACGTTGACAACATCGAAATCTTTGCCCAAGAAATCACTGAACACGTCTTGAAGCAATATCCTCACATTAGCGGTGCTTTCGTTGATATCATCAAGCACAAGTGGACTCGTCTCATTGTTGACGGTAAGCCTCACCCTCACTCTTTCGTCCGTGATGGTGAAGATATCCAAACCACCAGCGTTCAACACAGACGTGCCGGTAACGAAATCTCCATCACCTCCGGTCTTGACAAGCTCCTCGTCCTCAAGACCACCGGTTCCGCTTTCCACGGTTTCTACAAGGATGAATACACCACCTTGGTCCCCGTCTGGGATCGTATCTTCTCCACCTCCGTTGATGCCAAGTGGAAGTTCACCTCCAAGAACTCTCAAGTCCTCAGAAACATTGACTACAAGGCCATTCATGCCGGTGTCAAGCAAATCACTTGTGACACCTTCGCTAAGGATGACTCTGCTTCCGTTCAAGCCACCCTCTACCTCATGCAACAACAAATTTTGGCCAAGCACCCCGAAATTGCTGAAGTCTCTTATGCTCTTCCCAACAAGCACTATGTTGGTGTTGACATGAGCAAGTTCAATATTGACAACACTGGTAAGAACATGGAAGTCTACCTTCCTCTTGCTGACCCCTCTGGTAAGTTTTTAAAAAAGCGATTAAAAGTGTCTGTGAGTGCAAGTGATTAACATCCTACGGTATAATTAGGTCTCATCACTGCCACTGCTGCCCGCAAGGACTCCAAGTTGTAAATCACTTACAACTTGTTAAAAAAAAAAAGGAAAAAGAAATTATGTCGATGATCCCCTTTTCTCTTTATGTTTGATATTTTCCCCCCCTCAAAAATTGACGAAATACCTACGACTTATAACTTATAACTTATTTTTTCTCTCTATTACTCTTTTGATTCTTTTTAGTTGATCTTGAAACAATCAAAAGTTTAACGTAATGGTTATCCTTCTTATAAATCGATATGTCATGTACATACAATATATTAAAACTGAATAAATAAAATTCCATTTTATTTGTCCAAAAAAAAAAGCTTCTGTGTACACTATTCCTTTTTTGGATGGAATTCCAACCAACAATTCATCAAATCCTATTTCATCATCAAGAAGCGTAGAACAAAGATTGTTCAACTTAAAATGACATCTTTGCTTAAAGGACAACATGAAGAACTTTACTTGTCAATTTGGCATCGAGATTGGGTAAAAGTTATTGGAACTACAGAATTATGTACGAAGAAAAATTATGAGGAACATAGCTTTGTCAAATTTTACATATTTCATCAAAGTTACATGACTAGCACTCACAGAAGACAGATGTAGATTAATAGTAGTCAATGCTGCTGGCAGTAACGTTCACCTTTGAGTTTGATTGTTAACACTGCTTCTGGGTATTTGATTGGGCAAATTTGACCACACTGTTACCCCACAATTGAGCCAAATGTTAATAAGAAAACTGGACTTGACACAATCATATTTGCATGTTGCATATTTTGTCTGCCGGTGTGTTATTGAGAAGCATTATATATAATGCATGCATGAAGGTATAGATTATTGTTGGCAGCAAGTCTGATCTTATGTATAGTGCTACAGCGTAACAATTATTTGGTAACTACCAATAGTCACGCAGCAATTATTTGAAGAAGTAAACGAAACCTTTCACTTATGGTTGAGATGCAATTATGTTAATGGATTTTCACAGTGAATAAATACATGGCTTCTGTATATACACAAGAACTTATTACACGCGTATGAAGTATTAAAAAAACTTGATGCATTATCTGCAACTTCGCAATACGACATTAGTGCGTTATCAAATGCGAAATAAATAAAGCAATGTAAAATTCTCGAAAGAAGCGAGAAACAAATCAGCAGTAACCTAACAAGCACTCCTCAGCCGCACGTTGAGCTTTAAATGTATGTATGTCTTCATTTTATCTATCTATGATAGAAGCACAAGTAGTTATCTATTCTTGTACATCAGTGCAGTAATATGTAGAGAAAATCATAATCTAATCTCGAGCAATTACCTCACGTAAAAATATTTGGTAAGCTTAAATAAAAAGTAGGTTATCGATGTGTTCTTTGGAAACATTTCTTTTACAGGAACAATAATAAACGTATCTCTTTATTGTACAAAGTACTGTACACGTAATGTCTTTGGTGTAATTCATAGTTCAAGTAAAAATCGAAATTCTTGAGTGGATATCCTGTGAAACTCATGAAAGTTTGAAAGGCGCATCAATATGATCTCTAAAGTACCTTAACTTATATGACTCGCCTACTCTAGCACACTGCTAGTTACCACAGCAACATCTTTGATAAGTAAAGATGACATCCGCTCCTCTTGATATGATCTCGCGCGCTATTTGCTCCTGCCCTAATTCCATCTGCCACAAAAGTGGCAGTGTGTACGTGCAATTACCTCACGTAAAAATATTTGGTAAGCTTAAATAAAAAGTAGGTTATCGATGTGTTCTTTGGAAACATTTCTTTTACAGGAACAATAATAAACGTATCTCTTTATTGTACAAAGTACTGTACACGTAATGTCTTTGGTGTAATTCATAGTTCAAGTAAAAATCGAAATTCTTGAGTGGATATCCTGTGAAACTCATGAAAGTTTGAAAGGCGCATCAATATGATCTCTAAAGTACCTTAACTTATATGACTCGCCTACTCTAGCACACTGCTAGTTACCACAGCAACATCTTTGATAAGTAAAGATGACATCCGCTCCTCTTGATATGATCTCGCGCGCTATTTGCTCCTGCCCTAATTCCATCTGCCACAAAAGTGGCAAGTACATTCTCGCCATTATATTGAAAGAATAAAGTATAATTGCTACAGTATTCAACTTGTTTTTAAAAAAAAAAACACTTAGGGAAAAGAGACTTGCATTAAGATATTTCAATCTACCACTTTATTAAAATTAGCATGATCTTGAGTATTAATAGAGATATGAAACAAGACTTCGTAAAAATGCTGTATTTGTACACGATAAATATTTTGAATGAATCATTCGTGTATGTATAATACTAAGCACGTAGCCAAAAAGGGGAAATTAAGTGGGCTACGACACAGACCTGCAATCTATAACGCCAAGAGGCTAAAGCAGAAACAAGCGCAGAGGGGCTCCGTGATAAACGGAACGACTGCAACATGAAACTGACGTAAATTGCTTGACAGCCTAAAACCATCATATAGATGAACCCAAAAATAGATTAAAGCACAAAGGAAGCGATTGATCTGAAATACATATGACTTAGCCACGTTGTTCCAACCTGTGGAATTTCTCTGGGTTAAGCGCCGGAAGTTTAAGCCGGCACCGGAAGCGAGGTGGAAATGGAAAGTTTGTTTCCCGAATTCCTTTTTTTGCGCACATGTCGTAGATAATCCGTTTTAAAGGATCGAAAGAAAAAGAAGTGAAAGAAAGGATGTTTTCTATACGTGCGACAGAAAAAAAGACTTCATTACTTTGTCACCTTAAGGTGCGAGAAGGCGTCTACCGTAGATTAGAGAGTTATGGCTATAATCAAGTAGGCTTCGGCAAAACATCGATCTTAATTTTAGTGAGATTGAAAAAACGAGGAATATTATATTACCCAAGGGTCTTCTAGGGACAGCCGCAAATAGTTCAAAAATACCTGCATGAAGGAATACCTAGAAAAGCTTGGGCGTGTATTCTCTGAAAGCATTTTTTATATGGTACGATTTATTTTAGAAAAACGTGAACACTCCAGCCAATTTATGTTTTGGACTACCGGGCCTTCCAGCAATTTATTTTTATACATATTAAATGCATATGATATAGAAATAAACCATGACAGCAGGAAATATTTTTAATGGAACACTTCTATTTTCACTTAAAAAAAGATATTTTTTTCACACAAGCACGGATGGTCCCTTTCATGCTTAAAGCAAAAAGGTTACACACTTATGATGTAGTACAACAAGAAATGTAACAAAACGTACTGCTTGTAAATTAATATTTAACATATGTTGACAAAATTGAAAAATATCGCCTCATTATTAAATTATATCGAACGAAACTGGGATTGGGGATTGTTGACTATACTTTTCCAGGCTCATAGGCTTACCTACATTGCCAACATTCCCTAAATAATATGCGGGAAATCAAAGTAAGAGAACAATTAGGAATACGGGGTCGGGTAAATAGGGAAGACCTGAAATTGACTCAAACCAAAACCCCAACTCATCTATTTGATATGTAAATCTTTTAGCAATATTTCTAATATGTCAAGTATTTGCAAAAACCAGATAAGATGTCAAATGCAAGTAGATATATCATCATAACAATCTCTGATGAATCCATGCAAGAGATTATCACATTTCGAACCAATCAGATAATCTTAAAACCTGACAAATTTTTTGTGAGTAATGGTAACACTACGGATTATGAGTAATACTGGAAGGAGTTCGAATTATGCTATGACTAATTTTGAGTATCGAAAACCATATATAAAGGGAGAGACAAACGCATAAACTGTCCCTTTTTCATTGTAACAATTAATATATTTAATTTAAACATTTCACTTATCAAAATGGATCTCTCTTGGTGTATTATTTGTGATCGTCACTCTATCGACAATAACGTATGTATCTCTCATCTATTAGACATGCCTTTAAAGCACATTTACTAATAATTCATTTATCTTTTATAGCTCTACTGCTCAGAAGCTTGTCGTTTCCAAGATAACAATAGTCATCATCATGACAACAAAAACTCCATCAAAACACCTGAAAACAACATGTTTAAATCACCATCTCTCGTTACACCTCCCTCTTCACCTATCCTCACACCTTTCTTATATTCCTTCCAACCTTCTTACGATCGTCGTCGCTCCACTTCAGCTGGTAGTTTGACTCATACTTCAAACTCATCAACTACTTATACAAACTACCAATACTATCCTTATCAATTCACTCCTGCCTCTCCTTCCGAATCATCGCTCTTTGCTGACGATACATAATTTTTCAACTGATCTTCACTTAATACTGTATTCTGCTTATAACAACACTCATTACTCGCTTACAAGGCCCTTTCTTCGCAGGCGCACGGCTTTGTCACACCAAGCTTGGCATAAATAGACTCCCCTCTCCGGCCCTTTTTTTACAGGATTTTTCTTATATTTGCCTGTCTCCGAAATGGCATCCTTATAATTACAATAATCTATTACCTATATACTACTCTCTTTTCAAAAACCATACATTTAAAGACAAAAAAAGTATAACTAGAACTTTGCACACTTGTGCTGCACCCGAAAAAGCAATAAAACTTGTACATAATATTATTTTGTTAATCTGCATTCGCTGTATATGTTTATGTGTGTTCCTTATTTTTCATGGCGTTTCAAAGAAAATCACCTTTGTTTTTAAAAATACAAATTGAGGAGAAAAAGGTAAACGCATGATCTAGTCACTGCCAATGGTTTGAGCTCTGATTGGCATCAGCCCGTTTTTTTTTTTTTTTCCTCCAGATCCCGCATTTCTGTGAATTATTGGTTTCAAATTCTACAGCCTCCCGCGGGACTTACCGTTAATGCGTAAAATATTCTAAGTGAATCCTTTCATCTACATAAGGTTCTGATCCTTTTTTAGTTACTGATTTTTGTGTAAAAAAAGTAATAATAGGTGACATGAGGGGTCGATTTGCGAATACGAATAAATATTCTGATACAAGTTTGAACTTGTTTCGTACACACATTCTTCTATTGATCATCTAATAAACTTTGTTGTATTTGTGTACAGTTCTATACATTGTCACCAGACTTTATAATATTTTCTCGAACAATAAAGTGGCATAAATTGGAACACGTATTAAAATGGGATGGGTTCGTTTGGGAGTTTTACACCTACAATGTGGAATGATAATATAAACATAAGTTGAAAGGCATAAGTATTTGAAAGTGTTGCCTTTTCATGGACTTGAGTCTCCCATACGTGAAGCAATGATTGTGAAGACCTCACAATTATGTTTCACGCAATGCTGCGCTTAAATAAATGCGCACTTGTATCTCGAGAAATATCAATATAAATCTTGTGCCCTGCTACCGCAGTATTTTAATGTTAATGAAACGAACAAAGTTCTTTGTGAGATATAAGCCAACTTAATCACACAAGTGAGCGCAAAAGAGAGCATAAATATTACTAACTAGGATAGAATTGGTAGCAAAATTGATTGCTGTTTTAATGTAGAGTTCATTACACAAAAATATTTTATTTAAGTACATATGTATCGTTTGAAGGGCATAATGTATAATCATAGATAAAATTCAATGGAGCATTGCGTTAATTACTTTTCCACCTGGTTATAAAAAGGATAATCGATGTATCCCTCTGGTCCATCAGAGTAAAAGGTAGCACGATTGTAAGGGTTGAGCTCCCAGCCGTTGCGAATGCGCTCGGGTAAATCGGGGTTGGCAATAAAAACGCGACCAAAGGCAATCAGATCACCGGTCTTTTCACTCAGTGCAACAGCCTCAGGGATAGCGTTGGAGTAACCACTAGATGTGACAAAAGGGCCCTTCCAAATTTGGCGATAAGGGTCTAATGTATCCTTAGGAACAACCTTTTCTTCACTGAAAATATCCACTCGTGCTTCAATGAAATGAAGGTAAGCCAAATTAGGATAGGTCTTCTGGATTTCCGAAACCAAGTAACTCCAAGTTTCAACAACATTATCATCGTGTACATCTTGATGGTTTTCACCGGGTGAAAATCGAATTGCAGTGCGCTCAGCACCAATAGCATCTGCAATAGCACCAATGACCTCAAGCGGGAAACGGGCACGGTTTTCCACAGACTTACCACCATAAATATCAGTTCTCTTGTTGCTGGAAGAGTTGATAAATTGATCAACAAGGAATCCATTGGCACCGTGAATCTCAATACCATCAAAGCCAGCCTCAACAGCATTCAAAGCAGCTTGGCGAAACTCTTGAACCACCTCTCTGATTTCATCAATTTCAAGGGCTCGAGGAACTTCGAAATCGTCACCAGTTATAGATTTGCCAGGAATGGGGATAGCACTAGCAGACACAATCTGTCTATGCTCAGGGTCAAACTTACTTAAAGCGGCACGTCCAAGATGTACAATTTGTAAAAAGATAGAGCCGTTCTTTTCATGTACAGCATCTGTTACCTTCTTCCATGCTTCAATTTGGTCCTTATTGTAGATTCCTGGAATTTTCGGGTACACACTTGCTGTGCTTATACCAGTACCTTCAGCTATCAGAAGACCACCATCAGAAGCTCTCTGCTTGTAGTGCTCCACATGAAGGTCGGTTGGGACATTATCAAGAGTGGCTCTTAGCCGGGTCAGAGGAGCCAGCACAACACGATGTCTAAGGTGATTGTTTCCAACTTTAATGGGGGTAAAAATGGCTTGATTTGCAGCGGTCATTGAAAGGGTGTTTTGAAGGTTTAACGTATCTTATAATGGAGAAATAAGACTATTGTTGCTATGAAGATAAGCCTTTATATACTATCAATTCGTAAAAGGTACGCGCACTTGCTGAATAATTGTGAATAATAATGCAGCAGTCAAAAAGCTGTATTACGGATTAATTTATCCGCTCCTATGAAAGATAAGCAACAAGTGATCAGCGGGCTCAGGCACCAAGCCAATTTTGTTGCAATATTTGTCATTTATTGCTTAACCTTGCAACACCAATGGGCGGGTTTTTTTAAGATATCAAAAGGCGGGTTATTGAAGCCTAAAAAGCAGTTGATTTTTTTTTTTTTTTTCAAAAGGTGGATTGAATGCTCTTTTGGCAAGAGTTACCTGATATAGCAATGTATTTAGACATGAGTGCACGTTTCTTTTTATGAAGATGGCAGGGAAAAGTTATTGATAAAGCGGGTTACATATGACTCAAAACATTACGATATTGAATCTCAAAATTATCCTCTTAAGACTTTGACTCGCTTGATGTAGGCTTTTTGCGATGCTCAGAGAAAGCAATAAATAAATGAGAATATTAGAATGGACTGTGAAATGGGAGAAAATGAGGAGGAAGTCAAAAAGCAAAATATGCATTACAGCCGATACTCTGATGAATGAAAAGCTTTCTTTATGGGAATCCTCATCCATGCAAATTTTTTTACCACCCACACCGAATTTTTACGGATACCCATTACCTCCTGACTGGACTTATTCCGTTCGTAAGAAGCCACTTTCTGGAATCGTTCCTAGTAAGCCAGTCTAGTAAATAATGATCACAGAGCTTCTCTTTTTGCATCTTTATTTTACTGTAGTAACTCTTCTATCGTGAGCATCAACGCGTTAGATTCGTACTGTATTCTGGATAAACCCAGTGGCATGTACCACTCAAGACTTTTCTTGGTTTGATTTTTATAATTTAAACCATATATCATGCCCTCAAAGTGCTACCAGTAAGTCAATGCTCGTCAGGCCTGGCCGTGTCCTTACCGTTGATGCAATGCCATGCCGTTGTTAGATATGCTTAACCGATCGCAGCCAAGGGGGTATAATTTTGCACTGCTTTTTGGCAGCTAATGCATCCTGGTAGACGGTAAACTTCGGTCAGAAGCTATCGCTTCCAAACTACTAAAAACATGATTATAATAGTGTATATGCATGTTGTTCACACTATTTGGCATTTATAGCAATTATAAACCCTTCTTCGATACACCATTGGTAGAGACAAGTGAAGATGTATGCTCTCTAATTGATTTATGGAAAATATTACAAAAGGACATTCTCTCGCGAATCGCTCAAGATAAAATGCTATGTTTTTCTTTCAAGATATGGAATCTTTATTTTTTTGGGGAGCAAAAAAAATAGGGATGTGTTTGTTGATATTCAGATATACATTAAAAGAACTTAAGCAGACTCTTCCTTCTTTTCTTCCTTCTTATCCTCAACAGTGGCGTTATCGAAAGATTCGACCAAGTCGGGGATCTCATCATCATCAGCACCAGCAGCTTCACCTTGAGCTTGTTGGAAAGATTCGGCGAGCTTCTTGAGGGCAGCCATGCTGTCGGGACCCAATTGGTTGAGGATTCCGGGAATAAGTTCAGCTAATTCCTTCTCGGTGGAACGACCGTGGATAGCGTAGGTGTTGGAGTTGGCAGCAGCAGAAACTAAAAAAAAACAAATATCACCATCAGCGATACAATTCCCTTTTCTCTTTCTCGATATAAAAAGTACTTACCACGGGGGTTGTTGAAGTGGATAACCTTACCATCATCCTTGAACATGTTGACTTGGTCAACACCAGGGATGGGTTGGACATTCAACTTGGTGAGAGCAGCAGAGAGCTTACGGTCATCACCGGAAGAAGCCTTGTTACCGGTCTTCTTGACCTTACGACGGGGAGTACCCTTACCACCAAGACGGACTTGAGCTTGGAGCTTAGCGAGTTTTTCAGCGTTCATTTTATGTAGAGCTAAAAGAATTTGAAAATTAGTTTCATGTCTTTACAAATGGATGAATTGACGCGAATTTTTCCCGTTCTTTGTTCTACTCTTTTCTCCACTGTCATCTCATATGTTGTCAGTGAAGCATTTCCCCTTTCCGAATGCCTTTCATTTCTAGGTCAAAATTTAAAAAAAAAACTTGGGTGGCTTATATCCAGGCCCTTGGGGTCCTTCTTTTTTTTTTCCACATGTCGTATATAATGTCGCATGGTGAAAGGGGTGCATTGCTTTTTTATTTCGTCTTTTTTTTGTTGTTTGACATAACAGTAGAGTAGACACGAACAAGGTAAAAAAAAAGGTCATTTTATATATGTACGCACCTATTCCAACAAAGAGAGGGAGAAAAGAAAGAAATAAAAAAATTTCTTTTGCGAAAAAAAACTTTTGTCCTAAGGGCAACAGAGAAAAAAATTTATATTTTTGTGGAAACATGATTGGCTGTAGGAGTTGATTATTTTTCATGACTCGTTTGAACAAGATTTACGTCTCTGTTGAAGTCTATCGATCATCCCGTTCACATTATAACGAACTTGGGCAGGTGTAGACATATATTTAGCATTCAGTTTCATGATTTTGTTATATTGAACAGGTTTTTTTTTGACATCGACACTTCAAGAGTTGATGCAAGATGTAGTCAATGATTGATATGACAGATACTACGAAAAAAAGAGAAAAAACCGTGTTGAGTACTTCCAAGTAACTTGGTCGGATAGAAAGAATAACTCTTACCTCCGCAATCTGAACTATTTCCTTGCTGTGGTGTACTGGAGGGTATAAATTGGGGTTGCGTATCCACCTTAAGTAAAGGTCTTATACGTTTACTTGTCAAATCGCCATCACGCAGGTTGGTAAATTTGAGTGTATCGTAATAATAGAATGAATTGACAGCGCGCACATACACCATGATAGACCAATGGCTACCACTGTAAGCCTCTGATGGTTTCCCGTCATTTACTGGCATAAAAATGGCTTCGTACTTGTCAATATTTGGAGGTAAGGCAGAAGCAAGCTGCATCACATCGCCTTATAAAGACTTTAATTGTTTAACCCAATAACAAAGTTACACATAAACACATACCTTCTGCAAACGTAATTAAATGAACCATACCAGGTCTTAAAAACAGAATTTTGGCATCTTTTGGTACAAAGGTTCTCTCCAAAAACTCCATATGAAACTCAATCATCGTATCATTCAACCATTGTCCCGGTGCGAGCGTATCCAAATCCTATCATCGTCTATAAGTCAATACAAGTTGTCGATACTGTGAAAAAAAAAAAAAACTAAACTTACGGACTGTCTAACAACTACATCATGATAGTGCAAAACTATGGTATCTTCATTGTTCATAGTTATAGTAAACGAACAAGTAAAGAGAAGAAAGGGAAAAAAAATAAAGGCTGATAAGTGGAGCAGAAATTAAAAAAAAAGTAAACCCACGCGTCTGGTAATATTTCGAGTGAGACAGAGCACTGGCTAAACTTAATATAGTGGCTTAACTTTTAAGCTCATGTCACGAAAATCATCTTGCTGTATGCCCTCGGGCCATCTGTCCCTCTCCGTACTTGAGTATCACTCATTGGAGCTATTGCATCTCATCTATAAACATACGCTGCAACCCATTGGCAAATAATGATCGACGAAAGTTAATCTCAACACCAATGATGAGACTATGAAGCAATAATACCCATGAAAACGATGAGCTAAATCTTAATCATGATTCCTCGGCTCAACGATACTCAAGTTCAAATGGCAAACATAAGCCACAGATGTATGTCGAAGGTAAAACTTCATTTATTAGAGGAATAAATAGCAATAACACACTCAGAAAAAGAATAGTAAGAGAACAAGACAAAGGGTTTATGATATATACAAAATGTTTATTTTAAAAAAACGTATTCAGAACAATATATGAGGAGCAATCGACCAGAGCATGGAAGAGAGAATCTGTAAAGAGAGCGAGCGAATTAATAAAGGATTCGAAAAATACAGAATATTTTCAATTCATAGATTAAAATGTTCATGTTTTCAGCAGTTTATTTTGGTAGCTAGTGTTCTTTCGTCATTGTCATAACGACTAAAGTCAAATGCCTAAATCATCCTCGTACACGAACATAATAACCCACAAAAAGAAGGGATATTGTAACCGTCAAACTTACCATAATAATGTAACTGAATACAGAAGAGTAATGAAGATAATAAAAAAAGAGTTTGGAGGGGACCCTTTATAAATCTTTTACAGAAAAAAAATTATTTTGCCTGATGTTCCCTACGATTTTAACAGTCTTGAACACTGATGACAGTCAAAAGCAAAAAATTTATTCACTTATATGAATTACAATTCCCGACAAGTAAGCAGACTCTAGAAGTATACGAGGTGGGAGCAAATGAATGCAAGAAAGGGAAGGAAAGTGTGAATCGAAAAGAAAGTAGAATAGCGGTGCCGATTATCCTTTCAACTTCATTACAAAGAGGGGCTAAACTTTATTTCAGAGAATTATAGAAGAAAACGCGGCCAAATGAAGAAGTAGTAGCGTATTTCGCGACCTACTCGCCTCTAGAAAAGTACGTCACGCATGGGAATTACTCGAAAATGACGATGGCTCAACAAATTATACACGCCGAGGAGCTACAGTTGCTGATAGTGACAAGAAGTTACAGGCAGTGAAAAAATCAACAAATTAATCACAATGAAGTCATTTTTTGATCCGCTAGCATCATCATACATGGATCATTTTTCTCGATCCGATATGTCATGTATTTAACTACGTTAAATCAAGTATTTACCTCTTCTTTTCTCTGCCAGATCAATAATTGCACTTTGCATATATTCATTATTTTCTGAAAAAAAAAAGGTAATTTTCCCTTGTCTTGAAACAAGTGATGGGTTTCAGTCCGAGGAGGGACCGATCTGCAAAAAGAATTGTTATCTGAGAGCTGAATTCTTCTTTTCTGTTTTACAGTTCTAACTCACTCATAAAAATTCATTTACATATTAGATAGAATAATACGAAAATGATGGAAACTAATAACACTCAAGCTCCTCCACCTTCCTATCAGGCTGGGCAACAACAACCTGGTCAAACTTATTATCAACCACCATCATCTGCTCCCCCAGGAGGCTACGCACCTCCTCCTCCAACAAACAATCCTCAACAAATGGGTGTCGGACAAAGATTTACTCAATTCTATGCACCTCCTCAGAATCGCAAGCTGGGGATGAAGAGAAGGATCTTTTCATGCATATGTTGTTGTATTCTTATCGGCCTCATCATTGGTCTTGCTGCTGGATTGACTACTACTTCTAGAAGTTATTACTCAAATACACAGTGTAATTGGTAAGATAAAATGAAATGGTTTGCAGAAAGACCAATGAAGAGGAAATGTGCTAACTGACACACCTTTTATTACATAGTCGATCAAATTCTGATTGTCAATATCAATATGGTTCGTAAACAAACACCAAATGTCATTTTTTGATAATTTTATGCTAATGATGAATTGCCTCAAAATAGGACCTGGAACCTACTGCTATGCAGGTTGTCAATGTGCACGTCGCTGAGCGAATTCCTTTCAGTACATAAGGAAAACATTTCATTAATATGATGATGATCAATGTCTTGACTACTACTGCTACTTTTACTCTTACTACTAATACTACTATCACTATTTGATTTCTAATTGTAATAAAGTATACATATATATTTTTTCCCTTTTAAATACGTATGTTGATCGATATGCAGTGTGAATGCACTTTGGAAAATGACATGAAAACCCCCTCATCTCAAATTTCTGAACCCTGCTGATCATACGAGCAAATTTACAGAATCGAAGGAGGAGAGTTATTAATTAAATGCGGTGGCTGATCTTCCCTTAATTCTAAAAACAGAATACGCATGAATACAATCGTTTTTATGGTTAGAAGACAATATAACAGTGAAATACATAGTAGAATCAATTAATTACTCCAGTCATGAATCAGCCACATTATTACTTGTGTTGTATGCTGAGGCACCTTAAAAAGGAAAGGGCACAACTGTTGTAACCCTTTAGAATGATGTGTGTACGACGCCATGATGTGTAGCACATATGATGAGTAATCTGAACACTTTCTTATTTTAATTTTGATTCAGCCAAAACAATTAATTTACAACTCGACCTTACGCGGAAATCGCTATGTATTGGTATTTGGCGTGCCTTGCCATAACGATCATAGAATGTAATTAATAAAAGTTTTGAAACTAGTATAGTTCTATTTGATATCATCATGCATAGTTGAATACTTGTCTAAATACCTTTCTCAGTGATTATTCTTTTTGTTGTATACATAGATTATCAAGCACGCACATATTCTAGATTTTGGATGATCTATACGATTCGATAAACAAGGTTATAAACCTTAATTTATGGATTCATGTACTCACTCCAGCCCTTCTATAGTAGATGAAAAGAAGGAATTCATCAATCCCAAAAAGTTTTTTCGCATTAATTTAGTCCAATTAAACCAACCTTATGATGTAATAGTAATAGTAGTAATATACATTTTTATTCTAATGAAGTATGAATCCAACATTACGATAGATAATCAATCACCTATAGATACAGGAAGTGTTAAAATGCTGGATTAAATCAATCATACGACCATTGCCTCTTTTATTGGCTGAAGGGCACTTTTATAAGCGCCGAAGATAAGGAGAATGTGGAACTTGTTACAATCATCATGGCAAATAACGTAAACTTTTAAACGAAATGTGACAAAACGTACGACTTTTTTTTTGTGTGTCTTTACTTTGTACTTCTTTGGTGTTCTACAATTGTGTGCGTGTGTGGAGAAGTAGTAATCCATTACGTGCGAGGCATGCCAAGAAACGTATCACAAAAACCCTATCTTCCATATTCGACCTGATTAATAATTACAAAGAGGTGGCAGTTAAATTCTATCATTTAGACCAATGGAAAGCATCATGATGTGTATGCGGTCGATGAGGCAGAAGGAGGGGTCATTCAATTGAAACTGTGAAATGAAAGCTTCTTTTTAATTTATCGATATAGAACTCTGCCGGGAATTGATTTTTGAGCAAACTCACACTAATTTGTAGAGGGGGAGTTTCTCAAATGATCACAGACGCCCAAAGCCAAGTTTCTTGGTCATCTTTTGAAGATGATTTTCACGCCATTTCCGTCCAATGTTTGGATGACTTTCCTTGCAGCAGGTCTTCCCTATCTAAACAATTATTAGATATGCGGTATGAGAACAAGTAGGACACTATCTTCTTGTATTGTGCTACAGTTTTTCCCAAAAACATACGTGTTTTTATTTAAAAGTACGACATCTTCTCTTTTTGCGACATCATTTTGGCGAAAAGTTGTACATACATGCAATTTTATATTTTTAGTCCGTAGACAACACCACATTAGTCAATCTTAAGTGTGACAAGAAAACAATGACTTTTTTTTTTCTTGATAAATCCCAGTTCCAAACATCTATCTTCCCAAGGGGTTCAAGTAAGTTCTAGTTCTCGTAGTTGTTGTTGTTGTTGTTTTGTGAAAAGGAGCAAGCCAATATATCATCTTACAAAGGATAAAAAGGAGGGAAAAAATATTCACCATTTGTCGTGCTTAATAGGAGGTTACAGGTTTCGTCATTCTGACCTTCTAAAAATCTTGTAACTTTGGAATTCAGGCTAAAAGAAATATCCAAACCCAAACCTTAATAGTATTTTAAGAGCCTACCGCACGCACGAACATGAAGCACGCGCGCAGCATCCCAGCAGCGAAATCTCAATGCAACACATATTGTACTACGTAAACATACGAAATTTTTCATATAAAAGGAAGCCGATAAAAGCCAGCCCAGTTTTTATTTTCCCTTTTTTTTTCTAGTTTTACATACATATCAGTTCATTAACTTACATATTTTATACCAAACCAAATAATATATATAAACATGCCTCATGAAATTCATATCCCATACCTTAGTGAAGATGAGAAGATCTTCCTCAATACCGCAGCCACATATAGTCAAGCTCGCCGCATGTCCAACACAATCGACAATACTGTCAGACCAAGCATTGAAGAGAATACCACACATCATCGTCACAGTAACAACCATCCTCATCGTCGCCAACAAGTCGTCTCTGTTTCTTCACTGTCTTTTTTATGGAAGCGAAGAGGTAGTTCCGCCTCTTCTCTCACTTTATCTTCTTCCAATGGTTCAATGGACTATTGTGAGGACTACGGAGCTGCGGAAGAAGGAAATAGAAGCAGTGAACTTCACTCTCCAAAATCTCCAAAAGGAAGAGAGTTGGAATCACTGATATTTGATCAGCCTCAAAGAACAGTTCGATTGAGTTTGACTCCACGTTGTGCTGTTTAATCTCCCCTTTTATTCATTCATTTCCTCATCATTGTATATAAGAAAACTCTTGCGTTTCCGCACAACACCATCTCCACACTACACTTAATAATAATACCTCACTGCCCCTTTTCGTATTTTCCATGAAAAAAAGATTTTCCTCTTTTTTTTATTTGATCCCTTTTTAATTTTACCATATTTAGTTCTACCCCTCTTTCCTTATACTTCTTGTTTGCATTTGTAAATATATAAATAAAAACCTTCCAAGAGAAAGTAGCTGTGCTACTGGATCCAACTCTATCAGCCCAAATGATGCTTTTTCAAATATTATTGAATGGCCGCTGTGATGTGACTTGTATTTTCTATGGAAGGTTGGCTCAGCTGTACAGTCAGTTTTTTTTTCCATTTTACACAGTGTGGTGTTGAGAAAGAGGCAAATCTCGAAACAAAGATTGCTTCAATTTACTCTTTTTCTATACATAATTATTCTCACTTGGTGTTTTTAAGTTTATTTTTCTTTATATAAGTAAGAGCGTATGTCTATTACTATTGGCAATCTCGCCTGTTAACTTACGTGTTTTTTTTTTTTTACTATTATTTTATCTGCCAGTCTTGAAAATAACAATTTGTATATAAAAAAAATATAATGTCTCGAAGTGACGACGAGGATTCCAACCTTTACGGGGATCAAGATGAAGATAACAGTATGACTCAAAACTCTGACGATGAAGGAGAAGATATTGGTTATAACCGTAAAAGAAATCCTATTGACGACGACGACGATGACGACGACGACGACGATGAAGACGAAGAGGAAGACGAGGAGGATGAAGAAGAAGCGAGAAAAGTATATATCATTTGATAAAGTGGCACGTTCTTTTTTAATGAAATTGTACTCTTGCCAATAGGTTGCTGAAGGCTTCATTGTTGACGACGAGGAAGACTCTGACGGCGAGAACCAAGTAGCTGTTCGTCGCAAGAAGAGAAAGAAGGTGGAAGATTGTAAAGTGTCAATTAGCATTATTTAGACATTCATTATTCATGTAAAAGACTAATGCATATCTTTCGTTACAATAGACGACGAGGATTTAGACGAAGAAGATTTGGACTTGTTGGAAGAAAACACAGGTATCAAATTGAACCGTGCTAGTGGTGTAAGTTGTTGTACAATACTGTCAATGTCAGCCTTTAGCTGACTCTTTTTCATTTCGAACGACATGTAGCCCAAGTTGAAGCGTCTTAAGCGTGGTCGTGAGGAAGTTTCGCGTGAAGAGTCAAAGGGCGTTGATAATATTTTCTCTGATGATGATGAAGAAGAAGAAGAAGCACCTGCAGCCCGTGATAGCAATCGTCGTCGTGACGACTATGCTGAAGAGTATGACGAAAGATCGAGATATCGTCAACGCGACACTTATGATGATATGGGTGATTTCATTGCTGATGAGGATGACGATGATGATTTGAACGAAGTATTGGGTGAAAGAAGTCAACCTCGTGGCTATGACGATGACAGACGTGTCAGAGGAAAAGCCAATAAAGAAATGCTCGATATTTTACCTGCTGGTATTAGTGAAGAGTAAGTATACTGCTTGGATTATGAGGCATAATTGCATATAACTTAATACACGCATAAAATAGTGTCTTGGTAGACATGTACGATATCTTTGGTGATGGTGCAGAGTATGAATGGGCTCAATATGACGATGAAGAGACTGAAGCAGCTAGAGAACGTGAACCTCAACTTGCAGACATTTTTGAACCCAGTGAACTTGCTGATCGCATGATGACCGAGGAAGATGATGAAATTCGTTTACGTGATGTTCCCGAACGTCTTCAAATGCGTTATGAAGGTTTGAAAAAGACTTTTGAACAGGCTACCAATGAACAAGTACAAGAAGAAGGTCTTTGGATTGCTCGTAGCATGGCCCGTAGTCGTGGACAAGAGCAACCTACAGAGCAATTCATATCTGCTGTTTCATACGTTGTGAGCTTCTTTACGCGTGAATTCCTCGAAGTGCCTCATATCAAGGATCATCGTCGTGATTTCTTTACAGAAGTGGATCGTATGACTGGAACAAGTAAAGAGATCTTGACAGAGAAAGACCTTTGGGAAATTTATGATTTAGACTTCAAATATCACAGCTTTTTGGATCGTCGCAATGCCCTTCAAGATTTCATCTCTAAATGCTTGATTGATGACGATTATGTCAATACTATGATGGACCGTGTCGAAAGAGTAGAGGATGTATCTGATTTAACAGACTACATCAACCTCAAGTTCTCCGAGAACATCAACACCATGCAACAACAAGCACGTGGTCCTAAGCGTCCCACCAACAAATCGCTCTACGATTTAAGTCGACAATCGTTGATCCATGAATTTTTACCTCGATTTGGTATCACTGCAAGAGAATTCGGTGCTAATTATATGGAGGGCAATCGTCGCCATTTCCCCGAAGATCGTACAACTGATCCTATCGTTGAAGCTGATAATTACATTGATGGTAACTTTCCTGATACTGTTAAAGTACTCAAGGCTGTTCGATCTGTGCTTGCTCAAGAAATGTCTTTTGATCCTCAAGTCAGAAAGGCGATGCGTAAAGATTGGGAATCCTTTGCTCTTATTACTGTGAGACCCACTGAAAAGGGTTATCACGTTATTGATGAACTCCATCCTATGCATCCTTTCAAGTTCTTGACTGACAAACCTGTTGACCATTTCAACGACGGTCAATTCTTGCATATTCTCAAGGGTGAATCGGATAATCTTTTAACGATCACTATCAACATCTCAAACTATCCTCAGTGGTTTAATCGAATTGCCGAGCTGTACATCTCAGATGGTTTCAGTGACTCTGTGCAACAATGGAATGATCAGCGCAAGGAAATCATTGAGCAAGCCCTGAAAGAGCATTTGATGCCCCTGATGAGTAAATTTATTCGCGAGAAATTACGTGTCGAGGCTCAGGAGGCCATTTGTCACGCCTCCTTTACTAGTCTTTACAACAAGATTAATGTTGGCCCCTTTAGAGGTCCTGAATCGCATTTCAAGAGCCCCTTGCCTCGTGTCGTGACCGTCTCCTCGGGAAGTGGAACTAACAAAGACCCCATTGTGGCTGTCTTTGTCAATCAACGTGGTAAAGTAGTCGATCAAATGGAGGTGCCCAACTTGAAGGATGAACGTTACTGGAAAGAAATGTCTGATTTCATCAAATCTAAGAAGGCTCACGTTCTCGGTGTTGCTGGATATAACGCGGATACTCGCCGCGTCATTAAACATATGCAAACCATGTTGGGTGAAATCAATCAGTCCAATGAACATAACGGTATCTCTAAAATGGATATGGTCGTCGTGGATGATGAAGCTGCTCGTCTCTACAAGGCCTCGCGTCGTGCTCAAGAGGAATTCGCAGAGCATTCTGAAACCATGCGTTACTGTATCTCACTTGCCCGTCGTTTGCAAAACCCCGTTTTGGAATACGTTGGTCTGGGTCGCGATTTGTTGGCCATTCGTCACCACGGTCTCCAACACTTGGTCCCCGAAGATACGCTCTATTTCTACTTGGAACGTGCCTTGATTAGTGTTGTCAACGATCTTGGTTTTGACATCAATGCCGCTATACAAAGCACCTATCTTGCCAACGCTTTACAATACGTGTGCGGTTTCGGTCCCCGTAAAGCTCAAAGTATTCTTAAAAAGATTGAAACAACCGGTGAACTTGAAAGTCGTGATGCCCTTGTGCTTCGTAAATTGACACCTGCCAATACTTTTATGAATTGTGCTAGTTATTTGCGTATTCGTGATATTGATGGTGCCGATATTCTGGACGATACTCGTATTCATCCTCAAGATTACGACTTGGCAAGAAAGATGGCTGCTGACGCCCTCGAGATCGACGAAGATGAAATGGATGATTATGCCTCCAAGGTGGCAGTCGTGACTCGTGTGATCAAAGAATACCCTGATAAGTTGAACGATTTGATTTTAGATGACTATGCTGTCGTATTACGCAGACAATATAATGCACCTAAACGTCAAATCTTAGAGCATATCAAATTAGAGCTTCAAGGTCCTTACCATGATCGTCGTCATCGTTACAGTCGTCCTACTTCCGAAGAGGCCTTCATTATGGTCACAGGCGAAACACGTCAAACTCTGAGCGAAGGTTTTATTATACCTGCTATGGTTGTTGCTGTGCGTGGCAAGATTGCCAACTGCGTTCTTGATTCCGGCCTGGATGGTATGATCTATGTGGATAATGCTTCTGATGAGCGTGTCATGAATATTGGTGACGTTTTGCAAGTGGGTCAAACCATCAATTGCAAGGTACTTCGTATTGATCGTGAAAAGTTCATGGTGGATTTATCATGCAAAGCTTCTGACACAAAACCCATGTCTGACTACGAGCTGCGCAAGTTGCCTGAAGACCAATACTACGACCGTGTTGAAGAAACCAAAGAAAAGGAACAACATCGTGCTTCTCGTCGTAAGCAAGCTCGCTCCAAGCGTGTGATCAAACATCCCTTATTTAGACCTTTCAACCATGTCGAAGCAGAAGATTATTTGGCCAGTCGTCAACGTGGTGATTTAGTGATTCGACCCTCTTCTCATGGATATGACCATATTGCAATCACTTGGAAGGTGGATGAAGATGTGTATCAACATGTAGATGTCGTCGAGGTCAAGAGTAAAACAGATCCCAATATGCCTGCACGTCTCAAGATTGGCAACCAAACGTTCGAAGATCTGGATGAACTTATTGTCACATACGTTGAAGCAGTGGCTAGAAAGGTAGACGAGTTGATGGCACATCCTAAATATCTTCCTGGTGGCATCCGTGCTTTGAACGATCATTTAAATACCTTGACTCAAGTCAACCCTAAAATGTCTGCCTATGGCTTTTGTCAAAGTGAAAAGCCAGGCTATTTTGATTTAGGCTTCAAATTAAATCTTCGAAGTCCTCCTATGAGATGGGTAAGTGGTTAGATACTGAAGTGTATGATTGATTCGTACTAACTGTGTCAATTAGGTTGTTAAAGTGTTACCAGATGGTTATCGACTTCGTGATACTTCTTACCCTCAAGTGGATGATTTAATTAATGGTTTCAAACGTATTCAACAATCCGAAGCACAAAAGCACAAGAAAAGAGCACAAATGAATAGATATTAATACAACAGCAACAGCAACAACAACAACAACAACTCAATTGTCATACCTTTTAAAAAAAAGAAATAATTCTTGAAGCCATAATATATGAATAACCAACAACTTCTTCTTCCCCTTTTATGCAAATAAAAAAATAAAAAGCACATTGTAAACTATTATTGCTACTACTACTATGTACCAACTACATTGTAAAATAAAAAAAGAAGCAACATTTTATTTATACATTCAAGAGCAGTCTTCTGGGATCTTCAACCAATTCTTTGATTCTAACCAAAAATTGAACGGCTTCACGACCGTCAACGAGTCTATGATCGTAGGTCAAGGCAATATACATCATGGGTCTGATCTCAACCTTGCCGTTGACAGCGACAACGCGGTCCTTGATACCATGCATACCAAGAATAGCCGTTTGTGGCAAATTGATAATGGGTGTACCCATCAAAGAACCAAAGATACCGCCGTTTGAAATGGTGAAGGTACCGCCAGCCATATCCTCAATGGTGATCTTGTTATCTCTTGCCTACGTACATACAAGAATTCAATGGTTAGAAGACCCCTATATCCCATTCATGCAAAACATGCCTTGTACACCTACCTTTTTACCGAGGGCAGC
The DNA here is from genome assembly GCA_000587855.1 of Mucor irregularis B50. Taxonomy (NCBI): domain Eukaryota; kingdom Fungi; phylum Mucoromycota; class Mucoromycetes; order Mucorales; family Mucoraceae; genus Mucor; species Mucor irregularis. The sequence goes on along the minus strand of KK076495.1, from coordinate 277,783 downwards.
AACAGTCTTTTCGATATCGAGGAAATCCATGTCTTCAACATTTCTAAGCACAGGTGTAACTAAACCCTTGGGGGTAGAGACAGCAACACTGATATCGACGAAATCGTGATAGACGATCTCGTTACCATCAATGGATGCATTGACAGCGGGGATATCGGTCAAAGCGCAAGCGGAGGCTTTCACAAATGCAGACATGAAACCAAACTTGACACCGTGCTTCTTTAAAACAGCGTCTTTATAATCAGCACGAAGACCCATCAAGTTGGTCATATCGACTTCATTAAAGGTGGTCAAAGAAGCTGCTGTGTCTTGGGATTGCTTGAGACGTTCAGCGATTCTGAGACGCATACGGTTCATTTTCACGCGATTTTCGTTACGGCTGCCGATCGTTTTTCCTTCCTCAGTGGTTGGGGTGGCGGTGTTGGAAGCAGAAGAAGGTGCAGAAGAAGGTGGAGGTGGGGTAGTTGATTTCTTTTCGGGCGCGGGGGTCTCCTGTTGCTGTGCTGTTGTGTTGTTGTTCCTTTGCTTTGGTGCATCATCATCGTTCTTTTTAGGTGCTTCTTCTTTCTCACAAATGCAGACATGAAACCAAACTTGACACCGTGCTTCTTTAAAACAGCGTCTTTATAATCAGCACGAAGACCCATCAAGTTGGTCATATCGACTTCATTAAAGGTGGTCAAAGAAGCTGCTGTGTCTTGGGATTGCTTGAGACGTTCAGCGATTCTGAGACGCATACGGTTCATTTTCACGCGATTTTCGTTACGGCTGCCGATCGTTTTTCCTTCCTCAGTGGTTGGGGTGGCGGTGTTGGAAGCAGAAGAAGGTGCAGAAGAAGGTGGAGGTGGGGTAGTTGATTTCTTTTCGGGCGCGGGGGTCTCCTGTTGCTGTTGCTGTTGTTGTTGTTGTTCCTTTTGCTTTGGTGCATCATCATCGTTCTTTTTAGGTGCTTCTTCTTTCTCTTCCTTCTTTGATGAAGCTTCTTCTTTCTTGGGTGCTGCTGTACCTGGTCAAACATACCAAAAATTAAAAAAAAAACTTAAGTGGACATGGTTTCACAATAGGGTTGTAAATAGTACTGTTTCTCACCCTCTTTAGGTGCATCACCCAATTCTAATTTGAAAAAGTCAGCGCCTACAGAGACATTGTCTTCTTCTTGAGCGTAGACTTCGACAATTGTTCCTGAAGCAGGAGCATTGACAGTGACGTCGATTTTATCTGTTTCAATGGTGGCTACTTCATCATCTTGGTTGACGAAATCACCAACGCCTATCATAATTATCATTTGTCAAAAAAATAAGGTTCAATTTATAGAAGGGGAGGGTATAAAATAAATAATAAATAACTTACTTTTGACCCATTGCTTCAAGGTGCCTTCAGAAATAGATTCAGCCATTTGAGGCACTTTGACAACCTTGTCGGCTACAAATAATAAATGAAGTGCATTAATATTATTGTGTTACAAATTCATTAGCTCTTCTGCTGCTAAATCAAGTCAAGGCTCATATGCAATATGTCATAACCAACATCATCATCACTTGTTAAACAGCAGCAGCAGCAGCAGCACGTCGTTTACATATGGGCACGCTACTACACACATACCGTAAAATCTTGTTTGCATCCAATGCTTGTTTCTAAGTAAGTGTAGATAGAATTAGTTGTAGAAAAAGCACTATAATGTATTTCTATTTCTTACTTGTTGAGTTGTCTGTTGGCGACCATAGTCAAAGCAGCAGGTGTTTGTACGTGAAGTTGTCTAGAAGAGACGAATGAACGACTCAAGTGGCGGAATGTCGTGGTGGGTGTTGAACGTAGTGCAGACTGCATTTCAAACTTGTTAACAAGAAAAAATAGGAGTATGTAAGCAAAAAACAAAAAGAAACGTAGAAAAGTTTAGGGTTAATTTATGGAAAAGAGCTACCACTACGATGGAAAAAAGGCCGTCATGGAATTAATTCCCATTTTTTTCCAGCAATCAACCACATGGAGTAACTCTTGATTATCAGCTGTTGTCACAACTTCTGCTGCTGCTACAGCTTCTGTTGCTTCATATTACATCATGTTTTGTACAGAAAAAAGGCTTTTTTTTATTATTTAATATTTTAATTTACAAAGAAGTGTTACTTTAATATGTAACATAGACTTAGTCAGTCCAGCGATAACCACAGTTCTTACTACCACACACGTAAAAAAGTGTCATTTTAGCATCGGCACGTCTAGAAGAAGACTGGAAAAAAACAGCTTCCGGATTGCCACAACGAGGACATTGGACATTGGCACGTGGCTACAGTTAATGAACATAAGTGTACCGTTTAGTGTCATTTGTTTTAATTACTTACAAGAGTAGGATCTGTGCTCAAATCAGCCAACATCATGGTTTGTTCGCTTTAAAAGTCAAAAATAGTTAGTAACCATACACTCTATAATCTTTCTGCAACATCACATACGAAGGAGCGTGTACAATTTCATGACGGTATACGCAGACATTTTCAGCTGCTTCTTCGTATTCGCAGTTACGACATGCAAACATTAACTTTCTAGTTGACTTTTCTTCTCTGGGGTATAATAAATTGTTACTACAAAAAAGGTGAACACGCTTTTATTTTAACAAAAAAAAGAAGCAACGTTGAATTATAATGTCATCAATAGTACCAATCTAAACAATATTTAAAGGTAGCCATTTCTGAGTAGATTTTACAATAGAAAAGAGTAAAGAAGCAACAATGGTTGCTGTGCACGAATGGATTCTTTTCTAGGAAAAAAAAAATTGGTAGGCAGGGACGATATTATTGGTCGGTCACTGAGATGCAATTCTTTATTGCTTTTCACCTTTAACAATGATAGGGACGATCCATGGCTTTTCTCCCAATAAATCAAAGAGAAAAGCAGACACTTTCAAGAATGCTTTGTTTGATAAACTAACACCTATGCCGAACTTGTTCACTTCTTCATACTGCGTTTGAAATGATTTTGACAAGCCTCCAAACACTTGCTCTCGGTCCATATTCAACAATTCCACCTTTGTATATCCAATCTCTGCCATTCTCTTCCCATACTCTTCCGCTGTCACCAAATTTGCTGAGGGTATACGCACTACATCACAAACTAACTTGAATATCATAGATTGCATAGGTGTTGCGCTTTTTAAGAATTCAGGATCAACACAAAGATCGTATAATCCAATGCAGCCACCTTCAGGCTTTAGATGCTGGAAAGCATTCTTCAAGAAATCCCAACGTGTATTGTAATGATAAGCAGAGTCAATGCTAATGATGCTATCATATATCTCGTTGGAAGCAAGTGTGTACGTTTTGATAAACTAACACCTATGCCGAACTTGTTCACTTCTTCATACTGCGTTTGAAATGATTTTGACAAGCCTCCAAACACTTGCTCTCGGTCCATATTCAACAATTCCACCTTTGTATATCCAATCTCTGCCATTCTCTTCCCATACTCTTCCGCTGTCACCAAATTTGCTGAGGGTATACGCACTACATCACAAACTAACTTGAATATCATAGATTGCATAGGTGTTGCGCTTTTTAAGAATTCAGGATCAACACAAAGATCGTATAATCCAATGCAGCCACCTTCAGGCTTTAGATGCTGGAAAGCATTCTTCAAGAAATCCCAACGTGTATTGTAATGATAAGCAGAGTCAATGCTAATGATGCTATCATATATCTCGTTGGAAGCAATATGTTGGCTTAAATCATCCGCTGATCCATGCACTAATTGAATCTTTTCTTCAAGTGGTGTCGATACTATTCTATCTTTGGCGATGCGAAATTGTGATAACTCGTTGGTAATTCCCTTCATTTATCAACGTTAAGATTTTCGTATCAACCATAAACTATACCTCTCTCAATCCTTACCGTCACTTTTGCCTCGTATTTCTCTATAAAAAAAACGTTACACTTCTGATTCAAAAATGCACATTTTTTGCGAACTTTACCTGCTAGCATGATGCATGAATCACCGCATCCAAATCCAACATCTATCAGCATCAATTTTGTCATTTATCACCATTATATCAGATAAAATCACAACACTTCTCCTTTACCTAAAACCTTTGAGCGAGGCTGGAGATCCATTAGTTTTGTCACTGCGTTGACAAGATTTTCGCAAGCTTGAGGAAAAGTCAAGTTGGGCTTATCCCATAACCCCATATTGAACCATAGGGTCTTGGGAGGCAATTCAATATTGAACAAGAGGTGTTTCAATCCGTAAACTTCACTATCCCCGGACGATGTATTTGCGCTGCTACCACTATTGCTATTGAGTAATATATATGCGATGCAAGAAACGCCCAAGGCGTGCAGATAGTATAATGCCGATTTCATAGAACCATCTGTGCAACTTGATATGATGGGCAGTAAACAAAGATAACCTACTAGTATTCCTGCTCCTGTATACATACTGATGAAAAGAGAGAGAAGTGAAAGAAAAAGCTAAAAAACCAAGTTACCAATTTTTGAAATTGAAAGAATCAACTCCGGGTAGGTAGGACGAGAAAGCACGGTCACCATGTCACCACCAAGTCCCCTTTACTTCTCCTCTTTAAAAACATTATGCAACAACGCTATATTGAAAAGAGGTAAAAAAGTAGTTTTATTACAAGTTATTGAAATATATATTTTATATACAAAAGATTAGAATTAACAAATTAAGGATTAGTAGAGAGTATTATAATATCAAAGTAAGTAGAGGAAAAATTTAGTACAAGAAAGTTGATTATAAATTAAGGTGTAGGCGATGGAGGTGATTCATGACGAGAGGAGGAAATGGGGTTTCGAATGATTGGCTTGGATTGGAAGGGATCTTCGGCCAAAGGGCGTCCAAACATGGGTGGCGATCGAGGCTTGTAGTAATACTGTGGAGGTGGTGGGAGTGGACGATTATACTGATAATATTGTCGAGGACTACCCGTTTCATCGTCACGGCTATACACAACTGCGGGTGGAGGCAAAGGTGGAGAGTAAGAGCCTTCTTTGGCCGGGACAACTCTTGGTTGTTTTCTAGGTAATGATTCAGCAAACTCTCTGCTTAATTTATCATAGTTCGGGTTTTCGGCAACTGCGTCATACAAGTTGGGTGCGTTATCATGGTGGTCGTAGTAAGCAGGTGGTTGGAAGTAACGACTTCTATAATCCTCAGTTGATCTACCACTACTACCACTACCACTCGCCCCTGATCTTGGTGGAGTCAAGGCGGGTGGGGTTTGAGAAGACGATAACATCAAAATTGTTCTCGCTGCGGCTTCGTCTTCAATCGCTTCGTTCTTCTTTTGTTCTCGAAGACGCTTCTTTTTGCGCCATGAATTTTGTGTTGGTGTCATGGCAGATAATAGCATTCGCTTTAGTTTTCGAGAATGTGGCGAGGAGTGAGCGGGTGTGGGCGGATACTCTGATGGAAGAGGTCGTCGAGGTTGTCTGGGCGAGGAAATGAACGCACGTTCTATCTGTTGCAGATTCTCTGTTGACATGCCTGTGGCTATCTTCAGTCGTGCATACTGTAGTCGAGCTTTCAATAAAGTAGCCATCTATATCAATACGATTTAATATGGCTGTATAAACAAATGTGATTGTAATAACTTACGTCAGAGATATTTTCAGGATCAAGATTTGTCGTAGTTGGTGGTGGTTCTTTGTTTGTTTGACCACTGCTTTCACAACCTTGATTGAACTCTTTTATATCACCATCTTCGTCCAATTCTCTCGGCGGTGTCATATTATATATACTTTTATCATATCTTGGTGGTGGCATCTCTTTTAGTAAAAAAAAAAAGTAGAAAATTATTGAAAAATGTTAAAAAGGAAGAAAGAGAGTAGAGAAGGACCAATAATTATTCCGGGATGGAATTTAGGCGTTTAATTCACGTTCAAGAAAGTTTCACTCGACTTATTGGGCATGTTTTATTGACGTAAGAACAAAAAATAAATTCCGTTTTTGGTTATGTGTGTAATCCTAGTGTCCACCATACTATAGCCTCGTAGCAGAATACATATTGTCGTAATGTTTGCACCATACTCACTCGTTGTTCTCTAAATTTAGATACAGTTTGAAACAGTAAATCCAGTTCACCTAATCGCTCCTCTTCTGTATAATGTGAAGTATCTCTCAGCCTATGGATAAGGGTATCAATAGCACAAAAAGCACCCGTTCTACCACATCCAGCTGAGCAATGAACTATCATTGGCCCCGTGGAGCTATCCAAGCCCTCGTACTTTGTTTGCTCTTCGTTTACCAGTGAGACTAATTGTAGTATACCCAACGGATCATCAGGCACTCCAAAGTCTTGCCATCCTTTGTATTGAATGTGCTGTATCGTACGAGTTTGGCCATTGTAAGTCATGTTAAATTGACGCAGAACAAACCCCTCTTCCAAATCCGGTGGCGAATGACCATCCAGCGCAGCATGTTTGGACAAGAATGTCACCTCTGACACTAAAGTAATTTGTATTGAGCCAAATGTTTCTGATTTACCAAGTTCAGAGGGCCAATATCGATGGCATTTAATCTGTTTAAATCTTTTCAGTCAACCAAATATATAAATATTGGATTTGATTGATGTTACCCTATTCATTTCTTCTTCCTTCGTTAGCATGACAATCAATCTAGAATTCTGCTCCCAAGTCATCTCCCAAAAAGCATCAAAAGTAGTTGGTAATGGACCCTGAGTAGAGATATATTTCCTATATCGTCGGTGACAGGACTGATTTTGTTCGTTCAAACTAAGAATTTTTGGTATATCAGTCGAACCTAAGGACGGTGTGGAAATATTTGTGGTATCGTAATCGATATACTGTATATAACTTGCGTTGATGTAGTCATTACAGTCACTGTCGTGACCCTTTTCTAATTTCACACGGGTATATTCTGTTACATTTTTCAGTTTTGTTGGTTTTAGAAAATGTTAGACATGTAGAATAGCAGTAAAATTCATTTTCTTTATCCTTCTTACCAAATGGCCACACATTGGTGTATCTGTTAAGAGTACCCTTCTCAATTCCAGCCACGATACTAAAAGGGTGGTCGGTCAAGTTTTCACATACTTTCGAGTGATGTGACATGACGTGTTGAAGTCTTTTTTGCTCAGTTCTTTCGATAATCTACGATGAATAAAGCAATATATAATTAAGCTCGTTGTCTACGTAACACGCTGCTGTAAATTATAAGCATGCCTCATATGTTTCAGCAGTATATTCTGGACCTTGATGCGGATCAATGACTCTTCTTAGCCATGCGGGTAATTGAACGCCTTCATTATGACCCCTCATTTCTGCTTTGCCTTCACTTTGGCCATCTTGTGAAATATACCCAGTTTCTGGTACGTAGCCCATATGCTTAGGAAGTCTAACCGGAAATCTCTCTTTGATGCTACCATGACTAAGCTCCATATTCTGTCGAATGTTCGAGAAGAAAGGATTGAATGCTTGATTGGCGAACGGTAAAGCTGAAGTTGTGGCTGTTTGTGAGGGTAAACTTCCTAAATGAAGACCCCCAACAAGGCGCTTTTTGGATCTTTTGGAGCTAACACAAGTGCCTACAACAACAGGTGGAATGCCTGTTATGCCTGGTGCGGGTGTCACAGTAGAAGATTGTGCGTTGGGCCATTGTTGAACGTCTGCTGAAGACCTATCACTGTTGGAGCAATGGTCTGAATGTAAATTTGGAAATTCACTCATGCCTCCAACGAGATAAAATTATAGATTATATATTTAAAAAAGGTTAAATCAGAAAGAATAATAAAGTTTTTGAAAGACATGTGAGTAAAGTCTGAAAAGGCTAGGAAGCAACTGCCTTATGAGGTAGGAAATAATTTCATTCCAGATTTAACCAGTGATAGGTGTAAACAAACACTAAAAGAAGAGAAGGAATTACCTTAAATAAAGTCCACTTCTTCTTGATAGCCTATCTGATCAAACTTAAGAAACAAATAATAAATCGCGCTATTACCGCCGTTCACTATCTCAGATTGCTCATCGTAAAATAAAATGTTTGATTTGTTATCGAAGTTCCCCTTTTAACATATAAGACGATCATGTTTAGGAACAATGACGCCAGTGATTTTTTCCAGAGTAATAATTTTTCTTCTCAATATGGTGTTATGTATTGCTATGTTGATGGATGACTTGATGTGAGAGTGGGAGTATTAAACAAAAACTTGGACATCAACAATTAGCACTTGTTTTGCTATGAATAAGTGGTAGTACTTAAGAGCGAGAAAACGCTGTCCTCTTCTTTAAATCGGAAATCGTGATGTTCTTTTGCTGCTGCAATTTGGTACTTAGGCATTTGTCTTGCGAGAAACGCAGACTGTTGTAACTTTGAAGACATTACTGAATGGCCATTCAATTATAGATCAAAAGGGTTTCTAATAATAGTACTACCACGATTGCACTACATCTCGAATGATGTATACTGCAGGTGGTATGTCTACTTTCTGATCGACATATCCTGATGACGGATCCACTTCTTCCGTATCACGGATCTCCAATTTTCGATAATACAGTAGGTGTTATTCTTTATTATCCTTGAAAGGTGAAGGGAGTTTCTTCTGTACCAATCAGGTATAGCACGTAAATGTAAACGTATGTAGCTTCAACAGGACTACAGTTTGCAATGCATAGCATCAAACTAATACTGTTAAAATGCGAGTCAAGCTGAGGAATAGAATGGCAAAATCTCGTTATGAAGTACACGGCTAATTGTTCCAGAGTAATTGTCGTTACAAATCATCAACATAACTTTTTTTATGTAATAAATGTAGTGATCTGTAATTTGCATTTGTACTTTGAAATCTCTGTGTAATAATGGCAAAAATTATTACTGCTGCTCGACTTTGGCTACTGACTAGTTGTAGAATGTGTTATCTTGGTTTCAAATTTTAGTAATATGTCATTATACTTTTTGACGAGGAAGGTTGATTGAATGAAATTTTTATCGTATGTATGTATGCGGTGGACTTAATAAAGCTGGTTACAAGGGTAAAAGTGTTGTACATAGATATTTTTAATTTTGTGCACAGCAGGAACTACCGCAGTTGTATGTAGTCAATCCAATTCTAATTACTTCAAGTATATGAACAAATTCTATTCAGAAACTTGGCATATTGCGTAATGCATATTTATGGTATGATCCTTTATTATTAATCGAGACTAATATACATGCCAAGATGCAATTGAGCAACGCACAACCTTTTAAGATGGCTTTTTTACAATATCGCAACATGTCAGAGTGTAGACCACAAGCTCTTTCAGCAATTATTGCATATATCATCTATTAATGCTCGACTTGAATACAATCAATTAAACAACTACGTACGTGCAAGCAAAAAAAGCACGTCGATCGCTAGGAACGATCTCTATCGTATATTTTAGTACACTTTACTTTCTCTTTGACGCATACCTCTTGCTCTACAATAAAATGCAATCAATATGCCGTTTCAGTACTTAGAATAGCACAAGGATTATATCCAGCCACGTTAATCAGTAGGGGTATCTGTCTTTCATATGCTTGACAAACAAGCCAAGAAAAATAAACAAATTCTATGTAGAATGTGAAATAATTTCTTATGAGGCACGGTAAGATAAACCTTGGGATGAAGCAAGGATCACTAGCGGGTGTAAGATATAAATTTATATCTCTAATGAAACATAAGCTTAAATAAGCTAGAGTATAAACTGTTTAGCTACCTACTATCGATAATGATATTATACTTGTAAAACAACAAAGGCATATTGAGGTTTTGGATATCTTTGTGGCACGAGGCTGAACATTAAGCCACACCATACGCCGTGAACTTGTGTAAATGCTATCAGTTTGGTCGAAGTGCCATTTACCCAATGTATAACAATTCACCAAGGGTTTTTGTTAAGGATATACATCAGATCAAAAGCATGTGAGAGATCATATCATAGAAGAAGTCCGACTTACTTTCAAAAACCCAGCGCTTATATATTTTTATACCATGTATCCCGGAAGATTTTCGTTAAAGAACCGATATTCACAGAAGTAAAGAAGTAAAGAAACTATTGAAGTATTAGTAGCAGATGTAGCTATGCATATTTACACTATCCGCCGCAGAGCTTTTCAATTGTGATTTACATATCATTCATCCTTCTTTTCAAGTTCTACACTCCTTCTTTACATTTCCGAGGCATCTCTTTTTCCGTGAAAAACTATATTAATTTTTATCTCTTGGAAAAAGAGCTATTCCATAATTGGGTCTATCCCGGTTTGTTGTGCAGCGTTCTTTCAATTGCTCCCAAAGCGGACAAAGTAAGGTATTTTTAGGGTTTAGGAGAGGAAGAAGCATGATTGTTCGTACTCAGAGTGGGATCAGCTCAATTGAACGTGAATATGACTTCCTACATGAGTTTATAAATAGAGTGATAAAATGAGGTTACAATAATCGTATCATTTATATAAAGTCCGTCTAAATGCACGTATTAATAAATGCTTTTACAAGTGAATTTTATCCCTTCTGATGTAACACGCAACCCTAGTGCGTATATACCATGTAGTTACGGAATTAAGCGTTTTAAACATAAGCTTAACATTCTGTAAGGGATGTTTAGTGCATACTTTTTTCAAAGTAAGCGGATACTTGATCTATGCACTCTTATTGGCCAAACTACGGCGGCCTCTGGTTATGATCACTTTCTCTCCCTTTCTACAAAAATCTCATCAGCCACCATTCTTATGTCAGCAAACGCTCACTCAGAAAAATTTCGGTGAGTAAACTTGTATTCTGCCAGCATATAAGGCAGATTATACCAACCAATGGGAAAAAAAGCTCAGTTTTTTATTTGTACCTAATTGAGCTTAGCTCAAAATCATTATTAAATTTATGTGATACAGAGTTGTCCATTGGTAAAAAAAAAGTAGGTGGCTCATGCTTTTTCCCTGATATTACAACGAATTAGAGTAGAAGAATGTTCAATGTAGAACAAATTCTGGATCACGTTGAAGGAGGTAGAAATATGTGCACATATACATTACTATAAAACCGTTTCAGTCAATCTAGATTTCAATGAGCAGTGTATTGTAATTTCTAACGAAGCGTAACGTAATAAATCATCATCCTTATAGAGGTTTATCTATTTGAAAAAATTATAATCTGATTTTTAAAAGTGGTATTTACGAATTATACTTGAGGATTGAATTTCCATATTTAAACAATTATCTTAATGGGAAACTTCCAGATAACAAAAAAAAAAAAAACTGTTTTGCATGATTTTCCGTAGAATCCTGCCCTTTTGTCAGATAAGCGCAATCTCTAATTTCTAAAACTAATTCAATTCACACACTTTATGAGCATCAATAACAATTTGTTCCTGAATTCAATCGCCCCAAAATTTGATTTTATGCATGCAATGTATTGAACCGTGGAGGACAAAAATAACAAACAAATGATGACATTCACGTAATGTCCCAAAATGACCTTGCAAGATAAAGTTGTTCTATTTTTGAATCAGAGTACTTGTATGTTATGAACAATTATTACGTTTCCTGCTCTATGTGTAACCTTCTCTAAAATGGTAAAATCTGTCAAGAAAATGGGGGGGGGGAAGAAAATCATTACAGCATATAGCTATTAACAAGTTCATTTAGCTGTAATCAGGTAGTCTCGCCACATTGTTTTAAAGAGTGAAGTTAGTTATGATAGCAGTATGTCACAGGTTGACTACCTCTAGATTAGTAACACTGTGTGCCTAATTTAACTGAATGTCTTTTGAAACCTTTGTTTATTGAACTAAAAGAGTGTAACCGTGATAACAACAATACGAGATTGAATGGGAGGCACCTCGTGTGCATAATACGCATTATTTGGTGGAAAGAGGGAGAGGGAATATTACGATAGAATGCAGAGGGCAATTTGAGTAACCTTTAAATTAAAAGTGTGGGGGAACGTTCTTTGCAGAAGATTCTGTAGAACCAAATACTCCCCATCAAACAGTTCATTCTCATAAATAAGAGAAAAATAAAATGTCAAGAAAGGAAACAAAGTTTATTCTTCCAAGATTTTCAGTCCTTAATCATACCCATTTGCATCAGGGGCATGGCAACTATGTTTCTTCCTACGACTATGCGTCAAGTACACATTTGATCAGTTACTTCTTTGTTTGTCTAGTAACATCACCGGGTGCAAACGGTGAGTTAAAAATTTCCTGTGGGTGCATTGATCTGACTAATCGATTGGTGAATTTCAAAGCAAAAAATTTTCAGATCGGGGTTTCTATGTTTTCACTTTAACAGACGACATAAAATTACTTTATTAAGTCTAAAGCAAAATATTAAAATTCAACTTCATAAAAATGTGTTTTATATACAAATTTGGATTTGATATTTGGTTGTACTGAGTAATGGGTTGGAAGTGGAAAGAGAAGACAACATGATGTGATGTAACAAAGCATCGAGAAAGAAACTAACTTTATCTGCGGTACGGCCTTTTAATGAAGCATGAACAACTTGGCAGTCACCGGAAGTAGCTCCCGGGGGAAAAAGAAAAAAAAAGGCAGGATGAGGAAATGATATCCTGTGATAAAGGGAGTTAATTTTGACAGGCGATGATACCACTTGACATATAGATCAATCTATGTTCATTTGTATTATAAGCACTATTAGTGCTTTAAAGTGGAACAAATGGTTTTGACGAAGATGTGAAATTAAGGGACAATGTTTCAATTGCTACCATTCTCCACACATACGAGTTACATATTACACGCATTGCATTATATCCTGCAGCGATGGTAGTATCTGTCACAAGGAAATAGTCGGAATTGTGCATATTTCGGATTAATTATCAATTTTAATCTTTGTCATGTAACTTTGTTTTATATTGACTTTTTTCTTTCTTTATAATATATTACATTGCAAGTAGACTTGGGCACATCAATCGACAATTAATTAGTTTCATCTTTTTTTGCAAAAAAAGAACCAAAAAAAAAAACGAATCCCCCCGAATATTACTCCAAATGTGCATTTTGTGTTGCTGAGTAAAAACTTTTTTCTCGCCAATTATGTTACTATCGCACTGTAATCCTCAGCTCACTTTGAATACCGATCAAATCAACTCAGAATCATGTGGCTAAAATTTTGAAACTTGGACAATGACCCGTTTACGTGCGGCATAATCCACCTTCTTAAGCCATTTATTTAAAGATTTTTTTTTCGAAGATCCCGACTACCTATATATACTGCTACAATTTCTCGTAAATGGACCCTTTTTTTTCTTTTTGTATTTTTTTTTTTCAATTTTATTTTTAAACTCTTTTAAAAAAACTATTTACTCTCTTACATAAAGTTTTCCTTTCTTTAAGTCTCTGTACAAATCAATAAATTAAATAATCATCCATGGATTCTTCTGATCTTAACGAAAGTAGGTGTCAGAAAATAAGAAACTATTAAAAAATGTGACAAACGCAGTAATTGACTTGATGATCTTTTTATAGTTCCATCTGTGCGTCTTGCCTCTGGTGTGGAGATGCAACAAAGATGGCCCCAAAACGATGGACAACAACTTCAACAACAACAACAAAAAACCACTGAAGCTCCCCGCCTTATCGAAATGGCTCCCACTTGTGGCAGCCAAGGCACCGTCGTCACCGTTGTCGTACAATCTTTGCCTCACCAATTAGTTCCTGTCAAGTTAGCATTCAATAGTCTTGTTGTTGACACTAAACAAATGCAAGCACAAGGTATTACCTCTCTTGTAGCTGCAGTTCCTCCTTTCCAACAAACCCATAGTACAACAGCAAATGTTCCTATCTCCATTTGTATGCTCGACAAAGATTCAGTGACCGAAACTTGGCCTGTTGCCGAATTTATTTATGAATTCGATAATAAGGATGCCACTGCCAATACTACACCAACTTTAACAACTGCATCCACTAGCTCTTCCAATGAAGCATCCACCTTAGAGTACTCAACTGAAAAGCGTAATGACTACCAATCGAGAGGTAAATTGAATCATTTCATCATTTACTTTATTTCTGAAACTAATTTTCGAATTCTACTTAGAAAACTTTCTTGGGGGTAGTACCAACAATACTTATGAAAACTTTTACCAACAACCTGTCAGTAACTACAACAATTTGACCAATCAGCAAATGCCTCAATATTCTTATGCTTATAATGAAAATAGTAAGTCATGCTTATAGATTAAACTTTTAACCTAGTCTAAACGAATATCATTACTTTTTCTATTTAGAATATACTACATATCGTCCTAATAATGCTGTTCGTCCCAATGCACCTCAACAACAACAACAACAACAACCTATTGCAAACTACAGTAACAACGCCGGTATCAACCTTTTTAATCCTAACAATACTAACTTTGGATTAAACGGGTTTGATCAAAATGAAACTGCTGTATCTATGCCTACTTCCACCAACTCTATTGGTTATTCAGCTCAATCTTCCATGACCAACTCCCCCAGTCGCCTCCCCACTCAAATGGTTGCTCCTCAACGTCAAACATCTTATGGTTATGGCAAATCTTCAGTCCACGTCCCTGCTACTTCCGTTGCCAACTACCAACCTTATCCTGGTCTTGTCAGCCGTGCCAACTTGAAGATTGCCGGTGATCTTGATTCTATGGCCAAGAACTGGGCTCCTGAAGAATGGGAACACCGCCGTCGTCTGGTTCAATTTTGGAGAGAACAAAATGGCAATGAAATCCGTTGTACTTTTGGTCCTGTCGCCCAAGGCGAACGCATCACCAGCAACAGTGGTCATATCGTTGTCTCTTGCATCTACTGGGCTGAACGTAATGATTGCTTCATTACCTCCGTTGACTGCATCCATCTTTTGGAAAGCCTTATGGACATCCGCTTCAGTGTCGAAGAAAAAAATCGCGTTCGTCGTAACCTCGAAGGTTTCCGTCCTTTGACTGTAAGCAAATGCAAGGCTGAATCCGCTGAGTTCTTCAAGTTAATCATGAGCTTCCCCAACCCCAAGCCAAGAAACATTGAAAAAGATGTCAAGGTTTTCCCTTGGAAGACTTTACCCTATGCTTTAAAGAAGATTGTTACCAAATATACTGCCTCTTCATACAATACTAATGGTAGTGCTCAACAACGTCGTGCTCAACTCACAAAATCTACAGTGACTACACCACCCGTGGTTACACCTCCTATCATGAATCACAACGCTTCTTCATATATGACTGCTACTTCTACACAACCCCAACAACCTCAACAACAAACTTTGGTTGGCCAAGAAGGCATGAACGGTTTTTATCAAGCCCAGAACAATATGTATCAACAACCTCAATACAATTCATATCAAACACAACAACAAGCTTCCAATGAACAACAACAAATGCCCGTCTCCACTCTTTATCAAAACACTCCTTCCGTGCCTGCATATTCCTCAAATTACACCCAACCTCAGCACGCAGGTGCAACTACATCTCCAACCTTGAACGGATCACCCTCTCCTCGTTTACAATACTCCTATAGCAGTATGATGAACGGTGCCGATGCAGGAAATACATCCTCTACACCTTCAAATCATGACGCAGCAGCAGCTCCTAGACGTGCTAGTCTTGCCAACCGCCAAGATTTCAGCATCTTATAGAACCCTTAGAAACATGCACACATAGTTTTTGCAAATTGTTATATATATTTCCTTTTATTCATTTTATCAAGGCACATCTCATTTCTTTATTTTTTTGTTTATACACGAACTCAAACTACACTCATTCTTTTTTTTTTAATTTCTGTACATAAAATCAGTACACCTTTTTCTTTTCATTCCATTATTTTCTCATCTTGTTTTTTTTTCATAAAATAAAAATAACTTATTGAATCGTCATCTTTAGTCACTCGTTTTCTCCCTTTAATTATTCAACGAAGAAAATAAAGAAAAAGTCAATGTTCTTTCCAAGAAGAACGAGAGGAAAAACATCAGGTCATTTTTTTCATTGGCTTTTCCCCTCCCCCCCAAAAAAAATTAAATTAGAAGTGGGTAGAAGTTATGAGCTGTAAATCATTTTGATCGCTTTTCTTGGAAATTTTTTCTTCAATGTAATTGCATCTTGGATCGCTTCGCGCCGGTAGGTACACAAACTCGTCGTAGATGCATGCAGATTGTTCTTTTTGAGCTAGTAGGTACACACGGTGTGAATTCGCAAAAAACGCTAGTGGTTGATCATTGATTCAGAAGGGCTATTAAAGTAAAACTAAATTAAAAAATTTATGTTTCATTCAAACCGATCCACAAAAGGGAAGAGAGGAGAGAGGAAGGGAGATGGAGATTTCTGTTGAAAAAAAAAAAAAAATAGATTGTGCCGTGGCACACAATAGATAAATTGTGTTGGGTTCGTTGATCAGGAAATATCTTTCAGGATGAGCAGAATACGCTGCGCATTTATTTTCTACGATTTTCTACTATACGTAGTAACAAACAAACAAAAATATTTTACTGCGTCAAATCATCGTTCCTACATAAAAATTTCTACTGCCAAAAAAAACGAATTTGTTTCACTTCAAGTAAACTTGTTTATACTCTTTCTTTTCTTAGCTACTTACTACAAGCTTGGTAAGCAATCGAGATACACCACTCACAAGACCATTTGGTAGGATATGCATCCAATTTAAGAAAAAGCTAGTTTACTTGCCAGATCAGGCTACTTGTATACATACATTACCGGAGATGTATTCTCTACCTCGGCACATAGGCAAATGTACATCTTTGGAAATATGAAAGGAACGTTGCGAATGCCCTTCTCCAAATTCTTTGCTCATTATCTACCTAATAAAGAAATTTTCATTCTTTTTGGGTTCTCAATTGGCCATTTTCTGTAGTAAAAATCAATGGTTGCGATCCACAGTTGAGCGCGCGCCTGAGTTTTTTTTTTGTTGGTGATGGTCCCTTCATGTTTCAGATCTTTACCATTGAACCCTATCAGGGAAAAGGCAAGGCAGTCACTTGGTAAATTTCTGTGTGCTCATGCATCGTGTCCACATTACCCAATTTTGCATGAAGCCTACATTACTGCTGTATGTTTTACATTTACGCTTTACGCCAAATGATTACCCAAAATCTAACTATCACATCAGATTGGGCCAATGGCCATAATACCTAACTATGAATGCGTGCTTCCTCTAAAAGTGTACTGATTAAAGAGCTAAAGCAAGCTACTGTAGTATGAGGTACGTGGTTCAGAGAACATTATATTCAAATTATTGTAATCACTCACAAAAGCTCTCATACGCTTCAGATTATAACTCCAATATTGTCAGATTGATATGTATACAGCGTTCTTTTTTATTATTGTTATCATTTAATACAGGTTAATACCTTCTTTGGTATTGGTCTTGTTGGGATCGAGAATACCCAGAGTTATTATTTTGGTAATGGTCTTGATAATTCATTGGCCTATTTGAGAGTCAGGTAAGTACAGTGTCCCATTCTGTCGAGAAACTCTAAACTTACAAAGGTTGTGGTTGTGGATTATCAAATCCACCTTGTGCTACTCTGGCAGATCCTACAACAGTTCTAGATGAATACCTAGGAACCACTGGCAACGTCGCACTGCTTTGTAATCTAGCTCTCACCAATCGACCTACGAACATAATATTGTTTAGCATCTCATAGTATTCTATTTGCGCGCAGAATGCGTATATGAACTACCATCAGCTATACTGTTGTCCAATTTTGCTACACAATCTTCAGCAGAATTAGGATATAAAAACTCAATTTCAGCTTCATTCAAAGGTCTTCCCATAGGATCCAAAAGGATATCACAGCTCAAAATTGGACCAAATGTACTGCATGCCTCCTAATAAAATTAAAATAGTCAAAAATGCTGTTCGAACTTGGGCATGGATGAAAAAAGGTGGAATCCTTTACCCCAACATCTGCAGCTGTTGCTCGAGGATCTAAATTACAAAGTAAAACTATGTTTCTTGAAACACTTTGAGGAACAGTTTGCTGTACAGGCGGTGAGTTATATTGAGAGGCTTGGTTTTGATATGCTTGCGTATCAGGCTGAGATTGTTGTCGTTGTTGCTGTTGCTGCTGTTGTCGTTGCTGCTGACGTTGGTGTGCATTTCTTTGATTGGGCGTGTTACTTTGAATAACAGGTGACTCGGTTGAAGGAGCTGTTTCTCGCCTACTTATCGCTTTCGTAATAACAAGAGATTTGGGGTCAATCCTGTTACTACTACTTCGTCGATCTGAATCATCCTCCCATCTCGAATTACTCATATCAGGACCTCTGACTTTGGGTATTGATGAAGAGGGTCTAGAGCTCTGACCCCTCTAATTCGCACGCACGTACACATCAGTACAAGTAATTTCAGAAAGCCTCACGTTAGTTTCTTACCTTGACTGATATGCTACCGTGGCTATTACGTTTCAAGTTTATGTCAGCGCGTGGAGGTCTTGAGGCGGAGCCTCGAGTCAAACGAGAATTAATTCTGTTGGAGCTATTTCTATCAGTCGTAGAAGCCCCTATTCTTCGGTTGATAGTCGTAGCATTACCACGATCCCTACTATTGTTGCTATTAGGCTTTGAAACACGGGCATTCACGTTGGGTCGACCACCGTGACCACCTCTGGAAGATTGTGTACTTAAACGCTTATCATTAGAGGGACGCTTTTTGCTGTGTTTTATTATATCATCTAAAGATCGGTCCAAGTCAACGTTCCCTCTTCCCATGTTTGCTGTTGTGGTGGTGGTGGTGGTGCTGGTGGGGGGAAAAATCAAATAATTGTTTGGGAGAGGTCCGTCGGATTCGCCCGACTCACCAAAAAGAAGTCACGGAAATGTTGATTTTGACGCTGGAAAGATCATACTAGTTATTCCATTTATACTCTATCCATGATATTATTCTATTCTATGGCTTGCTATCCTTGCATTACGTTTACTGAAGATGTTAAGTACTTAATTCTACTTAGGCATTCCTTTTTTTTTTGCAAAAATAAGAGAGAATACTCTTCGCCATTTGATTGGCTGAATTCTGAGGGATTTGGAATGTTGTAAACTGGCTCCAAGAGTGATCTTCCATGATGTGTATTTTTGGCTGCAACGAAATATTGAGCATAGTTTTATTTGGGTTTAGCAATATATAAAAGCCAATTATCGAATTGAAATTCAGTGCTCATATTGTATTTTAAGCTGAAGCACAAAGAGGGATTAACTTTTATTTTAATATGATTAAACATTGTAAGCGTGCAAGATGAGTTGGAGCCTTACCCACCTACATAGCTTTCACACAAATAGAGAGCTTTCAATAGAGCTTCCCACGACTTTTTCTTCTATATCTTCACAAGTAAGGGTATTTGGAAACAAAGAAAGAAGTAGTGATATGCATTGATACTCTTGAGGGACAGCTTTGGTGAAATGCTAAATTTTTGCTGATTCGTCCAATACCGACGGACTTTAAAGAAGCAGTTAAATGTTTATTAGAAGAACCAAGAGCATACCTTTGATTTCCTTTATTGTATCCACCCTTCCTTCACAATCACTACACAATGTCGACCCGCCACGCAAGAACAGCAGACAGAGCTTCTAATGAAAAGAATGCTAAAGTTTTGAAAGCTCTGTTACAAAAGACTCCAAACAAGTATTGTGCTGATTGTAAAAAGAAAGGTAAATAACCTGGTTGCCTTCTACTCTATCTGCAGTCCTCACTGACAACATTTTTTTACCCCATTGTCTTACAGATGCTCGTTGGGCCTCCTGGAATCTAGGAATTTTTGTTTGTATTCGCTGTTCTGGTATTCATCGCTCACTCGGTGTTCACATTAGTAAAGGTACACAAGTAACATTCGTAGCTTATTTGTAGGAATTCGAATTCTAACTTTGTAGTATAGTCAAGTCTGTTGACCTGGATACTTGGGTTGCAGACCAAGTTGAGAACATGGTTCGCTGGGGAAATGAGCGTGCTAACAAGTAAAGTCATTGAAATTGTGTAAAAGTTGACCATCTGAAAAACTAATTTCTAATTTTGAAAAAGGTATTGGGAAGCTAATCTCAGAGATAAGAAGCCTTCTGAAAGCAATATGGAAGCATGGATTCGTGCTAAATACGAGCAAAAGCGTTGGGCTATGAAGGGACCCATTCCCGATCCTAGCACCTTGGGAGGCGAGGATGATGAATTTTCTGAGGTAATTATTATGCCAGATACATGTACACACATGGTTACACTTTACCTGATTTTAATTTAAATTGAAATGAAATTTACAGCCTGTCTCTGCCAGTACTCCATCCTCCAATTCGTCGTCTGTGCGCCAATCACCCGCTCCTGCTCAAAGACAACAAGTAGAAAAACCAAAGCCCAAGCAGTCTGAATTTGCAAATTTGGATGCTTTCTTAGGATCTCCTTCTTCTTCACCCGCTATTAGTCACCAAGCTAAGCCCGCTACATCTCAACTTCAAGGCGCTGATTTCTTTTTTGGTAGCAGTTCCTCTTCTAATACTGCTGCTACTTCTTCCCCTGCCCCTGAAGTGGAGAAGCAAAACCAAGCTCAAAACCAAAAGCATAATGATTTCAAATCCTCTATTTTATCACTCTATAGTAACATGCCTGCTGCTGCTCCTCCTCAACAACAGTACAACGGAAGTTTTACTAATCAAATGGCAGGATTAAATTTAGGTGGTGGCCAACCCCAGCAATATCAACAATCTCAACCTCATCAACAACAACAACAATTTAATAATACCAATAATAATATGTGGGGTTCTTTTGCCACTACTACCCCTATCAAGCCTCAACAACCACAACAACCCCAAGGAAGTCAATTTTTCTCCTCTAATACTTCATCACCCAAGAAACCAGAAAGAGAGTAAGTTTTCCGAGGGATTAATGTGTT
Organism: Mucor irregularis B50; assembly: GCA_000587855.1. Classification (NCBI taxonomy): domain Eukaryota; kingdom Fungi; phylum Mucoromycota; class Mucoromycetes; order Mucorales; family Mucoraceae; genus Mucor; species Mucor irregularis. The sequence goes on along the minus strand of KK076495.1, from coordinate 256,945 downwards.
TTTCGAACGCTAACTAAACATCTTCATAGTGTTTTTGCTGATCTTTTAGGTTAGAAAAGAATATAAGAGCAAGTAATCAATACTCTATTTTAGACACAAAAATTTAATAAATGAAAACAAGTACAATTATTTATTTGGAAGAAGATACATCTATGTCATTCTAAGTGGTTATGGTAATGGAGAGGGGAGGGGACTTTAGAGGGAGGACTTGGGTCTTTCGCGGTTAGCACGTTCGTATTGATTAGCCCACTTGGTAGGGACACCAAGTTCTGTGGCTGCACGAGTCACCCAAGTAGGGTTACGCAAGTGTTCGCGACCGACCAAGATGTAATCAGCTTCATCTCTTTGTAAAATAGCCTCGGCATCCTTGGGTTCGGTAATAATACCTACAGCACCGGTGGGAATGTTGGCTTGGTGCTTGACAGCGTTGGAGAGAGGAACTTGATAGAGTGGACCAGCAGGATACTTGGCATTGGGGATGTTACCACCAGAAGAGACATCAATCACATCAACACCGATTTCCTTCAAAGCCTTGGCGTATTCAATAGCCTGATAGATATCCCAACCATTCTCATCATGGCCTAAAGTCTCGTCGGTCTTGAAATCAGTACCAGAGAAACGGACCCAGAAGGGCTTTTCTTGAGGCCAGACATCACGAACAGCTTGAATGACTTCCAAGGGGAAACGAAGACGGTTTTCTAAAGATCCACCATAGATATCAGTTCTCTTGTTGGAGTTTCCCGACAAGAAGTTGTGCAATAAGTATCTGAGAGTGAAATAAGAGAGAGTCAGAATTAAATATGAGAAACTAGATCAATAAATTTAAGTAAAGCTTACCCATGAGCGCTGTGAATTTCAAGTACTTCAATACCAGCCTTGTCGGCACGGATGGCAGCTTCGGCCCACTTTTGCTTGATGGCTTGCATTTCGGGGATAGTCAAGGCGTGAGTTTTAGCATGCTCTTCATCAAAAGCCAAATCGGTAGGACCTACGACATCATTGGGCCAGCCGCCATTTTCTTCAGGCACATTGTGATACGCGCCGGACTCGGCATCCCAAAGAGAAGACATGTTCGCCTTGCGACCAGCATGAGCGATTTGAATACCAGGAACGGAACCTTGAGATTTAATAGCATCAACTACACGCTTGAGGGGAGCAATGTGCTCATCACTCCAGAGACCAGCATCATGGGGAGAGATACGACCTCGGGCCTCAACACCAGTGGCTTCAATGATAATTAAACCAGGGCCACGAACAGCCAAGGAGAGGTAGTGACCAACATGGAAATCATTAAAGAAACCGTCAGTGGCACTGTACATACACATGGGAGGGACAACAATACGGTTTTGATAGGTCACAGATTTGTTTGTAAGAGGAGTAAACAACTTGGGAAGTTGTTTGGCAGCCAGATCAGTTACGGACCCAATTCTGGGATTGGTGTTCAAAGCTTGCTTGGGAACAGATTGGGAGGGGAAGGTAGTAGAAGGCATATTTAAATTCAAATGATATTTGATGATGGAAAAAAATTAAAGACGCAAGAATTCTAGCTATTTATACTTGTTGGATATTTCTAATCGATTTGATTATAAATTATTAAACGGCGTGTCACATTTTGTTAAACGGCGTGTCACGATTTGGAACTGTCACACTGCTTAAAAATACAATGAACTTCTAGTTAAAGACGTGTCACGCCTTCCGTACTGAGTTTCAAAACCATTTCGTCATTGGCTAAATTTATGAATTTGCTGATCTTTTGGAAAAGTGAGAGGATCAAAATATAGGCGGAAGATTAATTCGGTAAAAACTTTTTCAGATTTCTGTAATCTGCATCTGGTCCAGGCTCAAGATGCGCACCATAAAAGCTCAAGGACAAATATATATCTTTTGTTGTAAATGCAACTTCAAAGAGGTGTCTAATTAATAGAGAATAGAAATTTTGCTATTGGTAGAGTATAGTGGTCCCTACGCTTATCATTATCTTGTATCTGCACCATTGCAGCCATATACCCAGAAGATGAGTACTATCTTGATATCTGCGGTTCTTATCATACCATAACGTTTTCTTAATTGTAAATAGACTACAAAGCTAGCTCGTTTCTGTGCAATTTATCAATTTGATATGCCAACAGCCTCATCGCAAACTATTAATCGAGTAAAACAATAATATTTCACACTAAAGGGGCCGATTGATCCGGATACGATTGCACACTTGGAACACATTGTTTATTACCTCCCTCAACAGAGAGTATTGACTGTACGGATCCGACAATAACTTCAGGAAAGAAAAAAATCCCAGATGGGGGCTATTATTGCTTGCGTTGACAGTGCTTCCCTCATTTTGTTTAAAGATATACGACAAGAATATTTTATCTCACACTATAAACGATACCTTAAAATATATGGAGAGTGGGTTGGACGGCCTGAAACAGTTCAAGTGCAGCTAAAACAGTTCATCCTTTGACGGATGTAACTTACCTGAGGTAATTACATAGCGAAGCCAGCAACGTGCATCATTTGCAGATGACAAAGGGCAAATTACAAATTTAATAAAATAAATAGTAGTTTGGTTTTTCTACCTAACTATAATAAAGAAAAACGACAGCAGTGTGGTTTTTGACGACATTTTAAATTTTCAGTGAAGTACCTACTTAAAGTGCAAATGGTTAAAGGAGCGAGTCCCAGAAGACGGTCAATAAAACCGCCCTTTAACATCGATGAAAACTATCTTACCTCTGTAAAACAAACAAACCACAGAGAAAGAGGGATATTCATACTACGCAATTTTACATCATGGGAAGCAATGCTACTGGAAAGACAAGTGGAGCGACAACGAGCAAGTAGTAACAGAGAAAGAGAGCCAAGAAAAGGCGTAGGAGGAAAACTCCAGCGTTTCTTCGATTTGAGTCTCATAAGGTATGAGAAGAATAAGGAAAAAAGGAAAGGAAACGAAAGTTCCTTCAGAAAATATCATAAATATGCGTCAGTGAAATTGATAACAGTAAGGCTACTTTTTTTGAATGAAAATTCATCATGTACTCGCGTCTCATGAAAAGTCCTCTGGGTTATAACCAAGTTGACAAATGCAACAAGGAAATCAGCAAGCAAATACGTATTGTAACTGTACATACCTCAGCCTGCAAAAGATATCATTGGCAAACTTGAAATGAATATGAGAGAGTGGATACTCGTATGTTTTTACTGAAGATAGCGCTTCAGGGCTGCATGAAGTGATACAGTAGTATACAAAAGCAATCTCACGCCTCAATATAGTAGTTCTTAATGTTCTAATCTCCACATCCCTACGTAGAATATAAAAAAAACTGCCAGGACACTATAAAAATTTATGTGGGTTGTTGCGTGATCACTCACTTTCGTAAATGCTCCTCTTTTAATAGAAGAGCAGAAGAGAAGGCGATAAGCAAATCAATTATCATCTACTTCTTACATCTAAGATGACTTTCTTGGGTTTGGTGCAACGTTGAGAAGGTGCAAAGAGATTTTCAGGGAATATGAACTATACATACAGGCTATTGATTTACAATGACATCTGTAAACCGTCAAAAAATTAAATGCGTAAGGATCTACCTTTTCATCTGCTCAACGATTAATTTCTTTGAAACATTACCATACATGAGCTTTCTTTCATTCTCCTCGAATTTTCGGACCGTGAGAGCGAAGAGCCTTTGCATGTAAATACCCAGTTAAAAGAAACAATTGATGAACGCTAGAAATACTAGAAAAATATTGATGTAAGAGTGCTAATTATTGGTCGGGATCTCTAATATATCAGAGATCTGCATTGAAGTTATCCAGTCCACTATAGATAACGTTCCGAGTATACTGTGTTCATAGTGCATGCCACTTTTGAACATTACAAAGCACTTCGTAATCCTCGTTAACTTCAACTATGTTCTAGATTTCCGGGGAAAGCATCCCGGACCCGCCCCATGCTAATAACTGAAAGCGACATATCATCTGTTACCTATATAGCCAACCTTTTGATTCTGATTTTTGGCCATCCTTGTCATTGACGGATCCATGTGGTTCGTGGGGATAATTAGTAGTCTAGTTCGGTGAAAGTGGAAGCAGTAGCTTAATTACCGCGCACTCAGCAATCTTTTTTCCATATTTGTGCATTGCGATGTGTGTATCTGAGATGAAAAATATTCTTTATTTTAAAGATCTCGGTTTTACTTTACAAATGAAAATGTAAATATCAGGTCGAAAGAGCTATGAGCGACCAATAATAAAATGCTTGGAATGCAACATGCATACACTTGTATTAGGTACTAAAGTGAGTCTCACTTTGCTCTACTTTTTTCTATACTTACTTAAATGAAGGGAACAATAAAAAATTTGTGGAGCTTCAAGTATAATCGAAAAAATTGACTCCAAATGTGATCGATCTATTATTCTAAAAGAGAAAAAAGAAGTTGTAACAGCTCAATGTTCAGCTACCAAAATTGCATTACCAAGACCCAATAGTCTAGAATCTTGTCAACCTTTAGTGCGTAAAGACAAAAAAAAAAAAAAACGTCGTTAGATGTCCCTCTCGCCCTTTTTTTCCCGGTGGCAGCCAATGCTTGCACGTAAAGCAGGCATCAAAGGGTCTTCTGAGACATTTAAAATTTTAGACGGTTTTATAAAATTAAACGGCGATTCAAGGTGCATAATGTTTTGACGGTAAGCGAGTGGGTTTGGTGGCGCACAGAACGCTAGTTGATTAAATAAGGCTAAATTGCAATAAAAGAATAACCGAGATCCTGTTTAATTTGCTCCACTTTTCAATAGATCAGCTTCATGTTACATCTCGCAACTATGTTAGTAACAAACGCAATATTACCATAATGCACATTGTTTGCAGTGTTTTAATTGGTTACGAATTTACAATGACTTCACCCTTTTTGGAAAGAAACCGAACGTGTTACCTCCAAATTATGGGAATTGTTTTTTTTTAGGATGGTCCGTTCGAAGCGAGATGATTCTCCGTCGAGATTTTGTATAAATAGGCTTTAAATTTTTCTTTGGCATTTAAAATCATTCAACGTTCTTTTCATTTAAAAAACTTAGACATTCTTTTTTCATTTTAAATCATTTCACACATAAACAATGGCTGGTTCCTTTAGAATAGGTGAGACCGCTCAATATTGCTATCCCTTACTGCTCTTTACTTACCTGTGCATGTTATTTTTTAGTTAGTAAACCTGGAAAAAAAATATCACTTGAACGCTCAAGTCATAGATGCCCCAAATGCAAACACAGCGCATCAGTACAACTGATTAGATCTGAAAAGCAATGGCTAGTATTCAATAAATGTATCTCAAATGTTATGCGCGTCCGATACGAATGTTCAAAATGTAATTGGCGTAATAACGAGCTTCCGTATCAAGATGATAATTTCAATAGCGCGATCACCGATGACCAGTCCATTGTATATTATCATAACTCAAGTAAAGCAAGCTCTATTTATAGCACTGTATTTTAAGCCCCAAGCTTCCCCATATTTACCAAATCATCATACATTAATCAACGACAACAATCCATTTTATATATACTCCATCCATGTACATTATAAACATCAGGTTTTGTTTCCTGGCGAAACTGAATCCCAAACCCCACACTTTCCTTAATTACAATCATTTAGACTTTTTTAAAATAAATATGAACCTTAATACCCCTCTATGTTTATGTTTTACTTTACTCTGTTTCACCAGTAACACATATTTATGAGTTCAGCTCGGAGATAGTTTTGACACAGGTTTCACAATCAGTAAAAAAAGGAGTAATGAGCAATTAGTCAATTATTCACGCCTATTAGCTTACAAGGGCACTTATTGTATGATGGCGATAAAATTATGATTGTTATTTTATTATTAGTCAGTGTTACCTCAGTGCCGGCCCTGGAAAAGAAAGGATTTATCGTTGTATTTCTTTCTTGTACTTGAACTGGATTTGATAAATCTACTTCATATTTTTCGGCCGTCATTTATAATTTCCATATTCAACCATAATGGAGTCAACTCCGGAATTGCCCTTTCCAAAAAAGAACATGCAAGCTCACTGCGCATGAATTCCGTTAGACATCAGCCTCTGATGGGGTGTTACAGAGCCTTATTAAGTGTAACTCGACATTGTGCTAAAAACATCATCGCAATTATTATGCTACTGTGCTTCCACTCTAAATTTAATGAATGCGTTAAAACGTTCGATGATGACATTAGTTTGCCAACGTATTAAAAATAACTTGTTTCACTATACCTAACTGGTGATAAAGAATATCAATCACAAAGTTGTCTCTGAAAGCAATTTCAAAAGATATTGCTAGACATAAATCACGCTTCTACAGAAATTCAGCTTCACAACTTTTTATGTTTTTCGCAGCAAGACATCCAGATACATTAATACGATTAAGTGATTAAATACACATATTGCTTTCGAATGCATGTATGGATAAGGAGATATGTGTATGTGCAATGCATGCCTCACGTTTTCAATATCATATATAATACATACCCGTTTAAGAAAACTTAAATTCCAAAGAAGGCTAAATTCATACGTTTCCAGATTCAATGTTTATTTCATGTAAAAACAAAAAATCCGATAAATAGACGATAAGCTAAATAATGGATATTGCCTAAAATTCGTCAGTAACTGCGCCTTCACTTGCGCTTTTGACCGTCATGCAGTACTTGGCCAGAACACCGCGGGTGTATTTAGGAGGCTTTGGTTGCCATTTGCTCTTTCGGTCTGCGAGTTCATCTTCAGGTACATGCAAAGTCATTGCACGAGTGTTTGCATCGATGGTGATCTTATCACCGTCCTTAACAAGTGCGATGGGACCACCCACTTGAGCTTCAGGACAGACATGGCCAATAATGAAACCCTATTACCAATGCCATGATATGTAAGAATATATGAAATTAAAAGGTATATAAAAGGGATAAAGCCTTACATGAGATGCACCAGAGAAGCGACCATCAGTGATCAAAGCGACATCCTTACCAAGACCAGCACCCATAATTGCTGCAGTGGGTTTTAACATTTCAGGCATACCAGGGCCACCTTTAGGTCCTTGATAACGAACGACGACAACAGAGCCTTTAGGAATGTTTTTATTCTCCAAGGCTTTGAAAATGTCATCTTCCTCGTCAAATACACGAGCAACACCTGTGAACTCGAGTCCTTCTTTACCTGTAATCTTGGCTACGGCGCCCTAAGATAAATTTTAGATCAGTAAAAGGCTCTTGGAATATCTGTGTTGTTCACTGTTACTTACTTCAGGAGCTAAATTACCTCTCAAGATGGTAATGTGTCCAGTGGGCTTAATAGGAGTTTCCAAAGGCTTTATGATGTCTTGACCATCTTTCAATCCATCAACATTTGCCAAGTTTTCAGCCAAAGTCTTTCCTGTGACAGTCAAACAGTCTCCATGAAGCAATCCTTTTTCGAGCAAGTACTTCATTACAGCTATGTAAATAATGATTGGTAATGCATTTAGTCACTTGCGATCTTTTCAAATCAAAAATAGATACATACCTGGGATTCCTCCAACATTATGAAGATCCTCCATGACATACTTTCCACTTGGACGCAGGTTGGCCAAAAATGGGGTTCTGTCAGAAATCTCTTGAAAGTCTTCCAAGGTGAGTGGAACCTCAGCAGCTTTTGCCATGGCAAGCATATGAAGAACAGCATTCGTAGAACCTCCAAGAACCATGATGAGAACCAAAGCATTTTCGAAAGCTTTTCTCGTCATAATGTCTTTAGGCTTGATGTCTTTTTCGAGTAACAAACGCATGGCTTTGCCAGCGCGCAAACACTCTTGAATTTTAAGAGGATCTTCTGCAGGGATACTTGAAGAATAAGGAAGAGACATACCAAGGGCTTCGATAGCACTGGACATGGTGTTTGAGTGTGTACGTATTTAGTCACTTGCGATCTTTTCAAATCAAAAATAGATACATACCTGGGATTCCTCCAACATTATGAAGATCCTCCATGACATACTTTCCACTTGGACGCAGGTTGGCCAAAAATGGGGTTCTGTCAGAAATCTCTTGAAAGTCTTCCAAGGTGAGTGGAACCTCAGCAGCTTTTGCCATGGCAAGCATATGAAGAACAGCATTCGTAGAACCTCCAAGAACCATGATGAGAACCAAAGCATTTTCGAAAGCTTTTCTCGTCATAATGTCTTTAGGCTTGATGCTTTTTCGAGTAACAAACGCATGGCTTTGCCAGCGCGCAAACACTCTTGAATTTTAAGAGGATCTTCTGCAGGGATACTTGAAGAATAAGGAAGAGACATACCAAGGGCTTCGATAGCACTGGACATGGTGTTTGCAGTAAACATACCACCGCAGCTACCACTTCCAGGACATGCATTACGAATAATATCCTTTCTTTCCTCTTCTGTGATTTTACCGCTGATAAACTCACCGTTACATTCAAGTGCATTACCGATATCAATTTCACGTCCCTTGCAGCTACCAACAGTACCATGACCCTTCTTCATGGTACCGCCATAAACAACAATAGAGGGGCGATTCAAGCGACAGATAGCCATGATGCATCCGGGCATATTTTTATCACATCCGGGAAGTGAGATATTAGCGTCGTACCATTGTGCGCTCATAACCTGTTTCCCACATTTAAATAACGCGAACACGTAGAATTAGTCCATGTTAATTTCCCCTTTTCTCCGAAATAAATTCAACCAGTTTACGTACAGTTTCGATTGAGTCAGCAATCACATCGCGACTAGGTAATGAGAATGACATACCAGCGCTACCCATAGATGCGGCATCACTTACACCAATAACATTGAATTGATATCCAACTAATCCAGCATCCCAAACACCTTGTACAACCTTGGCAGCCAAGTCGTTAATATGCTTATTACAAGGATTGCCATCATAACCACTAGTTTTGGTGATGAATACATGGGGATCCTTTAGTTGAAGATGAATATTACTGTGTGGTAGTTTCTATGGACTTACAAAGATGTAACACCAACTTGTGCTTTTCCCATATCTTCATCTGTCAATCCAGTGGCGTACACTTTAATATTAAAATTTAAGAGTTAATACCCATTTTTCGAGGGGATACTACTGCGACATCTATAAACTTACACTGAGCTTGGGCAGCACCTGCAGAAGGTAATTGAGTAATAGTGCGACTGTATTTGTTTAATACTGCTTTATTTTTTGACACATCACGATTTCTTGGTTCCAACTTGTGGCTACATTATGGTACACACATGAGTATGAAAGCACATATACTTCAACATTATTAGGTGCGTACATAAATACTTCGCCTGAGTTCGCCATATTTAATGAAATAGTAAGAGTGGGGGATGGGTTTGTTTATTTGTGTGTGAAAAATTAAAAAAAGAAAGGGAATCAAGATCATCTATTTTATATACCAGCAAAATGCAACGGTTTGTGTAATAAGCTTTCATTGTGTTACCTACGAGTTTGCGATGAGATAACATTTAAGCGAAGCTCTTAATCAGCCGCATATACTGGTAGTCACACCAACGACATTGTAATGTTTATGTATAGCATTATATGCTAGTTCATGTTGAAAATACTAAGAAAGTGCGACTGACAAGCTTCGCTCACTCTATCTTGTGTTAAAGCGCGAGATATGTCTGTAGGAACGTTTATCATACAAACGATATATCAAGCTTAACTGATACAAATTGTCAATATGGTTCACTACACAGGGCTACTCCAACTTCCAATAAAGTCTTCCTCAAATTTAAGAGCACCGGGAGGAATGCGTTTTAATACATGATACATACAAGCGGAATCAAGCAAGCGGAATTCCGTCTCGTTCTATTGAAATGCTCTTGGTTCATGCTTTTAGGCTGTGAATGTATTTTTTTCACATCCAGGAACATGGATTTATGCGCTACTATTGCGTGACACGTTTTCGTTTCACTTCCAAACAAGTGGCTTGTCTTCCTCTTACTTTTTTTAAATTTGGCAGTTTCAGACTCCAAGGTGTTATTTAGATCTCTCTACATAAATCAACATAATGTCTGCTGTTAATGACTTGAAGAAGAGACGTGTGGAGAATGGCAAGAAGACTGTCACCCATTCCAAAGTCTACACACCTTTTAGAGCCATTGGTTACGTTACCAACGAGATTCCCTATGTCATTAACAATCACGGCAACGAGTACTTTTTGACAACCTGTGTTGGAAACAGTTTCCAAACCTACAATGTAAATTACACTTAGCATGTGGATATATAGTGCGATGCCTTTACTAAAACCTTGTTCTTTTTCACTCTTTAGCTTGGGCGTATGAACCTTTTATTTGTTAGTAAGCCAACCGAGAAACCTATTACTTTCATGGCTTCTCATAAGAGATTGATCTACGCAGCTGCTGGCAATGTTGTTATTGGATATAAGCGTGGCAGAGAGGTTTCACGAGTTGGTGGTGATGGAGACTTTACCATTAATCAAATTCTTATTCTCGGTGCATATATTGCTGCACTTTGTGACGACAACACTTTGAAGTTATGGGACACAACCACTGGCGATTTGTATACTGAAATTGAGTTTGGAGACGAGTTTACAGCCACCAATATGGTTCATCCCAGCACTTATCTCAACAAAATTTTGGTTTCTAGTACTCAAGGTACTATGCAAATCTGGAATATTAGAACAAATCAAATGGTTTATCAATTTGGATATTTGGGCGCTCCTGTCACTTGTCTCGCTCAATCTCCAGTGATCGACGTCATTGCTATTGGTTTATTGGATGGTACAGTCATTCTTCACAATATCAAGGCTGATGAGAAAATTGATAGCGTCAGACAAGATGATCGAGTTACTGCTATCACCTTTAGAACTGGTAAGACGATTCATTTGGTGGTTGAAATTTTGCAGAGTTTTGATATGGATTTAATGCAATTTTAGATGATGAACAAGTGATGGCTACTGCTAATATGCATGGTGATGTCGCTTTATGGGATCTTTCAGAGCGTAGATTGGCACACATTATGAAAAATGCTCATGATGGATATATTACCTCTTTAACCTTTTTGCATAACCAGCCTATTCTGGTCACTGGTGGTACTGATAACTCTATCAAGGTAGAATTTTAGAATTAGTTGGTCGTGGAAGGATTTTTTTTTTCAATTTGGTACTAACTTTATCCTACGTAGCAATGGATTTTCGAAAAGCACAATTCTGTCCCACACCCCTTTAAATCTCGTAGCGGTCACCATGGATCACCTGTAAAGCTCCAATATTACGGTGAAGGCATGAAAACAATTCTCAGTGCGGGTAGAGACCATTCACTCCGTTCTTTCAGCACCGTCCGCGATGCACAAAACTTTGAATTTTCTCAAGGTCACCTTGCAAAGAAGGCCAAAAACAGAGGTGTCAGCATGGACGATTTGAAACTTCCTCAAATTATCGATTTTGACGTAAACGATGCAAAGGTGAAAGACTGGGACAACATTATAACATGTCACGCCAATGATAATGCTTGTCGTACATGGTCTTCCAAGAGCAAAAAGCTCGGATCTCATGTATTAATCAGTAGTGATAAAACTGCTATCAAATCCACATGCATTTCTTCTTGTGGTAATTTCGGTTATTTGGGTTGTGCTTCCGGTGCGATTGATATGTTCAATATGCAATCAGGTCAATTCCGTAAAACCTTCTCTTCGGCAGAGGATGGACACAAGAAGCCTATTACTGGTTTAACAACAGATACCATTAATCGTTATTTAATCACTGCATCAGTTGACAAGACTATAAAAGTAAGTTTGAACTGAATCAATCCATTTCTTTGGCGTCATATGCTCATGTTTGTGTGTTACTCGATTAGATTTGGGAAATCAAGACTGCTAAAGTTGTACATACCATTGATCTAGAATCCCCTATTGTCTCAATTCGTTACCACATTGATAATGATCTTTTAGCTGTTGTTTGCGATGATTTGGGTATCCGTGTGATTGACTTGGAAACCAAAAAGATTGTCAGAGAGTTCTGGGGACATAGAAACCGTATCACAGATTTCGTAAGTGGATTATTTGTTGTTATTCATTTTTCACACTAAACCATATACGCTAACAAAATATACACACACAGACCTTCAGCCCAGATAGTAGGTGGATTGTGTCCGCATCATTAGATGGAACTGTTCGTACCTGGGATTTACCTACTGGTGCTATGATTGATATATTCAAGGTGGACGATGTCGTTACATGTTTAGCTTTCTCTCCTGATTCAGACTTCTTAGCCACTGCCCATGTGGATAACGTTGGTATCTTCCTCTGGTCTAACCGCACACAATACTCCAACGTATCATTACGTAGTATCCCTGATGATTATGACGCTCAAGTACTTCAATTACCTAGTTTGACTGGTACTGAAGACTCAGATGAAGAGGAGGAATCAGAAGAGGAAATTACAGAGGAAAAGGTAGACACAGTTGACCAACTCGCAGATTCATTGATCACCATGTCTATGGAGCCTAGAGCCAAGTGGCAGAATTTATTGCATTTGGATACCATTAAATTACGTAATAAGCCCAAGGAAGCACCCAAGTTACCAGAGAAAGCTCCTTTCTTCTTGCCAACATTGCCTGGTGCAAAGGGTCAGTTTGATCTTAGCGGCGTTAAGGCCAGTGATGCAGAAAACCCTGAGTCAAAGAGAATCAACTTTGCTCAACTTGATATGGATACAGAGTACGGTAAATTGTTAAGAGCCGGTCATGAAGCAGACAAGAAATGTAGGTATTCTTACTATTAGTTTGCAGTCCGGGATACTAATTATTTGATCAAAATAGATGATGCTTTTGTAGAATACGCCAAATCCTTGAGTCCATCAGCTATCGATGTAGAGCTTAGATCTTTCAGTATTGACGGTGAACTCACATTGTTAAATTATTACTTGGAAGCCATTCTTTTCATGCTCAATTCACGAAAGAACTTTGAACTTGCACAAGCATGGTTATCCGTCTTTTTAAATATTCACGGTGATTTAATTGTGGCCAACCCTACAAATGACATTCATCACAAATTGAAAGATATCCTCGATATTCAAGGTACTGAATTCGGTAGATTATCACAACAAATTCACTATAGTTTATGTTTGATCGATTTTACTCGCAGAACATAAGCATCATAATTTCTTTTTCCGCATTTAATCAACAATAAAATCATGAACATTTTAGAAGCTTTCATTCATTCCTGATAAGGGATTTTACGTACTTTTTTAACTACTACTAGGGATCTCCAGATCAAATCCTATTTGAGAAATGATGAGAGTAGTTTTACACGTGCGCTATTCTTTATTTTTTTCTTTTTGCCTTTAAGAAAATAGTCAACATCGAGAATGAAGAACTTACCCCCCACATGATGGTTAAATCGGGTCGGGAACTCTTGTAAAACCATATGATATACTTTTTAACATTTTTTTTGAAATTAATCATTTATAGTGTAGGAAATGATGATGATGAGGTATTTATTGGATAATATTAAGGAGGAGGAGAAGAAAAAAAAATCTACTTTGTTTTACATTATGAAAAATGAAATTATTTGTTGATGATTTTAAAAAAAAAGAGAAAAAGAGTATGGATATATATATTTTTAATGCTTGTTATTAGTTCTGCGTTTCATATTGCTTGCAATAGTTGGGTGAAAAGAATAAGCTACTGAACCTGTCACGCTTGCATGTTGACTCACAATATCATCTGTGGGGTGATTATTATTGTTGTCACTCGTAAACCATCGACTAAGGAAGCTGTTTTGTTCAGCAGAGGACGAATAACTGCTGCTATTACTGCTTGTATTGCTACTGCTCAGGCTACTAGTACTACTACTTGTATTGTTGATAGTAGTCGCTTTTGAAGACGTTGGAGTAGAGTTGTTTGTTTGTGGCTGTATCAGCCTTGCAGAAGCAGCCTTCTGATTTAGTCGTTTGAATGATTCGCTAACAGGGTCTTCGTATCTTCGAACACATCTGTATTCTCGATTGACTCTGTCCAATTCCTTGGTAAGTCGCTTCATGTTCTTTGGATGGTCAAGGTAGTTTTTATCATTCGTCAAAAATGACAGTCGTTGTAATTGAAGCTTATGTTGCGTTCTGTTAGAGGAGATGGCGGGCACAACAGGGGGTGCAGCGATGTATTGATGTTGATATTTACTATGATACATCTGTTGCTGCTGTTGTTGATCTCCAGCAATAGCACGTCTGAAAAGCTGTTCTTCGTGAAATGGAGGCATGGTTTTCCGTGGAAAAAATTAGAATGAAAAGAGAGCAAAGAAGAGAAAAGCGGGTTAGTGTTAGGTTTCAAAACCTTATTATATTAGAATTTTTCAAACAGACACACATGACGGTATCCCGAATAAGAAAAGAAGATTACTATTGTGCTTCCAGCTAATTATTGTTGTTGTTGTTGAAAAATTCCGCCCAGTATTTTGAGCGATTTTTGGCACACTTTTCCCAAGAGAAAAAAAAATTCATTTCATGTTCTCCACATTCTTTTTGGCTCAGACGTACGAGGCGCTCTTACGTAGTATCTTACCAGCTCATATAGGTTGAAATGAACTTTTCATTTCTCTGATCGATTTACATATGGGTCTTCATTGATTGTTTTAGGAAAAGCAACAGTCATGATATGTATAAAAAAAGTCTAAAAGATGATCAAAAATACTTATGAAAGTGGGTGGTACATATTTAGACATCACTTGATCTATTGTTGAGTAATGTGGGACACCCACTCTGCAGACGTGAATGAAGACCACCGTATACTCTAAATAAATATCAAAAAGAAAAGCTTGGTTTTGCCCACTTTTTTTGACCTTTTTCACGTAATATCAGTACCGAAAGTAATCAAGCACAGTCAAAAATGTGAAGATGTACAACTCTTGGCGGGGACATCGAAATAAGTAGGAGAGCTCTTTCAAATCAGGTTTCCGGTAAACATCTCCTGTTGTTTATCGAATTTTACCCTTAATTCAATTGGTTCGCATGAAACATCAGGCTGTCAACTCACCCAGGATATGTACATAATGACCCAATACATTCACTGTTTCACTTCTATTAAAAGGTTCGCCTTTTATGTATTGCAATCAAATGTCAAGTTTATGGCAAAGAGAGTTCTGTACCAATGGTTCTACACAGTGCTGAAATATTGAACTTATCAGGACAATTTAATTAAAGGTACAGAATTCAACAAAATACCACGCACAACGTCCCCTAAATCGTGCACATATGCACATAAACACTTTTTAGAGAGAAACGTGTAATATATAAAATACGTATATAGTGAAGGTAGTAGTAATGTAAAAATTACAGAATATGCACGCTGAGTTGATATGTATGCACACATGATTAACGTCAAGTACATATGTGTAAGTGAAATAGTATTATATAATACTCAATGGCTGATTGTTGTCACATACGTACCTTGAATTTTTCATTGTTACTACATGCATACATACTCGCCTCAGCATCCAAAATTAGACTTATCGATTACTTCATCACTTGCTTGATTACATTATATCATTGACACAACACGTCTTTCTTGGTCAACACTGAATACCTAGTACATATAATTGCCCCAAAACACAGAAGGATTTGGTTTGTACGCATGTATTAAAGGATCATTGAGGAGTATTAAAGGTACAGAATTCAACAAAATACCACGCACAACGTCCCCTAAATCGTGCACATATGCACATAAACACTTTTTAGAGAGAAACGTGTAATATATAAAATACGTATATAGTGAAGGTAGTAGTAATGTAAAAATTACAGAATATGCACGCTGAGTTGATATGTATGCACACATGATTAACGTCAAGTACATATGTGTAAGTGAAATAGTATTATATAATACTCAATGGCTGATTGTTGTCACATACGTACCTTGAATTTTTCATTGTTACTACATGCATACATACTCGCCTCAGCATCCAAAATTAGACTTATCGATTACTTCATCACTTGCTTGATTACATTATATCATTGACACAACACGTCTTTCTTGGTCAACACTGAATACCTAGTACATATAATTGCCCCAAAACACAGAAGGATTTGGTTTGTACGCATGTATTAAAGGATCATTGAGGAGGATATCATACGTAATACAACTTTTCTTCGTTTAAAAGAAATTACCGAGTTTGACTGATTACGATTCAAACACATCATCAAATCAATATGAAAGAGGGGTGCTTTTACTTACATAAAAAAGTATCAAGCTGAGCCCTTGTTGTAAGAATAATTAATCAGAGCCTTTCATCAATGATCTTATCTAGCTGCTGATATTTCCTGGTAACAGTTGGAGAGACTAAAGAGTTGAAAACATGTTAACGCAAAGCAGACAAAGTCACACTTTTCCAAAATGGTCCATGCAGAGAGCACACTAGATGAATCTGGAAGATAGCCTGAGTAGGTAAGAAAGGAAGTCAATATGTAGTTTATTTAGCAAACATGCAAAGATGTGTCAATACAAGTATATATATATTAAGAACTAGGATGTAAAATTATATTATACGACTACATTGCTTATTAGCACTCGTAACTTGAATGACTGCCACATTTTGTTGGACTGTTTCAGGATTGCATAAGCAACAGGACTTCCACTTTTGTACAATATGAAAAATAAAATAAGCGCTGTCATCAGATTAACACCCGCATATTTTATGGCAGCCTATACAACACATATGATTAAGTAAATGTCATTCAGGTGTTTGAGCTTATTTCCATTTACCTTTATCACCCAACGCCAGCCATCACCGATGTCGTCGTCTGATCCACTACTGTGTTCATCGTCCGACTTGTTTCTGATAGCTCTTTGTTTATCTCTTTCCACTAATTCTCTTCGGAGGTCATCGATACGATCATTCAAAGCAATCACTTCATTTTGGAGTGACTCTAGGGCTCTTTTTGTGGCAGGACCCAGAGCCACGACGGAGGTATATTGTGGATCACTAAATAACGTACGATGATTGGGATCTGTGTTTTGAGTGCCAAAACGTATTTGGCTTCGACTATTGGATCTTGAAGTGGTAGGTGTGTAGACCATCCTACTTTCATTATTAGTATTATTGATGCTGTTAGTATTTATAAGTTGTGGTGTAGCAGTAACAGATGAAGATGCACTCGAGCCAAGAACAGGCGATTGCTGATATAAATTATTATTAATAGGCGTCATACTTTGTAGTTGTGGAGGATAAGGAGGAGGGGAGGGCGAGGATAGAGAGGATGTGAGTCTTGTGGGTTGACGAGAGCTAGTAGTAGAACTGGTATTATACATTGGCGATGGTAGTCTAAGGTGTGATGCAGAGGGTACCTTTCTCAGTCTTTCTGCTGGTGTTCTACTTCTATTGTTATCATTATTAATATTTTCAATACTATCTTCGCTGCTACTCGCTCTTCTAATATTATTATGTTGATGATGAAGTTTATGATTTTGTGAGGAGGAAGTTGGAATATGTTGCCATGGATTCACACTGTCATCAAGCTCTTCCTCGTTGAACGAATCTTTATTAGGTAACACACGCAAGTCATCCCTTGTCATGTGGTTGGGTCGCTTTTCGTTCCCGCGATAGGCATTTTGCCCCAACCTCGTCGTAGAAAGTGCAGATCTAGGTCGTACACCGTTCACGCTGCTATTCGCAACGGAAGGAGGTCTTGAATTGTTGTACGATCCTACTGTTGTTGTTGTGGGAGTTGAAGTGGATGGCATTTGACGAGGGGTCATAGGTGCAGTGACCATGGTATTAATTGAAGCAGCGGAAGGTGGTCTATTCCCTCTTGTTAATACTGGAGAAGTTCTTCTTTGCTGTTGTTGCTGTTGTGATAGTAAATGACGGTCGGGTGATCCATAAGGTGTAGTATTATTATCAGGTACTTGAAAAGGGATCCCCTTATTTGGGGTTGTACTTTCTTGAATATCACGAAGATATGCTTGCTCTTCGGCATCTTCTGATGCAACGCTTGTGTCTTCTAATAATTAAATTTTTTTTGAATTATTTAATCTTACATAAGATTATTCAATTAATCGTGTACCTTCGTCGTCGTCTTCTTCATCCAAGTTGGAAGTGTCATCGGTATCTAAATCATCACTATCATCTCCAGAAGGTCTCATTATTGCAAAAGCATGAATGATTTGTTGTGCTTCTTCCCTTCCAACGTTCCTCTTGTAAGCCTATGTAAGCAAATAATTTTAGTTTCAAATCCAATTAAACTTTAATCCTTTTTTCTAATTCACACCTCAGTCGCTACTCTTAAAAGTGCTTCAACATAGATGTGCCTTGCTTCTAATACTGATAAGCCTTCTAGTTTCTTCCAAGCGTCCCTAATTGAATGTTTATTTCAGCTTATTTTTGCTTTATAGCTTGAAATTCGAATTAATTATGTACCATTTTGCTCTTCCAACTACATCAAATAATCCAGGTCTTTGAGTATTTATATCACCCTGAGATACTTGTTTATAAAGTGCATATAACTAATATATCGTTTTAATTCAATCAGTCTTATTCTCTACTCTTATTTCCCTCTCCTATTTTCTTTCTTTATTACTTCTAATTTTTGGCTTTTCGTAGGCTGAAAACTAGAACTTGCTGGTAAGTTTTGAACAAAGTTTAATGCTTTATTATATCGTTGAACTATATATCGATCGGTATAATGAGGTGGAATCGTTGTCATTAAGTAAAACACGTAATAAATATATTTGAAAAAGAAGAGAAAAAGAAGAGAAGAAGAAAAGCACGTATCACATGCAGTGCGAAAAAAAAATAAGAGTGTGTTACACGTGAGTTCCAACTCGTCCTATATTTTTGGCTTTTTCTCTCCTCCTCCTTCTCTTCTTAACCACGTCACTCACTCACTCACACTTCTTCAATTGACCATGGCCTCTAATGTAACTTCACCGCGTCAAGTTAACAATATGACTTCACCAAATAATACCCCTCAGGATGACCAACTGCCTCATCTTTTGTCCTTAAAGGTCATGCGTCTATCACGTCCTCAATTAACTTCTACTTTACCTATTTACTATGAATCGAATCCCGATAAAAACTCACCTTTAGTAGAAGGATTAGACTCCTTAAACATATCAGACCTTACTGCATCTCACCCCATAGATGTGAACAAAGCAAATGGTCTGCAGATCCGAGATTTTGGACTTTCTCAAATGTTAAAGTTACCTTCAGCCTTTGGCAATATATACCTTGGAGAGAATTTTAGTACTTTTATAAGTATCAATAATGAATCTCCTTTTCCTGTGCATCAAGTGGGTGTCAAGATAGAGCTTCAAACATCCTCCCAACGATTTGTATTGTCAGATACAACCACAACGCCTTTAGAAGCGCTAGATACTCGAGCTACTTACGATACAACTGTCGCTCACGAAATTAAAGAATTAGGAGTGCATATCCTCGTTTGTTCAGTGCATTACAATTCTATGGACAACAAGAGACGTCACTTTCGCAAGTTTTATAAGTTTCAAGTATCCAATCCATTGGCAGTAAAGACAAAACTCAATAATATGGTCGATGGACGTGTATTCTTGGAAGCACAAGTACAAAATGTATCTGCTGGTCCTATGTTCTTGGAAAGAATGAACTTTGAACCCTCAGAACATTTTATATATCAGGATTTAAATCACGTCGTTCATGCAGACAAGAAAAAAGAAGATGAAGGTAAAGAATCCGTATTTGGCGATCAGTTTATTCACCCTCAAGATGTCCGACAATATTTATACATGCTTTCACCAAAAAATGATCAAAACGACCGTATATCAAGAACAACAAATGCTTTAGGAAAGCTAGATATTGTGTGGAGATCATATATGGGAGATTTGGGTAGATTACAGACTTCACAATTAACAAGAAAGGCGCCTGTGCTAGAGGATTTGGAAATTCAACCGTTTTGGGTGCAGGAAGGGCCAGTGCGTGTTGTCTTGGAAACACCTTTCAAGCTGGGTATTCGAGTCAAAAATCATTCAAATGAAAACATGAAGCTGGTATTGAATGCAATCAAGACAAAGATGGGCTCGGTGTTGTTGAGTGGTTTGAGCAGCAGACAATTGGGTGAAGTTCCAGCAAATCAATCCTGCGAAACTCAGATCGAGTTTTTCCCTTTAACATCAGGATTGCAACGCATTGGTGGTTTAAGAGTGATGGATTTGTTATCAGGATATACTAAGGATATAGATCATGTCTGTGATATTTTCGTGCTCTCTCATCCAAATGAAGATATCGAGTTGTCATCGTCTCTTTGAAGAATTTAATTGTATAGATATTGATCAATAAAATAATAGATTTGCAGCATGAATTTGCGTAAGAAGGCAAGATAGAAAATAAACTTTATGCAACCTTTTTGATACGTAATGCATCAATTGATAAGATATCTTAAGCTTGGGCATGATTTTACTGTGCATGTTTCATTCACTGTGAATTTTGAATTGTTAGGTTTCAAATTAAAGTAATCGTCACCGTATGCACTTGGCAACCTATATAAAGACACCCGTTTACCCTCACTCATTCCAATTCACTCCAGAACAACAACAATCAGAAAAATATGGCTACTATTTACCATCGTTATGAAAGAGGAGACTCTACATTTATCTGCCCACAAAAGAAAGAAATCACACAGGAATCCACCGCGCGCGTCGCAAGAAGACTCTCGGGTTCTTTTGAAAGATACGCCATCAGGGAACGACGCAGGTCATCAGCTATCAGCGAGAGAAACTCCATAGCTGACAGCATTCATTCTCTCAAGAGTGGAAAGCTACCCACCAATGCTCAACTTATCAGAATCACCAACGGCCTTCTTTATAGCTCAACTATTGAATACAACAAGAAATTCATGTCGGTTGATGGGCAAATTTTACTGCAAGACTTTCAAAAATTGGTCATCGCTTTACAAGATGCACTCAAAAATAAAAATAGTGATGAGCTATTCCAGTCCATGATTTATCATGTTAGACAGTCTGAGCTCTCAACGAATAGCGTCAAACCTGAGAATACAGACCAGATCAAGAGTGAACTGAAAAGCGGTGCAAGGGCCGTTTATAAAATTAGCAAGCTGCTTTTGTTCAATTCCAAGTTCCGTGCTTTGTTGATGGACATGCTCTCTATTGCGCAGCAGACTCTTGGTGCTCAAGTGGGTATCGGTGATGATTCAACAACAAAAACAACAACATCTGATCACATCATGGACAAGAATTCCTATCAAGCACCTCAAAGTAACCAGACAGAGAAAAACACCTTAATTGGGCACAATGCTGGCAATCCATCTGTTATTCTTGCCCCTCATACAGACATTATCAGTGGTGCTGGTTCAAGTTCAAGTATTCCTGTTCACGAGCAAATCAAATTAAATACCGCTCATGACACTTCTGTCCTTGGCGAACCTTCTGCAAGAGACGCTGGTGGTGTAGATGCCTCCACTAATACGGACCCACTTTCTATTTCTACCAAGAATAGCGAAATCAATAACTCTTCTGCTGAACAAAACGCGGGAATGTCTACAAAGGAGATTGTAGCTCGCTTGAAAGAAATTTTTACTACTATGCAACAAAATCCTCAGTACCAAAGAGCCATTTCAACTATTTTTTCTTTGTTCAAGATGTGGAGTCAACGTGTTACAGATACAACAAATGAACGTCGTGGCTCCATGGGAGATGACAATTACGCTACTACTGCTGCCAAAGAAGCTAAAACAATCATTGAAGACTGGGCTCAAGGAAAGTCGTTGGATCCTATCATCGGAAAAGCATACGAACTATCTTATCAGATCAAGCAAGATCCCGAATTATCCCAACTTTACGAAAAGGTATGTGGACGACTAGAATCAGATGGCATTAAAAATGTGGTGCTAACTATCATTTAGGTCATTCATTTTGTACAACGCTTGCTTGACGATCCAGGCTATCTGGAAGCCGAAGACTCGACCACTGAAGGAAACGAACTAATCGAGAAATTAAGAAAGTCAGGATTTGAAAAGTACAAGCCTGAGATTGACAGTATGCTGGGAGAGTCTTCTGCTATTGTCACTGCTATCACCGAAGATCCCATTACCAAAGAAATATCCCAAAGAGTCAAGTCAATTCATAATCACTTATGGTACGATAGGTTAGTATTAACTGCAAGTCGGTTCAATAGTGTGAATCATTCTAATGCGTTGTTTTTAGTAACGGAAACGCCGTTTTCAAGCCACAACTACTTAATGATATCAGAATTACTTTGATTCCCGCTATCATTGAACAAGTCAAATACGTCCCACTCCCTCTGGTCAACTACAGTGACAAGAAATATGAGATTGCCATAGATAATATGGTCCTTTCTGGAGATACGCTTATGCCGGATACATGTGAAGTCAGAGTGCGTACAGGAAAAGCAAAATTATGATTTCAAATATGTACTCACTGCTTTTACGTAATACGTTTAGGTGGACGATTGCTTGAAGTTTAGTCCCATCAAAAACATGGAATACAAAAATTCACAAGGCATGTATGTTTCGTTGACAGGTATTCAAACTGTATTGGAAGACGTTGTCTTTTATTACAAGAGAAAAATTGGATTTCCTAAATTATCGGATGCTGGTGTCGTCTCTATCCACGTAAGTGAAAAGCCTTTTTCTGGCGAAGCCTGGTTGACTCATTCCTCTTTTGCATGTAGACTGGTGGTGAAGGCATTAACATCAATTTTAGAGTGACGAGTAACTCCGTTGACCAAAAACAAACATTCCGCATTGATCAATGCCACTGCCGTATAGATAAACTCAAAATCGACGTCAAGGATAGCAGACACAAGTAAGTAAAAGCGCAATCCCGAGGGTTTTTATCGTAGTTGCTAATGTATTCTTGGCGTAGGATTCTTTACAAAGTTTTTAACCCAATGCTTACCGGAATTGTTAAACGTCAAATCTCTAAGGCCGTGGAAAATAAGATTGTCTCTGCTATAGAAAGCGCCGACGAGAAAGTCACTCATCATCTGATGCGCCGCAGAGAGAGCGCTATTGATCTACAAAAGCAAAGCGATAGACGCATGTCACTTGAAGAGAATAGACGACCGGGTTTATTCTCTCACATTGTAAATACTCTAAATATGAAGATTAACTCTATCTAAAATCTTTCCCCGTTTCTCGGTTTAATGAAAAATAAATGATACTTTTGTGTTTATGAAGTCTTGAAGAGCACACTGTGATTGATGTATGCGAACAATTACTTGAGTTGCCTTGTAATTTGAATAGTGTATGTAATTTTTATTGAAAAGAAGTTGTACAAAGGAAAGGAAATGAGTATATATAATTATATATTAATATAAAAATTAGGGAAATAGAGAGGCTTTGATACGATTGTCAAGGCACAATTAAGATGTAATGCTTCCTGTAGAAAAGGACTTGGAGGGAACAATTGACATTCTCTTGCGGCCATGTGTAGTTTTTCCTTTGTCTTGTTTGGGTGGAACAGTCTCGGGAACACCTAATTCAACTGCATGTTGGATGGCAAGGTTCAAACGCTGAAAATAAAAAATGAACAGTTTTCCGTTAGACTTGAAAACTAATATAGACTTCATAGAAATTACTTACAGTAGCCAATCTATATTCAAAATCGAAGCCAGAGTAAGATAGAGTGCTTTCCCAAAGTGCTCTGGCTCTTTGATAAGACTCTGTACCCCAACAAATATTTCCAGATTCCCAATATGCAAAAGGTACAATCCAATTGGTATGCTTGAACTTGTCCTTGTTATCAATGATCCAATTGATGTGCACAATACCCTCAGAGAAGCGATTGAGGGAATTCAAAATTGATGCTTTCATTAACAAGAGTGTACCACGTTGATCGTAATAGTCGGGTGTGGCAGTTGCAGGCACTAATTCGACCTTGCGGATATCATATTCCAACTTTTCACGCTCATAAATTAATTCTAGGGTATTTTCAATCAACTCTAAACACTTCTCGAGTGAGGCAGGAGACATACAAGGAAAAGCGTTCCAAGTAAACAAAATTTCAAGGGCTGGCAAACTAAAGTCCAAATCTTGATAGCCACTGATTTCGAAAAATGCGACACGATTAGCAACAAACAGCTCGGGCTGTGAGTTTCTCTTACGATCCACTAATCCGGGGGCCTCTGCAAAAGCCAAAATGGCTTCTGTTCTGTTACCAAGCATTTCCATGCATGCACCGTAAAAATATTTCAAGAAAGCAGGAGAGTTATACTTTGATTGTAATTCAAGTGCACGAACAGCTGCACTGGCCCAGTCTAAGCCCATTGCTGAGTTGAATGCAATTTCGAAAGTGGCCAAGTGACCAATTGTTGTTTCAGCCCAATCTCCCTGACTCACTTCGTATGTATAAACAAACGATTGAGTGGAGAGCGGTAAGTTGCGTGCTAAACGTGAAACACGACCGGCAAAGAAAAGGAAAAATGCTGAGTTGGGATAGCTTTGTTGTGCATCCAGTAAACATTCAATTGCAGGCTGTATCAGTTCGCGTGTGAGCACTTGTGGTGCATAAGAGGTGAGAATGACATAGTATGACAATAACCTAAATACAACATAAGTCCTTCTGCTTTGACTATTCTACTCTTTTCACTTACATTAACGAAGCAAGGGGAGATCTAATACGCTTGCCTTCTAAACACAACTTCAATAAAGCAAAGCCAAGATGCTTATCAGCGGTCCATCCAAAAGCAGAGACTATCTTTAAAATTTTGGGAGGTAAAGATGAAAGCAACAGATGAACAGATCCGATACCAAATTGGATAGCAGAAATAGTATCTTGATCCATATGCTTATTGAAATCTTGACCCATACGCTTATACTCCTGCCAAACAAGACTATAACTATTGTATGCTGTTCCCAAATATATGTTAAAACTCTATGCTCTTTCATCGTATTGCATGCCACACATTACTATACCTCTACGAAGATTCAATCCAGCTTTGAGGTAGCCAACCACTGTCTCCATAGAAAGGTAAATGATGGCCATCAACAAACCACATTCAGCCTTGATGACATGTGCACGAAGCGCACCATTGGACATAAAAGTCTGCTCTTGTAATTCGTACTTGTTCAAAGGACGAGTATTTGTTGGAAGATGTGTTGAGTTGGAACCCATCAAATTTGTAATGTAGTGAGAAACAGTATCCTTCAAAGGCTTCTTGGCGGAAGCAGCATCAATTTGAGCATCAGCAAACAAGTATGTTTCGGTTAATTTGGATAATGCCGCCTCTACATCCTTAGGATTATATGACTAAAAGGTTCAGGTTAACATGCGATTCATCGTAGTTTAGCGATCCGATCTGGGTTGACTTACTGTGATAGCTAGTTACACAAAGAAATTTGAATAATGGAGATTTAGAAGACAGACTAAAATAGCATATACGTATCGATTGAAGTTACCTTTGATAAATGCCATCGATCCAAGACCCAACATATAAAGAGGATCACTTTCAGAAAAATGGGTCAAAGTCAGTTTGTACTGCACCGATCTTCTCTATACGGGTAAATACTTACTCTTTGGCCCTCTTTTCGAAAATTGCCTTGGCTTGAGAAAACTTGTTGTTGAAAAAGCAATTCATACCCGTCAACATATCCTCATCTAATATAAAACCACAGAGAGTTTAATTTTCCTCTTTTACAATCTTCGTTCATCCCAAATCATCTTACCGAATTTTTCTTGAGCTCTAGGAGATAAAAAGTTTGGTTTTACTGCATCAAAGTCGATATTGGATAAGGTGATAGCATTGGTTGTGGATGGCTTTATCTCGCTAGCAGCAGTTGTATTGGGTGTAGATTCACTAGCTGCCGCTTTATTAGTGTCATCGCCTTCCTCACTAGTCCTTTTGGGTGGACGTAAATCGTCATCGTTGTCATCATCTCCACTTCCTAACATAGAAGGAGGAGCAATACCAGGAGTTGGAGGAGTTACAAAGTCTGCCATGTTTTGACCAGCAGGTACATCAATAGAACAGCGACGTATTTGTTCAAAGTGAGTAGCAATCTGAAGATCGGTAGCTCTTGGACGAGGAGAACTAGGTTCGCTAGGAGCGTTGATTGAAGCATCATTTAAAGGGATATCGATGTCCGCCTCATCTTTTGTCGGGGCTTCTCCGTTAATTTGGCTGGATCCTAATTCATCCTCAGGAATTGTATCAAGTACAATGTCACTTGGGTCAAGTGTCTTTACTTCCTCTTCATTCTCTGATTTCAGAATAATTTCTTCTTTTCCAGCTGGAATATTGGCGATGACGGTACCTTGAAGTTCTGATATCACCTTTGATAAATCTTGAGCGGTTTTGATATTCATTTCATCAACAGCATCAACAGCATCAGCGAATTCATCTTCCTCGGTGTTAGTTACATCATCCGTGCTTTCCTTCTCTTCAGCCGTGGTGTTGTCTTTGCTGTCTTCAGTCTTGACATCGTTGGTTTCCGATGAGGGCTGAATCTTCTCGGGTTTTGGTGATGAAGGTTGACTGTTCTCTGTTACCTCTTGGTTATTGACTGATTCCGTCATCTGAAATGTTATAGTATTCAAAAGTGGAAAGAAAAAAAGAAAGCGAGGTGTGTTTCAAGAAAGGAGAGAGAAAAACCTGGAGATTTTTTCTTATATACCTGAATATAAACTTGAGGTGATTGGATCTCACTTTCAAATTGTGTTACAAGCATTGACTGTGTGTATTTCTAGCTTTTTGCACCTTTAAGCATCTGTATTACCTGGTGGCGAATTTAATTTTGATTCCGCTATATTGAAATTTCCATTCCCCTGACACGTAAAATTTGAATTATTTAACGTGTAAAAAGGAAGAAGCTATACCACTACAAAGTTACGAACTTTCGTAAGGGAATATCAAATGAAAAAGGGCTTGTGTATCATTATTTTAAAGTTTTTGAACCAAGACGTAGTCTCTTTATGCATTGTGATACAGCACTTTGTTATATTTTGCAATCATTTTCGAAAAAATATAAACTTCAAGATAAGCATATCATTTTCTTTTTCAAATTCTATTTGAATAGAACAATTCAATAATTATCGCCTGTAGTAAACTAGAGACTTTCATCTTTCATTCATTGGTTCATCAAGTGACGATTGAGATATTTGTACATGTCGTGAGAATTCCTCAGCGTACAAATCAACCCTTATGACCTAGCAAAGTTGGTGCTACCCCCCAAAAAAATCGTGATGTTATTTGGTTGAAAGCTTTATTTCTCTATCAATTATTGATACCCTGACGGTTTACTCGTCAAACCAGCCACTTCAGCATAAATTTGAAGTGCTCGCAAAATGTGCATTGGATCTAGTTCAATAGCTTCGCCTAGTTTTTCCAACACACCACCAAAATTACCCATTTTTTGTAAATACAAAGAAGAGGCAGCGTTCTAATAGAAATCGATTAATATATTATAAAGTGTGATAGGCTTTCATTTTTTTTGTTTTTACCTCTATTCTTGTCACAAAATTTTCCATTAGCATCAGAAGCTCCTCGTCTGAAGCCACTTCTTTCATACGTCTATTAAAGGCTTGGGTATAGTTGGAATTACCAATATTGTAATTATCATTTGGAGGTGCTGTAATGCCAAGGAGCGCAGAAGGGGTGTTCATACGTGTATATAGACTTCCCTCCGTTGAATCCTTATTCAAAACTGCACCTGTTGTAATAGACTCCAGGCGAATAGCCAAATTACTGAGATTGACGACGAACGCCGGGTCGATTTGTCTACTAGCAGGAGGTAATTTTACAGTGGGCAAAGAGGTTGGCATACTTTCTTGCCTTTGTTGTTGACCCAGTGTCTGTGGGGAAGGCTGGCCAGCGCCATCGTAAAGTGGTGATGATTCAGTGGGTTGCTCTGTAAGAGGAGTTGTTGTACTTATAATAGGGGCAGATGATGGTATCAGAAGCTCCTCGTCTGAAGCCACTTCTTTCATACGTCTATTAAAGGCTTGGGTATAGTTGGAATTACCAATATTGTAATTATCATTTGGAGGTGCTGTAATGCCAAGGAGCGCAGAAGGGGTGTTCATACGTGTATATAGACTTCCCTCCGTTGAATCCTTATTCAAAACTGCACCTGTTGTAATAGACTCCAGGCGAATAGCCAAATTACTGAGATTGACGACGAACGCCGGGTCGATTTGTCTACTAGCAGGAGGTAATTTTACAGTGGGCAACGTACACACTATACTTTCTTGCCTTTGTTGTTGACCCAGTGTCTGTGGGGAAGGCTGGCCAGCGCCATCGTAAAGTGGTGATGATTCAGTGGGTTGCTCTGTAAGAGGAGTTGTTGTACTTATAATAGGGGCAGATGATGGTATCTCATCATTAGATTTCTCTATTTCTATACGTCCTACCAGCTGTTTAGGATATACTAGACAGAGCATTTCCGGTGTTTCTAAACCCTTCAATCTACGTTCGCCCAATTCCACTATATGGAAACCTAAACGTTTGATTTGTTGAATATCTCTGCTAAGAGAATGCTGAGAGCTATCGCCTGTTTCCGCCTCTAATGAACTCGATTTGTCATCTCCAAATACGCCAGGCATTTCTCGAAGAGCCGTTAGAACATCGGAGGACACACAAATCTGGCCACCATCAGCAGCATTACAAATTCTACTTGCTTTGTTAACCACAGGACCAAAATAATCCATACGCTTGGTGATAGGATTTCGTTCATATACCGGTGTACCCAAATGAATGCCCATACGAACAGACAAACCACGGTAAATCACAGTTTTATCCTTTTGTATTTCTCTACCTTCTTCGGTTTCCAAAATACCTGCTGGCCAATCGGCCTCTAGTAATTGCAGCTGAACAGTAAAGCACCAAAGCAATGCAGAAATAGTGTCTTGGAAACAAACCATAAAGGCATCACCTTCTGTCTTGACTTCATAACCACCAATACTTCTCAAAGTTCGACGCATAACAGCATCGTGGATTTTGATTGCAGACCGCATGTCCTCTGGTTGCGTGTCCCATAATAAGGTCGAACTCTTAATATCAGTGAAGACTAATGCCACTTGGTTTGTGGGCGGAGGTACTTCGCGATCCAATC
This sequence comes from Mucor irregularis B50, assembly GCA_000587855.1. Classification (NCBI taxonomy): domain Eukaryota; kingdom Fungi; phylum Mucoromycota; class Mucoromycetes; order Mucorales; family Mucoraceae; genus Mucor; species Mucor irregularis. Next base: position 227,908 of record KK076495.1, on the reverse strand, counting down.
TCGCCAAGGTGGAGTCACTGGGGAACTCATCTTTAATACGGCGGTTCTTCTTTGATATGGGAGTTGACATTCCATCTTCCATGATCAGCGAGGGGTCTACACTTCCCGCACGACTTGTACCAAGATTCATACCACGCAAGTTACGGAATCGCTTATCACGTTTATCGAATAAATCGCCAACGCCAATGATCATAACCATAACGTTGTCATCAGCACCATAAGTGATGGCAAAGTCTCGCAATTTTTGAGCAGCAACCATCAAATCGTCTTTCTCCGTTCTGGCAATGTCCACGGCAGTCTGATAAGACACACGATCCCAAAGGCCACGGGAAGCTAAAATCACAAACTCATCATTCTCTGCCAAGTTGATTGTTGAAATGAAAGGATTGGCGTTGACAACGGGAATCAAATGATAGTAGCCAAAACTTCGAGATACGTTCAATTCATCGTTCAAAAGACCAGAGTTGGAAACGTAACCACCAGCTGCACGGATACGTGATATTTCACTTGGGTTCAAGGGAATATGCTTTTGCGTAATTTCATGCGCTTGACCCATATTTCTAGATAAAACTGCAAGTGCATCACCAACATTAGCCACATACAATTTTGTACCTGTGATATAACATAGTAAAGCAGAGGCGCCAAGATCTTTTTCATCCGTGTCCATAGATCCAAATTCTTTTTCCAGAGCCAAGAAAGTTCTTCTCAATGCGGATACAATAGTTTCGTCATTCTTATTCTTTTCAAGTTCGTTTGTGAAATGATAAGTCAAGTTGTCGTTTAAAAATCGAGTGAGTCTACATCCTGTCTTGCTGTGCTTGCGACCATCAAAGAGACCGAATAAGCATTCATCATCACGGTTTCTGAAACGGGGCATCACCAAATCCCACGTGGCTAAATGATCGCTTGGACCTAACCAATCTGCAACACCATAAGACATACCGTTTACTTCAGAAGGCGAGGTTCTTACACGACGATCATGGAACTCTTCTGGTGTGGATACACCCAAGATAGTAACATCCATCAAGCCAAGCATTCGCAAACGAGTCAGCGCACTAAAGTCTGATAAATTCTTCTCCTTCGGATTCTGCATCTCTGGGTGAGCTTTCTTGATTTCTAAACGCTTATTACCAGAAAGATTCAAATATTTGAGCCCCAAATTCCAATTCCAATTCCAATCATAGGGCCAATTAGATATATTGTACTTGAGCACATTATTACCCACATCGAGCACTAAAAGCTTACGAAGTTTACCGATCTCTGCCGGAAGGGTTTGCAGCTTATTACCGTTTACAGCCAAGACTCGCAAGTAACTGAGCTTTTCAATATCATCGGCAGGAAGTGAAGCAAGGTGATTTCCAGATAAATACAGTTCGTACAAATGTTGGTGGCATAATCCCTCTGGGGGAATTTCATACAGGTCGTTGAAACATAAATTGAGTGTACGTAATTCTAGGAATAAAGAAAGAGGCGACCAAATATCGTCAGTGAATCGGTTATCACCAAGAAACAAATTACGTAGGGAAAGTGAGAGTGGGGGTGGATGATTGCGTGGACTGGCAAAGAAACTAGGAGGGTTGAAGTTGGGTGGTGGTTGAAATCCGCTTGACAGTAAATTGGCTGGAATATTTCCTTCATTATCAGGAGAATCGACAGAGGGCGTTGCTGCAATACCTTGACCCAATTTTGTTGTTGACATAGGCATAGAGTCTGCTTTGGTAACGTCAGGTACAGCAGAGAATGGTTCTGGGAAAGTTTCCAACAAATTGGATGAACAATTGAGTGTTTGTAACGATTGACACAGCCAAATTTCTTTGGGTAACGACTTCAAATTGTTTTTTTGAGCGTCCAAAATCTTGAGTTCACTCAATTTGGATATTTCAGAAGGAAGTGTTTCGAGATTGTTACCTTGCACTGAAAGTCGAAGTAGCTTGACAAGTGACCCAATACTACTGGGTATAATACTTAATGTGTTGTCATCCAATATTAAATTCTCCAAGGATACTGCATCTTTGAATATTTCGTTAGGTAGCGATGATAATTTACAATTCGCCAAGTTCAAATCGGTAAGAGTACAGTGTGTTGATTCAAGATGGTGGGAGGGGTTCAGTGTGAATTGAGTCAAATGATTTTTTGACATTTTGAGCTGCCTGAGGTTCTTGAATCCATAATTCACTACACTAATTGCATTGTAATCGACAGATATAACTTCGAGTTTAGGTAACGAATAGATTTCATCCAGATCTGTAATTTGATTTTGACGTATATCCAGTTCTTGCAACTTTTCAAGTTTAGCGAAGCTAGGTGGCAATCTGCCTGTTAATCGATTTGCTGTAGCAAACAGACCAACGAGTTGTGTTAAATTACAAATCTCGTCAGGGAAAGACGAAATTTTGTTAAAACTGATATCGAGATAAGCTAGTGTGGAGATCTCGCAAATGATTGCAGGGAATTTGGTAAAAGAGTTGTTGGAGATAAACAGAATGGTGAGATGCTTGAAAGATGCGTAGGATGATGGTAATGTAGTGAGTTTGTTGTTGTATGCACGTAATGTCCGCAGTGTTTCCAACTCTTCTAAACGAGCCGGTTCCAAATCGCGGATGTGATTTCCGGATATGTTGAGGTGCTCGAGAATAGGGATATATCGAATGGATAATGGTACTCCGTTGTAATCGTTGTTCGTTAGCCAAAGTTGCTTCAAGTTTTTACACATTTGCAAGAAATCCACTGGTATTTCCATCATTAAATTTTTCGATAAATCCAATGAAGCAATACGAGCAGCGTACTTGTACAAAAAGATGGGTATCGTATTTAAGTTTTTGTTTTGTAAATCCACTCGCCTATAGGCGCCATAATCGTCTTCTTCATGCACTGTTTGGGGAATATTTGGTCCGAAGGTGAATCTAAACAGGTATGAATTATCCTCTCGACCGACATCCTCAATTCGATCTTCTTCTGTGTAGCCAATTTGCTCCAACAAAGTCTTTTGGATTTGTATGGGGTGTTCATTGAGCTGAAGGATACGTTCTAATCATTGCATATTAGTATTTGTCATATCCGCAGCTGCATAAAAACAATAACTTACCATGGTTATGAGTTGTCAAGCTTAGTCGATATTTGCTGAGATCATGTAAAAAGAACTTTCCAGCAAGCCTTTGGATTAAATCGTGCGTAGTCGAATCCAAGGGGACGATCAACGTAGCAAATGTTCCATCTGGTCGAAAGATTCGAATACAATGATTTTTGTTGGGTATACTCCAATTCTCGTGTTCGACAACAGGAAAGTAATCAGATGGTTCGCTTTTAGAAGACATCACGGCAGGTGTCTGTACGTATTCCTCCATGATCATATCTTCCGCGGGTTGCACAGCCCAACTATCGGGTGGTGCCCAGTGTTCGGACATGACGTCTGCTGCTGATGGTGCTATCGATGATGACGATGATGCTGGTATGATTGTTGCCCCTTGCTGTCAAATAGAACCCATGTGTAAATATATCTTCTTGCTCAATATAAGGTATTCTAACATTTACCTGTGAGATAGATACCCTCTTTTTACCATTATTTCTATACTCTGGGTTAATAATCCCATCCATTGAACCAAAATCCTGATCCACTACATGAAATATGATTAGTTTGACACTGTAATGAAAATGAATCGTTCAAGTGCTATAACAATAATAATTACATTCAAGACCCTAAATATATAAACATATATAAGTATAAAAAAAATCAAAATCATGCAAAATAAATCAGTGTGTTACCTGGTCATTTTTGCCTTCCTCGGATAGAAAGAAGATACTGCCCTCAGACTTTTCTCTATCTTTTCCCTTTGAATTACTGGAACTTCCAGATTTTTTCCTTTCGCCCGTCATTTTGATATTATCGTCGGCAGTGAGCATATCATTCGCGTTACCATGGTTATGGTTGCTATGTATACTGCTTTCATATTCTTTTGACCTTTTACGTGCCGTCAAAATTGATGAAGCGTCGCTATTTGCGTTGCTAGCTAAACTAGAAGGATGCGACGTCGAGTGAAAAATGGAATTTCCCATGTCTGATCTACCTAATGTGCAAAAAGTGTGAATTACACTTTTACTTTTTTCACTCGTTGCAAATTATTATAATTACTCTTCTTTCTTCCAAATCTGAATAATAGACGTTTTTTGTCCTTTTGTTGTACAGGGAGTTGAAATGGATGAAGCGTTTCTATATCGAGTATACAATTATGAGAATGGTTTTGCTCTCTTTTTTTTTCAAGTCCATTGACTTCTATTACCGTTTTGTTGTCGAGATAAATCTCCCGCATCGAACGATGGATTCACATTGTCGTTTTTTGGTTTAGAGGTGGGCATAATGTTTCCTTCTGTTTAGATAAAATATAATTCTCGGGGCAAAACTTGTAAATGAATACACATGAATACTTGGGGGTTATGACAAGTGAAGTGAAAACACGGGCTTATATACGTAAGAAGAGAAAAGAGCGAATGGAAAATTAAATTTTAGAGGCCAATGCCCATTTTTTGTCTCCGCACACGCTCTCGGTGTTGACATTGACAACAACATTGGAACCAAGTATATCATAGCGTGTTTCTCAAGTCATAAAATGAAGGAATGATACGTCATGCATTCAACTACTGCAGAACTCCGTTTTAAGGCAGTAAGCCCCTTTTATTGTTTATTGTAGATTCTCCTCCATTTTGCTTATAATTCTCTCTTTCTTTATCTCTCTCTCTCTTTTTCTTTCTCTCTTCTTCTTCTGCTTTTGATCTGTTGTGCGATATTGAAAACATGTTTACTATAAATGGTCATCCTGACCAAAGTGTAGTGATTGATCCTTACACCTCAGCACCACCAAAACCAATATTAGTGAACAGTCCAAATATAACAAGTTCTATACTTCAACACACGGATTCCAAAAGAACAGTAGATAGTCTTAAAATTAACCTTGGAAGTGATGAATCACAACAGCAACAACAACAACAGCAGCAGCAGCAGCAGCAGCAGCAGCAAACAAATAATATGGATGATTTTGAAATAAAGCAGCCTATTGGTAAGCCTCGTTGTTTTCATGCTTACGCCAAACTCCGCGTAGCTCACTGCTACTACTAGTGTGTACGTAGCAGCAGCAGCAGCAGCAGCAGCAGCAGCAGCAGCAGCAGCAGCAGCAGCAGCAGCAGCAGCAGCAGCAGCAGCAGCAGCAGCAGCAGCAGCAGCAGCAGCAGCAGCAGCAGCAGCAGCAGCAGCAGCAGCAGCAGCAGCAGCAGCAGCAGCAGCAGCAGCAGCAGCAGCAGCAGCAGCAGCAGCAGCAGCAGCAGCAGCAGCAGCAGCAGCAGCAGCAGCAGCAGCAGCAGCAGCAGCAGCAGCAGCAGCAGCAGCAGCAGCAGCAGCAGCAGCAGCAGCAGCAGCAGCAGCAGCAGCAGCAGCAGCAGCAGCAGCAGCAGCAGCAGCAGCAAACAAATAATATGGATGATTTTGAAATAAAGCAGCCTATTGGTAAGCCTCGTTGTTTTCATGCTTACGCCAAACTCCGCGTAGCTCACTGCTACTACTATTTGTAGGTTACGGATCTTCAGCCGTTGTATATGGCGCAATATATTTACCTCATAATAAACGAGTTACGTACACACTGATTGATTTGGATATGTTTGAACGAAATCAAATCGACGAACTAAGGGTAAAGAAAAAAAAATTAATAATATTAACGCTCCCCTTAAAAGTCATTCATTAAACGAGAAAAGCCCTTAAACTAAAAAATCCCATTTATTAGCGAGAGACTTCCTTAATGGCGTTATCAAAACACCCTCATGTATTAAGAGTATATGGGTCATTTGTTCATGGGTCGAAACTATATATCGTTACTCCATTTATGGCTGTAGGCAAGTAGGTCATATCATATGACTAGAGATGACTGCATACTGAACAAACTACTACTCTTGTATATTTCAAATAGGCTCTTGTTTAGATATTATAAAAATTGGTTTTCCTGATGGTTTAGATGAAATCAGTATAGCCACTATTCTGAAACAGGCTCTCGAGGGCTTGGCATATTTACATAAAAATGGTCATATTCATCGCGATGTAAAGGCAGGCAACCTATTGATGGATGAGGATGGCACAGTTTTACTAGCCGATTTTGGAGTATCATCATCACTTATGGAAACCGGTGAAAGAGGTGTTAGAAAAACTTTTGTCGGCACTGTAAGTACATACTCGAGTGTTTGCAATTGTATCCCCATGATTTTTACCTAACTATATCAAACGATACGTTAGCCTTGCTGGATGGCACCTGAGGTAATGGAACAGGCTGACTATGATTACAAAGCTGATATTTGGAGTTTTGGTATTACAGCAATTGAGTTGGCAACAGGTCATGCTCCTTTTGCCAAACATCCACCCTTGAAAGTGTTGATGATGACCTTGAATAATGATCCACCCACATTGTCCCGTGAAACAACAACGAATCGATTTTCTCGCGTGTTTAAAGATATGATTGATTCCTGCATGAACAAGGATCCAACAAAGCGGTGAGTAAACATAGGGCGTACAAAAAGTAGACTTTCATTATTTATCGATTATAACATATCTATATAGCCCCTCTTCTGAAAAATTACTGTCGCATCCATTCTTTAAACAGGCTAAAAAACCAGAATGGTTGGCCAAGAACTTAATCGCTGATATACCACCCATCGAAAGTCGACCTATCAAAAAAGTACCTCAGAAATCAGTAGCATCCACCAACACTGATGAATGGGACTTTAATGATGATAAAAGTCAAGCCAATAATACACCAAAACGACACATCTCCTTTGGCCATGTAGTAGTTCGAAAACCTTCTGCTCCCAGTTATCATCATGCATCAGAATCGTGGTCGCCAGCCAACGACTTTGTCCCTCCAGTACCTATTGCACCTACACGAAAAACGCGTGCCCTCAGTGACGATTTTATCATAGAATCCAATAAAATACGACATCACCATCAGGGTTCTGCTCCAGTGGGGTTTCCACTGGATGAAGCCAAAAAGGGAAGGTTTAATTTGAATCGTTCTAGACATGGAAGTCTTCATGAAAGAACACCTACTGTCACTTTTTCAGAGGAAACAAATGGGAAGGTTAACGCAACAAAAGCACTGTATCGTACGATCAGTCATGAAGATAATATGAGTAAGTGGGTGTTTTCATAATAAAAAAAGAGTCGCTCTTAATATGGCCATATTAGATCGCAAACCACGGTTCAGCCCTCAACAATCACCACCACCTGCACACTCTCACTTACACAACTCTGTTCCTCTATCACGAAACAACTCAAATATATCTAGTGTTGGTAACACAGGGCTCACAAGGTCTTGCTCGACACAATCAAAAGGTGGAGGACGTAGTGATAGTAGAGAAGATCAATATTCTACAGTTTCATCAGAATCGAGAAAGATTGGTAGATTCGAACTCACATCTCATAGCGACTTGCGGCACAGTGTAGTAGATAGTAGTAAGGGTTAACGAGATGTCTTCGAAATAAGAGAAAATTACTCATTTTGTTTGAACTTAGACTTCATCACCCAACAACAGCAGTCGAGAGAGCAAGATACTTCACCATATTCGACAACACATTCAGGTAGCTCATCTTCCATAACGCGGGGAAGGGTTACAAATATACCCATAGTTTATGGCCAACTAGATGAGTTATTGAGACAAAATGATGCTCAACGCCAAATGCTAACCGAGCTGTTCAACATGATGGAGTTGCCAAAACCCTCCTCAAAAGCAAGTCAGCAGCAAGAGCTCATAGTATGTTATGATAGCGTAGTCTTTCCCTCTCACACGAAGTAAGCTAATATTTCTACGTAGGAATCGATGGAGCAACAACTGCAAGCATACCAACGCGAGAACCTCTTGTTACAAAGAGAGAACGACATCATGAGGAAACAAATAGACGAACTGAAGAATCATTCTTAGAATGTTTTTTTTTCATTTTCTTTTAGTAAATAAAGAGAATTTCCCCTTCTCAGAAATAAAAAGGAGAAAAAAATATCAAATAAATTTGATATGGGTATCAAAAAATTTGGGTAATCTTCCTTAGTTTCCCGCATCCACGGAAATCTTTAGTAAAAGGCGAAAGATTTATCCGATATGAAAACGAGAAAGAAGTACAAAGGAAATGTGTAGTTTGCAAACTTTTTCAGGCTTTTTATACTTTTTTAAAACAGACTAAATCGATTTTCTAGTCACGCAAAAAAAAAATGTCACAAAGTTACACGTTCTTTTTTACAAGTCCCCAAATTGTTTACGATTGTGGTGCAACAATGTGCCACATTCTATCGACACGTTGCAAGATTCCAGTCACCATGACGGGCATAATTCGAAAATCGTCAAACCAAGCAAAAGCAAACATAACGAACCAAGACCTTCCTTCTATCCACTCCAATCCGTACATGCTTTCAAACCGTTCTTGTGTCACTAAAATCTCAATACAGGACAACTTTTGAAGTAGCTGATTAATTTGATCTAGTGCATACATTTCGGCTTCCCCTATTGATCGAAAAATACTTTCTTCGTTGATTTTCCTTTCTTTATTGAGTATGCTTTGTGCCAACAACAATCTGTCGAGAAAGAAATTCCAGTCTCCAATTCCTTCACAGACGTATGCCTCGCTTTCAGAAAAACGCGTGTTTCTTTCCAACGGTGCATCAATACTTTGTAAAACCAAGTATTTCGCATAGTATTTTTTGTTAATGATTTGAGTTCTCGATTCATGAAGATATGTTATTACGCTCTTTGCTGTGTACCATTTGACCTGAGGTATGAGCGGTGCCTTCTTGTTCCAATTCTTATAGAATCCCGTACTGATGGTGATTTCCTCCCTCATGGATACTTGCACGATATGAGAGAAAGATAAAAAAAAAAGTTCACAGATGCAAGTAAAAAGATACTATTTATTACGTGGTTATGTGGTTTCCCACTTAATTAATCATACGCTCAATCCAGAATTAAACAAGCTCAAGATCATCAAGTAACGTGTTGAAATTGTGCATAAACACGACCCCACATTTTTACGTACATGAACAAATGTTATTAATAACACGCTAAATCAAAGTATCATTAGCAACGCACAAACCTTCGATAAACAAGATGAGATGAAACGTCTTAACATTACGTCAACTAATTTTCTCTGTTCAATTTATCTCACTTCACATTTTTTTTTTTTTTGGCGTATGTAGTGGCCCGGAGGTGATGCTTTCGGGCTAACGTCACACAAATGGGTAAAGTTTTGACTTTGTCATCTTTATTGCTTATTTTTATGAAATGTCTTTGTGCCTTTAAAGTATTTATAAAAAAGTATGTATTTAGAAACATGAATGGCTAATATGTGAGTAAGTTTTATTGCATTGATAGTACGCGAAATGCATATAGTGTCATGTTGTGGTAAATGTTAATTTAAGCTACTCCTATTGTAACCCACATATTTGCATGACGCCTAAACGTTTAAGTGCTGCTCTTTTTTTGCCCGGACGTGAGAACTTAATATGCTTTAATAATAACCGTTTTCCTTGTCGCCTTAACCGGAAATTATTTAGCATTCCCTCGCTTTTTGCATTATCAATTACTCATTATCAAATGTATTTCTTTACTCTAAGCATTGTTTCACTTTCATTTCACTTTTTTGTGACCGTGAAAAATTCTTATAAAATATATCGAAAATCAACTGGGGTTGACTTTTCTGTTTTTTACCGCCGTTTCCCTTTTTTTGCTCCAAACTATAACAAATTAATATAAAATATGTGGAGTTTCTGTCAAAGATATCAACAACCAGTGAAGAAGCTTGTCCTCTCAAACCAATTAAAGCATGCTTTGAAGACTAATGTGGCTCGTACTTCTATGATCCACTCCTCTACAAAGATCAACAACAATAAAGAACGTAAAGTATTTGTTATAGATGAAGTAGTACCATTGTTCCACCAACTAATCACTGCTCGCTATAGACGCATCTTCTGTTTACACTGTTCGACCCACTGGTTTCTGGATGGACAAAATTCTCGACCATGAAAGCAAGAAACCTGTCATCTCTTCTGAAGCTGCCAAACCCCGTAAACTCATTGACAGAACCGTAAGAAACTAAGATAAGAAAAAAACTTTTTCACCAACTAATCAATTTCAACGACCGCCTATCAGATGACTGATAGTTATATGGAGGAGTTCCTTCCCTTCAAGTCTGATCCTGAGCTTTTAGATGAATATATCTTTTCAGATGGTAAGATTCGTACAGGCAAACTTTTGGAAGGTATGTACAAATCGTTATAGTTGTATGCAATTGATGGGATGTTGAAAGGGTATCAATATTTTAGATTTGGATGCTCTTGCTGGTGCTATTGCCTATAAGCATATTGATAACGGGGATCCTACTGCTCCTCCTGTCACCGTAGTCACTGCTAGTGTTGACAGACTCGATTTGTTCTTACCTGAGGCAGGTATTGAAAACTACAAGCTCAGTGGTCATGTCAGCTATGTTGGTAGCAGTTCAATGGAAAGTAAGTTGCTTTTGTCATGTGGGATTGCCTAGGTATGTAAGTTTGCTCATATTCATATATATTTCAGTTTTCATCAAGGCTGAAACTATCCCTGAAGGCGAGGCTTGTAGCGCCTCCAGAAGCAACATCGAAAACCCTGAAAATCTCGGCATCCTTAGCAAGAACACTGTTTTAGCCACAAGATTCACCATGGTCGCTATCGATTCAGTTTCTCACAAACCTGTCAAAGTCAACCCTCTTAGATTAACATCTCCTTCTGAGGAAAGACTTTTCGAAATGGCTGAAGCCAACAAAAAGAGAAAGAGACGTGCGGCTGAGACTGCTTTGAATCGTCAACCTCCTACACCCGAGGAACGTCTTGATATTCACGACATTTTCTTGCAATATTCTCAATACACCAACGGTATGAGTGACGATGCCTTTATGAATTCTCAATCCTCTGACGAAATGCAACCCTTACCCGACAACATGGTCTGGATGCGTGATACCAAAATTGAAAGTAACTTTTTGATGCAGCCTCAAGACAGAAATATTCACAACAATATCTTCGGTGGTTATTTAATGCGTCGTGCTTATGAACTTGCTTATGCCAACACAGCTCTTTTTATGAAGTCTCCTTCTCCTACTCTTTTATCTATGGACGAAGTCACATTCAGAAAGCCAGTTCATGTTGGCACTCTTTTGAACTTGAGATCTGGTATTGTTTTATCAGAAGGTTATCCTCATCGTTCTGTTCAAGTTCGTGTTATTGCTGAAGTCATCAACATTGAAAAGGGTACTCGTGAAACTACAAATGTTTTCCATTTCACTTTGGCTTCTGGAAACGACAAGGTCAAGCTTCGTCGTATTTTACCCAAGACCTATGCTGAAACCATGTTGTGGATTGACGCTAAGCGTAGACGTTTCCAAGGCATCCACGCCAGACACGCCATGTTAGAAGCCGGCATCGAACAACACTAAAAAAACATTTTCGCTCGTACTTATTTTTAATCATCGTTATATTATTTGCATCCATTATTTATAGACTTCACAACTGCACACTTCACATATTATAGACAACCTTTTTGTACACACAAATAAAAATAATTTTATTTATCAAAAGAATTTACAAGTTTTGTTTGAATGCATAAAATTAATCAAATAAGGGTAAACCGAAACCGTAGATCATGGGATCGTTGAATCTTTGGTTGGTCTTGAGAGAATCCAAGGCCTTGTTGTCTTCGGCATCCAACTTGATGTTTAAGATATCAAAGTTACCCTTCATTCTTTCTTCATGAACACTCTTGGGAATAACAGCAAGTTCACGATCCAAAGCCCAACGTAATAAGACTTGACCAGAAGAGATATTGTGCTTGTCTGCAACGGTCTTGACAGTCTTGTGATCGAGTAAAGAAACAAAGTTCTTGCCGGATTCGGACAAGTTGACGTATGAGGTAGGACCGAAGGAAGAATAGGCAGTGATGTGAATACCTTGGTCCTTGACCCACTTGACCAAACGCTCTTGAGGCAAGTAAGGATGAAGTTCAATTTGTAAGACAGCAGGCTTGACTCTAGCATAGGTAAGCAAATCTAAGATGGCTTGACAGTTGAAGTTGGCAACACCGATGTTACGGGTCAATTTAGCATCAACCAACTTTTCCAACTCAGCCCAACACTCGTGAATGGGGAGCGTTCGTAAGTAAGGGTCTTAGCATCGGGCACATACCACTCGGGAGGGTAGTTGACAGAAGGGTCGACGTATTGCAAAGGGATAGGGACTATATAAAGATAACTATTAGTCTATTTTTACACGCGCGACACGTCTTTTTTACACGTATACTTACAGTGAATGAGATAAAGATCGAAGTAGTCAAGTCCCCAGTCCTTTAATTGTCTGTCAAAAGCAGCACGGACGTGCTTTTTGTTATGGAAGGTGTTCCATAACTTGGTGACAATGAAAAGCTCTTCTCTCTTAACCAAACCTTCCTTAATAGCCTTGTTGACACCGCGACCAACCTCGACTTCGTTACCATAATCACAGGCACCATCAAAGAGACGGTAGCCTACCTTGATAGCTTGATAAATGGTGTCTTCGGCATCCTTCTTGTCAACCTTCCAACAACCAAAACCGCGAAGAGGCATCTTGTCGCCGGATCCTTGCAAAGTAACGTAGTCAGCAGTCATTGTTTATTTATTTTTTGTGTGAAAATTAAGTAGAAAAAGATGTGCACTTGTTCGAAATTCCCACTTATATATACTTTGGAGATTGAATGACCGCTAAGTGCGGAGGGGCACTAGCTTGGGGAGGTAAAACCTGGAAAATATATTTTTCTTACATCATTCTTTGATTCAACGGTAATTTACGTTGCCATCAAAATGAAGCTGCTAAATCAATCTAAATAATACATATAAAATATAACATATAAAACTTATACAATTTATAGCCCTTTTTTCAAAGCTCTATATGGCATTGCTTGAGGTGTTTCAATGATGCAAGCCTGTAAATTCTAGTAAAGTCAGATCTACACCAAGATTTTCTTCCCAGTTCCATCCTCCCGTAGATTTTCCCTTTTTTGTAATATTCCCAGAATTTTTTATTCCCCCTCCGGAGATTTTCTTACTTGCTGCGGCTACGTAAACACTGAACTAAACGTATAATTACAAGTATAATATTTTATCCCTGCATGGCGGTGCTACTTTTAGTATTGAACCCTGTCGTACAATCGAAATTACGAAAATTGATAGGCTGAAGTTCCACGGAACAGTATTACTAAATCAAGGGTAGAGTACGTAAGACGTTTAATGAAGTAAAAAGCAAGTTGATGGGACTGGCAAATGATTATAAATCAATATGCTTGATCTGATCGCTTGTATGGTCTATGTTGATGATAGTTGAAATGCAGACTTGTCAATTGTTTCACTTGACTGTCAATTTATGTAATCTAGTATATGAAGATGGCGTCAGTTTGCGAGACTATAAGACTTGAGCAACTGACATTGTGAGCAGATCGAAAACATTAATATTTGTACAGAAAGTCAGGAAAGCAACGATGACTTTTGACATATATGGAAGAAATATGACAAGGGTAGTAATTGATCTGTTTTTATAAATCAAAGCTGCATATGTAAAGGTATAGCGAACAACTCGTGGCTGCGCTTTTTCTCATAAAGTGCCAATAAACAGCTCTTTTGTCGCGGAATTAGGTTTCCATGTATTTAATAGCTTTATTTTACCGATGTTGTTGGGCCATACAGTCGTTCCAATGCCAAAGGGTGGTTTTTATTTTTCTCAAAAGGCGGTTGTTTCTACAGTATAATTTAAATGGGTTCACTATTCAAACACTTTTAAAAGACATCAATGCTGGACAAATGCTTGGAGGTGCTTAGGCGAAATTACTTATTGAGCTGACTGTAACATAAATACTTTCTGTTAGTGATCTCTCCTTTGATCCGACTATCATCGACTGAAGTGATGCAACTACATTAGTATTACCCTCCTTCGTTCTTGAACTGCGACAATAGTCTAATATATTCTATTCGTCTTGTTTGAGATAAGTTATATCTTCTTTATACCTTTCAGGTAGCGAAGCGATATATTCTATAATGCATCTACGGATGTGATAATTAATAGGCAAGTACTATATACACTTGGGAGTCTTCATCCGCACAGAAATTTTTTACTATCCACACAGATTTTTTTTTGGATAATGAGAAATCAATATAATGGCAAGGGTCCAACTTGATTGTTCAGTCAATAATAAATCATTTCCCTGGCTCTTTCGTGATAAACTAGCTTATATTTCTATAAATATTGACCACAAATGTGTTTCTTTCTTCTCTTTTTTTTTTCTTTTCTAATATTTCCTCTGTCATGAACGTTTACATACTGGATTTGTTTCCTACATTAAGTGTATTCCGGATAAATTCAGAGGTGTACATACAAAGACATTAGTATTACCCTCCTTCGTTCTTGAACTGCGACAATAGTCTAATATATTCTATTCGTCTTGTTTGAGATAAGTTATATCTTCTTTATACCTTTCAGGTAGCGAAGCGATATATTCTATAATGCAACGTACACACTGATAATTAATAGGCAAGTACTATATACACTTGGGAGTCTTCATCCGCACAGAAATTTTTTACTATCCACACAGATTTTTTTTGGATAATGAGAAATCAATATAATGGCAAGGGTCCAACTTGATTGTTCAGTCAATAATAAATCATTTCCCTGGCTCTTTCGTGATAAACTAGCTTATATTTCTATAAATATTGACCACAAATGTGTTTCTTTCTTCTCTTTTTTTTTTTCTTTTCTAATATTTCCTCTGTCATGAACGTTTACATACTGGATTTGTTTCCTACATTAAGTGTATTCCGGATAAATTCAGAGGTGTACATACAAAGGTATTTCGAGACTTAATTTCCACGGCCGTATATAGGTTTTGTTTTTCCGCGCTCTTTGCCTTTTCAAAAAGGTAGTGATTGAAGACTTTGGGTAGTAGACATCACCCAAGAGGAAAAGGATTGTCACACAAGTGGCAAATTTCTGTGTGCTTGGTGAAATAAACCTGTGTGGATAAGGACTCCCTATACACTTAACTAAAGTTACTTTTTTCTTTTTTAAAAACCAAGACCACAAAATCAATAGCACTGTGTATGGAATATCAAACAATGAGCATGAAGATGGTCGAAAGAGCGATATTATTTATACTGCAAAGGATGAAAAACATTCAGAAAGAACACCTCCTCTTCTTGTCGAAGTTCAGCAAAAAGTAGATCTTTCATTCATCAAGCGTCTTACACGATACTGTTTAAGCATGCATGATGTACACAAAGTGAAACCTGTCGTAGTCGTCTTTGTTATTCAGGGATTTGCTTCAAAGCTTTTCGGAACTCAAACTTTACTAAAAACACACAAGAACCCTTTTACAGATGCAAACAAGATCTTTGTATCGAAACCTGTCGCTTCTATTCGCTCGACAGCATATCCGATCAAGTACTTGGCAAACAGAAAATGGAACCAATAATAGCTTTATCATACTTCTTAAGCAGCCAACAGCGGAGCATCATTGCTCTTGAAGAAAATCATGACGAAACACTGCAACAAATATACTCTATTGCAGCTAAGTCGTGTAATAAAAATACAGTGGTATGGAACTAAGTCAAGAAGAAGAGTACCTTGAAATGGCAACAAATACAAACAAGCAGTTTAGTAAGATTATGGATTGCGTAGAAGAGTATGAAAAAGGAGGCAAACCAGTAACATTGAAGAGACTGATGAAGTATGCAGAAGATGGCATCAAGTACACATGTAAGAAATTGAAAACAGCTACAGAGGATATTGTTGTGACGCCTATTGAACAAGAAAAGACAAGTACTGATTTGTTCTTTGTACTTCAGCAAAGAGAAAAACATAAACATGATTTCAGATGGGCTGTTTGCTATGAGAAAGGACAGAAAAAAGGCTTGTTTCAAAGATATAGTTCAGCACTATCGTTAAAGAACACATATCACAATACTTGTCTATGACGCTGTAGCATAATATATTGTATACCATGTCAAATAAAACGCCAAAAATTTGATCATTGTCAAAAGTGTTGTAAAATTAGGAGTAATCTTTTTATAAATTTCACCATACAAAACGGTGTGAGTGGTGTCGTATATATATATGTATGACTGACTGATCCAAGCAGTAGAGACGAGAGAAGAAAAGAAAAGAATAGCAAACTAAGCAGATTGCCAAAATTCGTTTTGTCACTGCTTCTCATCTTGTTAAAAATTAGACAATCGGACCATTTGTTCCGACCTTTCAAATAAAGATGATTGCTTACTTTTAGTTTTTTAAGAAATGCATTCTTTCAAGCGATAGATACTGTTTTACTAAGGTCTGTTTAGGGAAAAAAAACATCAGATCATTTGGTCTGACAATCTTAGAAACCGACTTCACAAGTACTTAATAAATAGTGTGGTATTAGCTTACAGGGTCATAAAACTAAGAATTGATGGGAATGAACGTCGTCTGATAAGCTTATTAGAAAGTAAAACGTAAGAGAAAACTAAAGAAAAGAAAGTAATTGTTTTACTACCACTGCTTTTTATAATTTATGAATTATATGATTTTAGTCAATTTAGTATCACTATTATTTATAATTTCAGCACATTCTGTTATAGAGGATTCATATCAAAGCTACGGGTAATACATGTTATTTCTCTTTCGTGTAAGGGAGATGATTTTTGCATTAAAAGTTTTTTTCTACAATTAGATAACTTTCTGCCATCTTATAAAAGATTGCATGAAATGTAATCTTACCCATTGAATCCGAAACGTGTAACTATGCACTAACTTAATATTAAAGTGATTGAACTTCTAATATGTGATATCCTTGATATGACTTGATCTAATTTTTTATTGAATCATATCCAATCTTGATATATAAAAGGTAATGAATAATTGGAAAGAAAAGTTTTCTTGATGTGGTTATTTGTGATAAATGTGATAATAAACTTAAGAAGAACTAAGTAAATTAAAAGGTCTGTAAAAAGATGATTGCCACATCCGGCTAATATATTTATCAATACTATCAGTGATTCAAATCTACTATTGCTGTAAAAACTTTTGGATATTGGCTAATACTATCTGAAGCTATGTACTCAAGCTCTATTAACAGATACATGAGTTATGGATAAAAGAGATAATCATAGTTACCACCAATACTAGTACAATAGAGGTTGGTCCTGAATATATTTATTTGTGTCCTCTAGCCCACTATTGTTGTCAAAACTACTCCATAAACAGATTCTGTATATTTTAATATATTTTCATAATGCATTAACATGATACGGAGATCAATTCACATAAGAACAAACTCCACTTCATACCTTCTTCTCACATACCGCTTGCATCGCTAAGCTCCATTCGAAATCATCTTCCAACCTCAATAAGTACAACCACTGTTAACCATAACCACAATAATAAACATGATAATAAAACAACACCTCCCATTACTAATACACATAATCATTCTAAAAAATCGTCATCAACATCAGCACTCTATCTCCCTATATACAAACAATCTTCTACTACTACTAATTCTTCTTATCGCTCATTTTCAACCTCATCCAGTCGTTTATCTACCTTTTCATCATCATTACAAGCTGCTTCTCCAAAGTTTCAATTACCAGAACAACAACAAGATCATCATGTACTTCATCATCACAAATCATTACCTTTACTTGACTCTTTCTCCAAAGCTTATGCTAAACCTGTACCATCTTATATCTTTGCTCATGGAGCGTCTGGGTTTGCAAAAAATCGACATCGTTACACAACTCCTGATAACAAAGCCAGCACCAGCGGCAGTAACAACAATAATAACTATTACTACAGTACACAAATTGGTGAGGATGTGTATTTTAGATGTTCTGATGCTCTTGGTGTTGCGGATGGAGTCGGAGGATCGATAAAGAAACGCCAACGGCAAATGGACGCTTTTGCTTGTTTCTAATTACACTGAACGATTTTTATATTTTCTTCATCACTGCTATTTTTCGAGGCGAATATTCAATATGCTTTGAAAAGTTTTGAATATTAGTGTCATAAGAGGTAAACTAGGCGATTTAGAAACCCTCACTTCGAGAATTACCAATTGTATTATGTAACTGCAAATTTTCACCCAGTATTCCATACATTGCTTCCCTAAATTTTTGAATAAAGAGCCTCTGTGAATTATTTGATCAATATATCTTCTTGGAAGTGTTCAAATTAGCTCGCACAAATCCGCGCCGTTCTCAAAAAATCAGTAAATCCTTAAAATTTTAATGTTTCCTCTAGCTGTGTAGTACAATGTCGACTATCCAATCAATTCGAGACAGATTAGATAATCTGTTCGACTGTTTGGGCAAAAGATCATCGCGTATATTCTATGTACGACTGATAAGCAAAACGAGCTTCTCTGTACGAATGAGTGATAGCGTCAAAAGTAGTATTCGTCACTAGTTTACTTTAAATGATCGTCCTGGTGCGTCGGATGAGAGGACCCAACATTACCTGAGATTGAAAAGAAGTTTACAGAATAATAGTTAGTCTTGTCTTGCTATGATACATGACTCATGGAGACAAACTATTACATATTGCACAAAGATAACAACTGAAAAAAAAAATGCATGATACAAATAATAGTGGGAGATAATTATATGAGTAATAAAGAGAAAAAAGGCGAAAGAAAACAGGATGAAAAAAACAACATCTCAAATAACAGGGCATGAGGATTAAGGTTCTGTAAGCCCACCCTAACCCACACAACACTTACAGAAAAATTGTTCAAAATTTAGTGACTCAGGATGATAATTACACTCTATGAGTCACAACGTTTTTTTTTTCTTTGAATCTGGGGTAAAAAGAATTGGATTGCCCAAACTTGGAAATTAGAGATAACTGCCCGCTCACACTTGAGTAATCCATACTCCGCACCAAAAAAGCATATATATACAAGTATTTACATCATTTGGAGTTAAGTTTATTATTCTATCTCTCTCTCTTTTATATCTTGATTTATTTCATACACAATGTCAATTACAATTAATAAGACCAAGCCTAATCATTTTATCACCACTGCTGATTACACTTCTGAACAACTCCTCGACTTAGTCGATCGTGCTATCAAGTTCAAGGTCGAATCCAAGTATGGTTATCCCAAGGCTAGAACTGAACGTCCTTTGACTGGAAAGACCGTCGGTCTTTTATTCTCCAAGAGATCTACTCGTACTCGTGTTGCTACTGAAACCGCTGTTAGCTATTTAGGTAAGTAATGAGATAAATGGATTGGGATATATATATATTTTTATATGCAATTGCTAACGAATAATGTAGGCGGCAATGCTATGTTCTTGGGTGGTCAAGATATCCAACTCGGTGTCAATGAGACTTTATATGACACCACTCATGTTGTCAGCTCCATGGTCGATGGTATCATGGCCCGTGTTGGTGGTCACGATGAAATTTTGGTAAATTCATTCATCCTACAAAGGAAATACGAAGGACAAAATATGCTAATTCCTCTTTTTTTTTGTTTATGTATAGACTCTCGCTAAGGAATCTGCAGTGCCTGTGGTGAATGCCTTATCTGATAAATATCACCCTACTCAAATTTTGGCTGATTTGATGACTATTCACGAATATTATCATCACAAGAAGAACAATGTTCCTGAGAATGAGTACTCTGCACATACTCAGCACCCTAGAGAAACTTTAAAGGGATTGAAGGTTGCATGGGTTGGTGATGCCAACAACATTCTCCAAGAAATCCTCGTTGCTTTCCCCAAGTGTGGTATCAGTGTCTCTGCCGCTTGTCCTCCTGGTTACGTCTGTGATCAAGATGTGATTGATATTGCTCAAGCTGACGCCAAGAAGACTGGTGCTTCTGTCGTCTTTACTACCAGTCCCGAGGAAGCGATTAAGGATTGTGATATCATTGTCACTGATACTTGGTAAGTTTTTCGTGTTTATATGAGTGTGATTATTGTGGACTTTATATTGACTGTCTTGATACTTTAGGGTAAGCATGGGTCAAGAAGAAGAAAAGAAGAAGCGTCTTTTAGAATTCCAAGGTTATCAAGTAACCAATGCTTTAGCTACCCGTGGTGGCGCCAAACCCGATTGGGTCTTTATGCATTGTCTTCCTCGTAAGCCTGAAGAAGTTGACGATGAGGTCTTTTACTCTGACCGTTCTTTAGTCTTCCCCGAAGCTGAGAACAGAAAATGGACCATCCTTGCTATCTTTGATGCCTTGTTGGTCCGCGATGGCATCTAATTGTAATATATATCACCTATTTAGAAATTTGTTATTTCATTTGTATACGATCCCCTTTTTTTCATATAAATAAATCATGTCTATATTTTTTCACACCCTAATCTATGTAAAAATTTTTAAGGTTTGGCAAAACAGATACCATGTTACAAAATAAAAAGTGACGTATATCGTTTTGGAATTGGATCTGTCATGCCACAAACTAGCACGGAACGAAAAAGGGGTACATTGAGTCGGAGCCCAATCAGTCACAATGTTGTGTAACCAGCGCATATTTGTCCACATGACATATCAAACGCAACTATTTTTTTTTTACTTCCTCTTACATTCAAGACTATGGAAATTGCCGTTTCCACGAAAATAATTGCTGTTTTCGTAAAATGAAAGACACAAAGCTTATAAAGATGTATGTCCGTTTTAATTTTCGGGCCAAATTTACCTGATCGATAAATTCGAATATGTCAGCTATAAACATGGTACTATCGAAAGGTTACATTTTCACTCTCTGCGTTGATTGTGATTTTTGCATGTAGGGAAACGAGAGCGTTAAAGCAAAGAGAAAAGGCTAATCTCTTGTTGCGAGATTATGAAAGACAATTAAGTAGCTTTTTAGCTCAGTCCTGGCAACTAAATGTCCCTGGCTGCGACAAACTTCATCAGCTAGCGGTGACAGAATTGTTTGGCTTTCTTGTCTCTTGCTGAGGGTAGTCAACGGGGTGATAATCAACTAATCAAATTTTCAAAGCTAATGAAAAATAACTATGTAAAAAATTAAAGAAGCAGCAATCATGATGAGTGTCGTTTCCACGAAAATAATTGCTGTTTTCGTAAAATGAAAGACACAAAGCTTATAAAGATGTATGTCCGTTTTAATTTTCGGGCCAAATTTACGTACACACTAAATTCGAATATGTCAGCTATAAACATGGTACTATCGAAAGGTTACATTTTCACTCTCTGCGTTGATTGTGATTTTTGCATGTAGGGAAACGAGAGCGTTAAAGCAAAGAGAAAAGGCTAATCTCTTGTTGCGAGATTATGAAAGACAATTAAGTAGCTTTTTAGCTCAGTCCTGGCAACTAAATGTCCCTGGCTGCGACAAACTTCATCAGCTAGCGGTGACAGAATTGTTTGGCTTTCTTGTCTCTTGCTGAGGGTAGTCAACGGGGTGATAATCAACTAATCAAATTTTCAAAGCTAATGAAAAATAACTATGTAAAAAATTAAAGAAGCAGCAATCATGATGATGTTTATTTTGTAATATCTATAGGAGGTACTACCAGAAGTTTTGAGTATATAGTCTGCTATGCCAGAAGAAGATGGCGCAAGTGATCTTTAATGCTAAAGGGATAATCTGTTTGATACACTTTCCAAAATCAATCAAGACCAATGATTTCATAAAACAAGAAAAGAGTGATAAAAAAAGTATTTTATCCTCTTTTAGGAGCATATATATAATATGTTTCAAGAAAGCATACGCTCTTTGGGGGAGCAACTGTAAACGAGGGTTGAATGTACTAAATTATGTACCTTGAAATTCAGCAATTTGGTCCAAGGTGTTCTCAAAAACCAAATCCCCCAAACCATCAACTATCTCTGGGTGGCAAAAACAGGTTGTTTTCCTCAACCTTCGCTGCACCTATGGTATCTTCGTAATAATAGACAGAGTATACAAGGGCAAAGAGACCTTCCGACTGAGCAAAAAACAGGCTAATTTACCCGGAAAAAACCCAGAAAGTCAGATCACATACCCATATTCGTATTTGTATTCGTTGATTTGGTGTTCACGCCTTGTCGTTGAACAGCACACTTCCTCTCTGGGTGGCCAAGTGGGCAAATTGAGGTAATAATTTCTTGAGGTACCTTATTAGTGAGATATTGGTTCCTCAAAGTGTAATACTTCCAATGGCATCCAAAGTCTTCCTCAGGCAAATTTTCTTCGTGCCACACCATGGAGATTACTATATTGAGTCTACAAAGTATGTAGATCTGGTCGGAGAACTCAATGGGCTTTATATATTTGGATTACCTTTAAGGTGCAATTCCCGCCAAATGCTTTAGCCCTCCAGCCAATCATCATTTTTTTTTAGAAAGTGGCTTTCATTTTTGTAAAGTCCATAGTCTTGACTATATGAAAGTTGCTTGGTGTTATAATGAGACTGAACAAAAACAGCCTTTGTCCATACCGGTTGTTTAATCCTTTTGATCTGTAGGTTGTTTTTCTGGGCGACTAAAAATTTTTTTCTTACAAATTTCTCAATTTACTTATAATACGCTTTCTACTACCACAAATTATTTTTTTGTTTTCTTTATCCTAGAGATAATACATCAAACTACTTGTATCCATTGCATTTGGTAAAAGACAAGTAAAGTGCAACTACACGAAATGAGTGGAACCACAAGTTGAACAGGTTTAAAAGCCGTTCAAAATAATCATTCCGAGCGAATTTTATAAAAGGTCGATCCTTCCATTTCATGGAAATAATGATGATACTTTTCCCGGCTTTGCACGATCAACCTCCGCGCCACTTGTGGCTTGGAGACATGACGAAGTACGCCCGGCCACCCACCTTGTTACTAGGGGCGTGTTTTTTAAAGATCTGAATAATTCCAGCTTAACACTTGCAAATAAAAATGATAATGAAAAATTCTAAACCATAGATCGTATCTGTCCAGAAGTTGTGTTTTGTATAATTACATTTGATCTTGATGAAAGATATAATTTTTGAAGAGCTGATTGTTTATTCCTAAAGCATACTCTACCATTTATATTAGTCCTTGAGCGTGAACTTTGTTATAAATGGATTTTAACAAGTGTTTAATTATTGAGTATACATATTCAGCATGTTTTCTAATGCTTATTCTTTTATTAAAGTAAATTGTCACCGCACGTAGAGAGTCCTTCTTATGATCCCATATGAAAATGAAACTGGCGGCCAATGAAATAAGCGCCGCCCATGAGTTGTGTAATATGTGTGTGTGTCAATTGGCAGGGACCATTGATTTTCTTGTTTTAATATTTATCTCTTTTCTCCCCCTTCCCACCCTTACACATCATTATGCCTAGCGTTAACCAAGCCCAAGTGCTTTTAGCACCTATTAAACTCTACCGAGAAATCCTGCGCTCACATCGTATGTTACCACCTGCCATGCGTGCTATGGGTGATGACTATGTCAAGGCGGAATTCAAGCGACACAAAGACATTGACAACCCTGCACACATTGTTGGTTTTGTCTCACAGTGGCAATCGTGAGTAGCAGTAGTCTTCATTCATTACGTCGATCGCTCACATTTCTCTCATTATATACTTAGATACTTGGAGATGATTCAAGCTCAAACAGCTCCTCTTCCCGAGGACTCTTCTGCACCCTCGCATGACCCTCTTGTCCGCAGCTTCAATACACCCGAAGGCGGAGGATGGGGCAAGAAGCTCGATGCTGAATTACTAGACAAGATGAGCGATGAACAATTAGGTCAATTATATGAATTACGATCTGAAGTCAAAAAGTCTTTAGGCGAAAAGGTAGAAGAATAAAAAAAAAAAAACGTGTAGTATAGTATTATTTTTCATAGTCTGGAATATCACTATCGGAGAACATCCATGAACGTTGTTCACCTTGAGACAAGTGAGAGCAGTCCCCGTTTTCAATGATTTTCCAAGTAAGGTCGTCGGGTTGACGTACGAGGTGGGTGAGGGAGCAAGTGCCACAGTGGACGTAGTAATGAGGGTCGTTGAGGAGTGCGCGTACAGCACCGATGGCGGAGGCAGCATGGCCAGACAGGAGGACGGTATGGGGAGGTTCCTTTTCTGCGTCTAATTGAGCCATCAAGATATCGATTCCCTTTTTGACGCGCGCATGGAACTGGGCTGCAGTTTCAATGTCGGTGGGGAGAGGGATACTTGAAGTGTGATGCTCTATATCGAGTTTGGGAAACAGTTGCTTGAGTGTCTCCAAGGGAGCACAGGGGAGATATCTTGCGTGAGAGAGCCCATACCATTCACTACAATAGTTATTACATTAGAGAAGAGGCACTTTATGTGTTGTTCAAGTAAATCCATTTACGCCATAGCATAGTCAATGTACAGAGGAATGTTGGTTTCTTGTACTAGAGGATACACTGTTTCTAGGACGCGGTAGAAGGGTGAAGAGTAGATGCGGTTAATGTTTTTTGTCTTGAGGTAATGAGCTAGTTCCTGTGCCTGTTCTCTTCCCAGTTGAGATAGAGGAGGGTCATTACGTAGATTGGTTGGAAGGGGAGGATCATTATTGACCCAATCTTCACGAAAGCCGTGACGTACCACCCATACTTCCTTGACTACCATTTTGATAAAGAAATAATAAAATAACCCAACAAAATTGACGAAAATAAAAAACACGGGTTTTTAGTGTGTACGTCTTGAGTGTCTCCAAGGGAGCACAGGGGAGATATCTTGCGTGAGAGAGCCCATACCATTCACTACAATAGTTATTACATTAGAGAAGAGGCACTTTATGTGTTGTTCAAGTAAATCCATTTACGCCATAGCATAGTCAATGTACAGAGGAATGTTGGTTTCTTGTACTAGAGGATACACTGTTTCTAGGACGCGGTAGAAGGGTGAAGAGTAGATGCGGTTAATGTTTTTTGTCTTGAGGTAATGAGCTAGTTCCTGTGCCTGTTCTCTTCCCAGTTGAGATAGAGGAGGGTCATTACGTAGATTGGTTGGAAGGGGAGGATCATTATTGACCCAATCTTCACGAAAGCCGTGACGTACCACCCATACTTCCTTGACTACCATTTTGATAAAGAAATAATAAAATAACCCAACAAAATTGACGAAAATAAAAAACACGGGTTTTTATTTCAAAATAAGTGTGTGTGTGTAATTGTGTGTGTGGAAGTTGGAGGAGTAAAAGTAGTAGTGGAAGTAGTAGTAGGTGTTTCTTTTATATGACTAAAAATGACTAATATTAACACCTACGTTCATCCATCATGGCTTGTAATTCAGTATGATACATCATATTGTTTCCGCCTGAATTATTCTGTTGATTATTATTATTGTTGTTGTCATTATCGTTTGTGAGATATGAAGGTTGTGTGGTATCAGGGTGGAATGTTGAATTGTTGTTAATATATTGTTGTTGTTGTTGTTGTTGTTGTTCATGAGGTTGAAGTGGAGAACCATGGCCAGCTTTCGTTTGACTACGTAAACTAGTCATATTTAGAGGGAAAATTATTAAATTAAATAGTAATTTTTTTATCTACTTACACTCTACTACTTGAAGAACCTGTTGTTTGTGGTGGATGGAAATGTGTACGTTTTACAGAGAAAAGAGGATCAGCAATGTTAGGTTCGATTGGGTTGGGCTCATCCGCCAACACCCTCTTTCTATCATACTTACCACCTAACTGTTGTTGTTGTAATTGTTGTTGTTGTTGCTGTTGATTATCTCTCACCAACATCCTTCCACCACCTGTACCAGTATAACCCATATGAGATGCATAAGGATCTCCATAGCCTGTTGGTGATGTTAATTGTTGAGGTTGTTGAGGTTGTTGTTGAGATTGTTGTTGCTGACTGCTTGATGGTAATTGACCAGCACCACTATTTACATTTCCAGTTGGATTATTGTTACTATTGTAATAAGTAGGTTTATGTTGAAGCATCTTTTGCTGTTGTTGGTATTGAAGCATCACATCATCTAAACGCTTTGAAGTTTCAGGTGATTTCGTTTCTGAACGATAAGGAGCCCTTAAATTAGCAGAAGGCAATGGTGCACCTGTAACCAAACGTCTAGGTCCAGGTTCAAATGGTGCAATACCAGCAGCAGGAACATATTGATTCTGAGGTTGCAATTCACCTGTTTGATAAGTTTGCTTTTTTTCCTGCTGAAATAAGTAGTAAGTATATTAATATATACATGTCATTTATATATGAAATACACTTACCAGTTTACGAATGGTCCAGTCAAAGACATAATCGTATTGAAATCCTTCACGTACAAACAAATCTCGGAATAGTTTACGAAGATAAGAATAATCAGGCTTATCGTCAAAACGAAGAGATCGAACATAATTCAAATATATTGCGAACTCTTGATGCAAACCACGACATAATGCGTCTGCAGGTGTTGTCATTTTCTTTTCCATAATCTTGTCATATTTCTCTTTTTTCGTTCTTGCTCTAATACCCTGCCATGGCAATTGACCTCTACAAAAGTACACTAGGATATAACCAAGTGACTCTAAATCATCACGCCTCGATTGCTCTAAGAAAGAAAAAAAAAAGAAAAAAGACGCGTTAAATCACTTATTAACAGATAAGCGCATATTCTATTTTACCAATTCCCAAGTGAGTATTCACACTGGCATAACGTGGAGTACCAGTCAAATTCTTATTTTCTCTGTAGGGTATATGCACATTACTCTTGGGGTCTCTAAATCGCTTTGCCAAACCAAAATCAATCATATTCACTTGATTTCCTCGTTTACCAATACCCATCAAAAAGTTGTCAGGTTTAATATCTCGATGAATGAAGCCTACATTTATATATATATAAGATGGGTTTAGCTTATATATATATATATATATATAGTACTACTCTTCTATTTACCTTTGGAGTGCACATATTCAACGCGTGATAACTAGAGAATAATACAAGCATGAGATATGATTGGATAAAGAAAAAAAAAAGACACAATGAAATATATATATACCAATTGATCAGCTAAAAGCAAGACAGTCTTTAAAGAGAAACGACGTTTACAATAATTAAAGAGGTCTTCCATAGAAGGACCCAACAAGTCCATGACGAGGACATTAAAGTCACCTTCTCTGCCATACCATCTTACAAAAGGGATGCCCACACCACCAGCCAATGTCTTGTATACTCTTCGTTTACCAATACCCATCAAAAAGTTGTCAGGTTTAATATCTCGATGAATGAAGCCTACATTTATATATATATAAGATGGGTTAGTCTTATATATATATATATATATATAGTCTCTCTTCTATGTTTACCTTTGGAGTGCACATATTCAACGCGTGATAACTAGAGAATAATACAAGCATGAGATATGATTGGATAAAGAAAAAAAAAAGACACAATGAAATATATATATACCAATTGATCAGCTAAAAGCAAGACAGTCTTTAAAGAGAAACGACGTTTACAATAATTAAAGAGGTCTTCCATAGAAGGACCCAACAAGTCCATGACGAGGACATTAAAGTCACCTTCTCTGCCATACCATCTTACAAAAGGGATGCCCACACCACCAGCCAATGTCTTGTATACTCTTGCTTCATATTCCAATTGAGGATGAGCTGCACGAATACTTTCTAGTTTGACAGCAATATCTTCTCCACTCATAATATTTGTACCTTTTATCGTGTAAAAGTCAGAGATGATGAACTATCAACATGCACAATTATAAATATACCCACCCAAATAAATTTCACCAAATGAACCTGCTCCAATCTTTCGACCAAGTTTATACTTGGTGCCAATGATAATTTCTCTTCCTTCCAACGACATCTTGTTCTTGTTTTATGAATTATTGACGATTGACAACAATGTGTAAAAGGGGATGGAAAAAGAGAGCAAGATGGAAAAATTTTATTTTATTTAAAAAAGAGAAAAAAACCTCGAGGTCGAGCCCACCAATAACACGCTCACTGCAAGATCCTAAAAATATCTCTTTATTATTTGGCTGGGAAACGTCACTCAATACCCAGCAATCATTGGTTTTCTTCCTCTCCCACGACTCCAGCTTAGTAACAATCATTCGCTTTTATTTGGGTATATTTTTTTTTAAACTTTTTTTAGCTTCTGGTGAATTGACAACAGTTTTAAAAAAAGTTGTTGTTGTTTAATCTGAGGGTTTTTGGTGTAAGATGGTGGTGTATATATATATACTTGTGATAGTAGTAGTAATAATAGAGTTGTTCCTATTATGGAATTTAATAACAAAGTTTCCATGTAAAGCGCGCGCGCGAATAATAATAAACCCAAAATGTGGGTACACTGGAGAACACTCTTTTTCTTTCTTACGTATACCTGCATAGTAGTAGCAGTAGTAAGTAGTAGTACCCTTGTATAAAAAAAACACCTGCAACTCACGTGTATTAAGCTACTATGTGTGTGTGTGTGCCTTACAGGGGGGGGGCCTTAAATACGATAAAATCAAATCGCATGAAATCAAGTACCCACTACGTAAAATCAGGTTTTAAATAGAAAGAAAAGGGAGTTGCTTCCTTGCCTTCTTTTCCTAAGTACTGATCTCTCACCTTGACACTATATAAAACAAGGTGAAAATGTCCTTTTTATTATTACTTTCTGCCATCTTTCAGAGCATTTCTTTAAGGAAAGAATTCATCATCATCCACTTCAAACAAGACTTCTCTTGCCCCTCTTTCCTCCCCGGCAGGTATCAAATCCCATAATTGATTGGCATTATCATGACCAAACTTTCGATGATATAAAATCACTCGTGTACCATCCAAGGTAGAATTTGATTTTACATCCAATACCATATGAGGATCTGCCAAGGTGTAAATATATCCTTCATTATAACCCCATCTTTGGTTCTGTGCATCATTCACTAGTTTGCGATCATACTGACAAATCCATGCTTCATCTACCAAAGGGCCACCACGCACATCCAGGACCTTCCCCGAGCATTTATTTACAATATATCCATTCTACAACAATAGAAAAGTTAAGTAGAGCTAGTAGTCTAGTACGAAGCAAGTATATACCTCGTAGTGCCATAACTGGTTATCTCTGTCATTATTGTGCTTGGGTGTCCATATTAATATTTTAACATCATTCTATAGGTGTATAAACCTTGATATGAATATATAGCCCTATGTTTATGCAGCCACTCGTTTTTTTCTACTTTTACACCTTACTTTAGTTGAAGCTCCATCCACTATGCAAACATGTTACTATGAGTACATTCCCTTAGAGACATGACACTGCAACTTACCGTCAATCACCTTTCCCGAGCTGCGAGATTTAATGTAAAAGTAATCTGTTGGAAAGTCTTCCATGGTGTTTTTGTATTTAGTGAGCAGTGTAGGGAGTTGTAAGTAAAAAGCGCAGAACGCGCTTAAATCCACATCCAGTTAAAAGTCACATAATTTTTTCCAAATCAAATACCATACTTACTTTAAACGTTCTAAAATAAAATATTATAAGTTTCCATATTTCAATTAAGTTGTTTAAA
>KK076495.1:11102-193047 GCA_000587855.1 Mucor irregularis B50 | reverse complement strand
TTCAGACGGGTTGATGGTCTCCTGATTGTGAAGAATTAATCACAATACGATGGGCATTGAGAGCTCAACTTAAATAGGAATACCAACCACTTTTCATTAAACGTGCCAAGACACACACAGAGAAACATTTCCATGCTTACTTTATTCGTCAAAGATCCAAGAAACAATTAAAGGATCACTTTGATCGATGTTATGGCCACTCGAACTTTTATTTTTTCCAGCCAAAATTCAACGTTTCCCTAGGCCTTCCGTCCTTCGTCCGACCTGGCAATGATTGCACGGCTTTAAACAAAACTGATTTAAAAAGAATAGCCAACCAAAAATTAATTGGAAACAACGCCAGCAACATCAATCATTACCGCTACTACCATTTTATATCTGAGGAACAGTTACTACAGGCGCTTATATAAACTGAAGTTATACCTCTTACTAAGCTCATTTTCATTCACACAGAAGGATGCGTCAGGGCTTGTACAATCATCAACACTTTTCTGACGATCCATTTTCAGTGCGTTTTCGATGGTGTCAGTCAGATAGTTCTGGACTTGCCACCTTCGCATCTTGACCCAAACGTACACACTATTAGTCTACGGATCTTTTTCGAAGTTAAATAAATCCCTATCCATGCGATTCTGATTATACTTCCTCAAACTGAAAAAATGCGGCTGTCAAGTATGCTCTATCTAATTCCAAACTTCTAGACCTCCTCTATTATACAGGACAATATGCTTGAAATCTGGGAGCCGATGGTTTCTTTGAGATTAATGCGTTGGTCTCAAGTGATGAAAGAAAGTTTGAATTTAGTGAAGAACGTCCATCTCAAAGAGCGCACTGATCGGCATTTCAATATTTTTACCTTTTTTCGGTTGTCGGACTGTCCAACAACCCCCTTGGACCCCCCAGCTTCTTAATTTTTTTTTACTTTGATTATTTATCATTTTTTTCTAATTTTCAAGATCTGACAGAATAAAATGAGTAGTAGATTTCTCTTGTTGTCAAGTAAAGGGGTTTTTTCTACTTCTTTTATTAAAACGACTGGTAATACTACCTCTCGACGTCTTGTTCATGGCGGTGTCATGGATCCCTTGCAATTACGTGCAACAAGGTACCCAGCCGAAGTAGCAGACAAACTACTCTCTGCTATTCGTAAACGTAGTCCACCTGCTGTTTGGAAAGCATACACCGAGTTGAACGAAACAGGTCATCTCGCCAAGATTCCTGCAGAATACCACACCTTGACACTGCAATCGTTTCAAATCAAGAATCTCGGATCGTACAGTAAAGAAGAAGTCAAATTTTATAAAAAGTGTTTATTGGACATCATGGAAAATATGAAAAAAACAGGACATCAACCCGATATTCGTGATTATAATTTAATGCTGGAATTTTATGGTCGTGCGGGTGATTGGAAAGCTTCGACCGAGTTATGGGAACACATCAAAAAACCCAACCTGTACTCTTATAATTTGTATATGCGTGCAGCTTTACAGTCTAAAAAATACGAAGAAGTCTTTCGAGTCTTTAATTTGATGAAGCAGGCCGGTGGAATTGAACCCAATGAATTCACTTACAATACATTGATCGAAGCCAACGGTCGATTGGGTGATATTACAGAGGCTGATAAAATATTTCAACAACGTTTTACACCCAAACTCGAATTGCCCAAGAAATCACTCATTTCCGCCTTCCTTCATCAACCCACCAAGGCAACTCAGTATCCTAGTTATACTTCAGCTGCTGCACCTCTCGGTCGTATTATACCTACTCAAGCTACCTCTTCTTCTTCTTCGCACTTGAAGCCCACCACAAACACATTTGAAGCATTGATTGATGCACACGGTAGAAAGAAGAATGTTCATGGATTACACCATATTTATACAAAGATGATGCCAAAATACAACGTGCAACCCAACCTCAACATATTCAATTCTTTAATTGAATGGTATTGTTATAGCGAAGATATTGAGTCTGCAAGAAAGGTCTTTGTGGATATGGAAGAAGCGGGTGTCAAGCCCAATGTGGTGACATTCAATCATCTTTTCCGTCACGAAGCACTCAAGAGAAATAGACCCAAAGTAGCCGAGACACTCATGGATTATATGAAGGTAGAATATGGCATTATACCACTTTTATCAATGTATAGAACCTTGATTCGAATTCACAACAAACATAATCGTGAAGATGAAGCAAAACGATTATACACGGATTATTCTATTCTCAAGACAAGTCTCTCCAAGACGACTACAGCAAAAAAATAGATTATTATTAGATAGAAATCCTTTTTTCAACACAAAACATCTCAACAAAAACCAACACTGTAATTATATTAGAATTTTGCTTTTTTTTTTCTTCCTACTCCCCCAACTCCCCCTTAAAAAAAACACATTCTCCGTTTACTTTCTTATATATACATAAAATCAATCTCTCTTGTCTCTCTCCTCTTTTTTTTTGCTTGTTTGCTCTTCTTTATGTACCATGATGTATATGATAATAGTAGTAGTAATAATACAGATCTGATGAGAAAGGGGGGGGGGGTATATAATATCTAAAGAATAGCGGTGATGGTAGAATAAGATCCAATGAGCACCACGAGGATATGAATAAGGGCCCATAAAAAGGGTATCCAGGTCGACATGACAAAAAATCCAGCATTATAAACAAACGCTAATGCAACACCCATAATACTTCCAATCACAAACGAAGCAATCGATCCTCCCACCACAAAAATAAACGGGATCAATATCAGTGTGTGCCATTTAAATGTTCGAGACTTGGCTAGCATCAAAAACGCCCATATTCCTGCGGCGGCGGCGGCGGCGAGTAAGTATGACTATCTAGTTAAGTAGAGGAAGGAAGAACTTACCTGCTGTCGTATATACCACCAGTGAAAAAATAATAGACCAAAGCATGGTGAACCTCCAAATATCTAGTACATGGCGAACAATGAGTCTCTCTCTCTCTCTCTCTCTCATAAAGTCTTTCTTTATTACACACTTACCTGCGAGATAGTATAACGAATGAGGAATGTCTGCAATTAAATTGAGTGGGTCAAAGTCACCACTGAAGGGCCAGTACAGCGACGGCCAACTTGGTGCATTGCGGTAACCATAGGGTAATCTAAACGAAGTCGACATTAGGTTGCTACAAGTTAAAGAAAAAAGAATATGCAGGAAAAGAAAAGCAGTGGTAAATAAAAACCCTAATTAGGGCAGCAAGGAATTTCGGGTCGGGGACCGCAATCAGCAGGTAGTGCAAGAAATAGGTGATCCTAATAAAAAGTTGAGAGTATCGATAAATACATATTGCTATAGTTCTGTCGATTTCTTCAAGAACTTGACCACTTGTACACGACGAATTTCTTCCTCCCAGTTTATTATCTGGGTCAAAAAATGCCCAAGATTACTCGAGTCGTATGTAGTGTAGCATGAAAAAAGATACAATGGTTTATAGGTATACCAACACTTTCAACCAGCGACTCCTTCTAGCTATTTATGAGAACAGTCTAATTACTGCTCTTCTGGCCTAACATTTTCTAATATTAAGTCCTTCATCATCATGTAAATAAAACTCTATTCTCATACTTTGTACACATAATACAACAGTCGTGTTAGCATATTTAAAACGCAGATGACATCACCCGCACAGTCTGTGGTTGCACATTGTACACCTTTACGGTTTCCTTTTCTTGTCGCTTGTCCTTACTTATTTTTCTCTTTTTCTTTTTTTTTTATTAAAATCTTTACGTATTTCATGTCACGTCTAGATATCAGAATAAAACTCGCCAACACTGTTGCTACTTTATTGTTAGTTGGTGCCCAAGGTTTCAGCTTCTCTGGCTGGTACGTGTAGTGAACCCAACCCCCCTCCAAAAAAAACTTTTTTTTACGTATCTTTTCTTTTTCTCGAGAAATACTAAAAACAAAGAGTAGGTTCCTGGGTCACTCCTATGAATTCGGTCCAAGAGACTTTGCTATCATCTTGACCAGCGTCTTACAAATCTTGTTGATTGGATTTACTATTTACCAATATTTGCCAAGTGCACCCAAAGGTAAAGTAACGTAAAACGGTACCTGACTTTTGTTTGTGTGTACTGATATGCGCGTTGTTATACCTACATGCATACATATATATAACAGACGTCTTTGAGGCTATTGGTTTCTGGTACTTGCTTGTTGCCGTGATTAACAGCACCATTTCTTTCTTGTGGGTATGTATCTAAATAGGTTTTCTATGTGTGTGTACCTTGCTAACTTGAAACGCCCCGAGCAGTTTTTCCACCTCAACGTCTTTGCATTTGTTGGACTTCTTTGGCAGTTGGCAACACTTGTGTTCATTTACCACAGACTCCGCGATTACCCACCCCGTAACGGTACAGATCATGCTTTTGTTAATGCACCTTTTTCTATTTATACAGCCAATTCCTTCTTTATCGTTCTTTGGCAAATCTTCCAATTCAGCAATGAAACAAAGGAGAACAACATTGTAAGAAGGATCATATCTTATCTTATCTCGTCGCATAACTCATCATCTTATCTCTATTCACGTAGGTACACACATTTATTCTTATCGTGATTGGCTTTGTTGCTCTTCACTTGGTAGATTACTCGCATAGAAAAGATTGGGTTTACGCTTTAACTACTGCCTGGTAAGTGTGTATAGACATACCTATCCTTACCAACTATCTGATGTTGCTCTGTAGGATTCTTTTGGGAGCTGCTGTGTTTTTGAGTGGTACTCCCCATACCGTTTCTCTTATTGTCGTAGGTATTCTTGTCAGTGCAGTTGCAAGAACCCTTATTCCCAACTGGTTGGATCGCTTCAATAGAAGATTTAGCTCTTGGGCTAATCGTTTGGGCGAAAGAACCCCTTTGATCTCAGGAGGATAAATAAGCCACACCATAGCACTGTGGGGATAATATACGCCGCATACATACCATTCTTTTATAATAAAAACAATTTGTTGCATAATTGTGAGACATGGCAGGTGATACTGTAACAGGGTTAGAATTCTCACTCTGTCCCCTCTCTATCGATGATAATGACCAAGGATTTTGTTACCATCAGTGATTCTCTCTCGAACTTTCTGAGCTCACACCTTATAACATACTTTTGCATATGGATCTCACGTATTGGCTGAATTACAAAATTTGAGCCTTCTTTACGTTCTCTCATAAATTCAAATCCCTCCTCTCGCCCTCTCCTTCTCTTTCTAAAAAGATCACTTTCATTAAAACTCATTCTCATGACTGACAACCACAAGCATCTCGCACCTACAGACGTTGTGTCGACCTCCGTTTCGCGACCAGAACTCTCGTCAGATCAAGACTTGTATAAAAGGTAACAAGGTCTTTTGTTGATTGCGTGTGTACAAGTTGAAATTAACCATGACGCAGTAAATCGATACAAGAATTCGGTGATCTTTTTAAACTGTATGCTGTATTCACTCAATCAACAGGTTTGGAATTACCCACCGACCTGTCAAATAAACTTGGAAAAGAGCCGACAGACTGGATCGCCTATTACAATGCAAAAAAGGCGGCCATGGAGGAGGCAGACAATGACGTGTTGCTCTCACAGGGAAATAGAGAATACAAGGAAGCTCAAAAGCAACTCAAAAGCCGCAAGGACGAAGTGAATTATTCTACACTTATCATGGTCGCTTCGAAAATGTTTTGGATATTAGGTAAGAATGAGTAATAGGGAAGAAGTGGGTACAGTAGACTAAGTAAGCCAAAAACAGATATGCTCCCTTCTCACGCTGGGTGTTATCATGTTTTGAGTTATATATTGTTCACAGTGAATCGATTGGAAGCTGCGTTAGAGGTGCTGAATATGGGCCGTATCGTAGACCCAACATTTGTACCATTTAAAGGTAAGAAGGGTGTTTAGAATTACATGGGGAGAGAAATAGACATTGATTTAGAGTGATATGGTAGAGCTAGAGGAAGAGATCATCTCGACTGTGGGAAACACTCCAAAGAAGGAAGCACCTGTGTTGGTGAACGACAGTCTATCACCGGAAATTTTAAAAGTGTTACTGGAGCTATTTCAAAAGTTTGATGAAGATATGGATGGTTGTTTGAACTCGAAAGAATTGGACTTTTACGTATTCTCTACAAACGGACAACATCCTCCACAGTCGTTTATAGATCAAATGGGAGAACGGTTTGGTGCGGATGAAAATGGAGCACTCACAAAGAAAGGATTTTTGGTGAGACAGCATATACATTTCTAGTTCGCTCGCACAAAAGTATTAATGATTGATATTGTAGGCATTTTACTTGGAACAAACATTGGGTGATCCATCAGAAACGAGAAGAGATATGATTGCTCATGGATACGACGGTAGCACGTTGGAAAAAGTTAAATAGTTGACATTGATGACTGGAAGTAAAAAAAAAATACCTCTTTATTTATATGATATCTAAAACTGACACAATATGTTGTAATAAAAGCTTGGTAGTATATGTGTGTACATGTATTACCCAACACTTTACTGTGTGTAGATAGCATACTTCATGTCGATGTAAGGGGGTAGTTATTTGTACATAATAGTATGCTGAGCCGTTTAAGTTTTCTCCTTTAAGTTTAAATTTTGCCATGCTGATCCTTGGCACTTTGTTCTTTTCCTCTTTTCATTTCTTTTTCTTGAAAGAATATATCATCCAAACATATCAACATGTATACCCCATTGGATATCGAGAAACAAAAAAGTCAGAAAACCTTGATTTTTTCTGTTGTGGGACTATCTGCTATCACAACTAACGATACAGTGTGTACGTGCACGTTGGAAAAAGTTAAATAGTTGACATTGATGACTGGAAGAAAAAAAAAAATACCTCTTTATTTATATGATATCTAAAACTGACACAATATGTTGTAATAAAAGCTTGGTAGTATATGTGTGTACATGTATTACCCAACACTTTACTGTGTGTAGATAGCATACTTCATGTCGATGTAAGGGGGTAGTTATTTGTACATAATAGTATGCTGAGCCGTTTAAGTTTTCTCCTTTAAGTTTAAATTTTGCCATGCTGATCCTTGGCACTTTGTTCTTTTCCTCTTTTCATTTCTTTTTCTTGAAAGAATATATCATCCAAACATATCAACATGTATACCCCATTGGATATCGAGAAACAAAAAGTCAGAAAACCTTGATTTTTTCTGTTGTGGGACTATCTGCTATCACAACTAACGATACGATCTACGTCTTTGGTGGAAAAACAGATGAACAAACGTATAATACCAACGTATGGTATATATCATCGAAAGACATACCATTGAACTCCTCTCCTACTTTGATAGAGTCACGTCAAAATAATCTGGCGCTGGGTTCTGGTGTCATAGCCAATCAGTCTATTATAGCGGTATGCAGTAATGCCACGACTGCTGTTGCTTCAATAAATACGAATTTAACACGTAGTGGCAACACAACGGCAAGGATATCCACTCTATCCATCTGCTCATTTGACTTGAATGCTGCTACTGTAAATAGCACCTGGACCATACGTACCTCAGATTCTTCCACGCGCCCAACAATAAGAGATAAGTACGCAATCGCAGCGGCGCCAGATCAAAGTCAAATCTTTGTTTTTGGTGGCCAAAAACTTTTGGATCAACAACAAGCCAATCAAACTGAGTCATCCGTTGTAGCGTTACAGTCGAGAGAAAATGACAATTTTTGGAAATACAATGTTCAGTCAACACAGTGGAGTAGGCTGCCTTCACCGTTTACGGATCAAAGCTCTCGATGTGGACATACAGCAACAATGCTCAGGTGAGCTTCACTATGATGGGCATATATCACACGAAAAATAGATGACACTTTTACTTACTTTAAAACAAAGAGACGGAAGGATCGTGATTATTGGAGGCTACAACTGTTTGCTTTCATCAGATAAAACAGACTCGACACGCTCTTCTGTTAGCTTGGTTCCAATGAACACCATGTTGGTGTTCGACACAAAATCAACAACTTGGAACAATATTCCCCAAGTTCAAGGTGTTATTCCTGCACCTAGAACTTTTCACAGTGCTGCCTTGATGAGTAGGTGCTTTTTTTTTCCTTATATTACTGTGTAAGATCTAATCACACTCATCTTTATTATTGGTTTCTGACAGATGATAATAATGATATATTCATATGTGGAGGTGTGTAGATGTTTAATGTATAAATCCAATGACAGCTTGTACTAAGTGCATAGACTTCAAGGTCAAAATGAAATGCTTTCACCGTTTCAAGTTTATTTAGGAAGTCAGCAGAATCGCTTCGATGAGCTGTCCGCTATATTAGACACAAACTCCTGGAAATGGAGAATTCCCAAGCAATCACCCTCAAATCAACCTTATCCTCAATCATTTGCCGTGCTAAGTAGAGTAAATGGAACCAAGTTAATTTACGGATATGGTAAGTGAGGCAATGTACACGCTCTTCCGGCCACTAATATCTTTTCTTGATGCATATAGGTATAAATTACCACTCAGTGCATGACCAATTTCGAGTATTTGATACACTGACTGAGAGGTGGGAAGCCACTGCATTGACTGAAAAATCATCAAATACAGAGTACCCATCCACCAGTCCAAGCTCTGTCATTATCTGGATTATATTAGGTTGTATTGGGTTTATCATTGTATCATCCTATGGAGCCGCAATATGGACGTTTGGTTTTAGACGGTTCCACGCAAAAGTAAAAAATGTACTAGCAATAATTAAGCGGGAGGCATGGAAGCCAAGGTACGTAAGATACTGAGTATACGCATCATTGTTCTCTCTATACTAAAATTTACTCGGTGATGTAGAGTGGGGGAGCCTGGATGGGCAGAATCTTTACGACTGTTGCTCAAATTACTGTTTCTTCTTCTCTTTTTGTACCTTATCTTCACCTTGACGAGTCAAGTAATCAATAGTCCCGTCATTGATCAATTGTCATTTGAAGTCAGCCCGGAGCGAACTGTGGATGTACCAGGTCAGTACTTATAAATAATCAGAAACGGAAGAGGGTAATTCATGCTCAAGACTACTATATTTTACAGATATTCAATTTTGCTTTGATAATAATGCTAAAGATAGCGGCAACAAAGAACCATTCATTCAATGTGCTACTGACTTTGGCATACAATGCTCGCAATTTATCACACCGATGCAGTATCAAACGGGAACTGGTCACATGGATGCTGCAAAAACACGATGTCTGCTATTCAATGCACCCTCATCTTTTCGATTAGGGCCAACGTCAGAGAGGATACATAGTAATGGATCATTTCTTAAATTTGACTACTACTACAAAGTAAATGGCAGGATACCTTTAATGAACGACATCAGTGCTGACTCAAATCAACTGCAAGTGACAGTATATAACAAACTCAATACGTTAGAAAGGAGAGATCCCAATTACGATATCAACATTCATACCGATAAGGACGAGATGTCGATTTTTGATTGGAGTAATACAGCGGAAGAAGATGAGCGATATAAATATGCCAACGCGAGAGACAATACAATTAGAAACTCTTACCATCTCAACTTTGGTTTTGCCAGCACGATCAATTTTGAACTGATAAAACGAGTGACATTGAATGCAGGAGTATGGAACTATGCCGGCATCGCCTCCTCTGTAAGTACGAGACATGAAATTGAAACAGCAGAGACACCCGAATATTTTTCAACAGTGTACGATCCATCCTCAGGTGCTCCTCAACCGCTCGGATCCTTGCATGTGATTCCGCTCACTACACAAACAAAAGTGTTACGCGAGCAGAAAGCATTTGCATTTATTAACGCGATGGGTATATTTGGAGGTTTATTTGGATTGTTGTTCAGTTTACAATCATGTTTATTCGGATATCGGCCTCGGTCGCCTTGGGGATACATGCATAGATGGTCCTTTGGTCACTTTCGATCCTCGTTATTGCGCGGGCTGCAAGTCAACTTTTTCCCAAACAATTCCCCTATCGCACTCGGTAGCGCTTCTCCTACGCTTCCTTTCCGAAATCAAGAGCAACTACACAGATACAGGATGTCGCCCATTGACGTTAAACCCAGCACTCTTTCAAGTAGAATGAACCCAATCATGGAGGCCAATCACGTACATCCATTGACTGTTCAACCAAAGCTAAGCATACAAACGAAAAATTTACAAAATAGCACTCCAAGCTACCTTCTCCCCACGTCTCCCACATTATCCGTACCCGTGGGTCATCATGAGGAAGAAAAGGAGATCCGTATGGCGTTGATCGAAGATAGAATTCATATGCTGGAAAGATTGTTTCAAGCATACTACATTGATGATGAAATATTCAGATCTCTAGCCCATGCTTTACAAAATGATGCTTCCTCTTCATCCTCCTCCACAGCAACATCCATTCACTCTGCTGAAGCGATTAAAAAACCAAAAGAATAATTCTACTAGAGTGTTTTATGTACAAATTTGAGGCATCAAATGGAAATAATAAAAGTATTAGCTACTACCACTGTACAATTTTGGCTATTAACTCTTCTTCAGCAATATCATCTTCGATTTTTTCCAGGTGTTGCCAATTGATCAAATCACCGTAATATACAGTGAGTGCTTTCATTCTCCCATATAATGAATTTTGCTCAATTTCGCACGTATTATCAGGACCAGCAAGTCGTGCTAATTGTTGAGGATCTGTATTACGAGGTACAAAAAAAGCGACGTTAGGAGTGATTTGTGATGCGATTTGGTGGATTTTCATGCTGTTGTTTGAAAGAGAGTTAGTACTTGAGCTGATAATTTAGCATATTAAATACTTTACCCATCACCGGGTATCATAGTCTTTAGATCAAAGGTTTCTTCAGTCAAGTAAGTGGGGCCACCCCATGGAGGAGACAAGAACACAACATCAGCCTACAACGATAGAAAAGTTAGATAAAGTGTGCTACAACATAAACACCATATATAGCAAATGTACCTTCAAGAAAGGGGCAAGTTGAAAAAAGTCGCCCAAAATAAACTCAATTCTATCCTCAACACCATATATTTTAGCGTTTTCTCGAGCACAATGAAGTTTGACAGGATCAAGATCAATAGCGATCACACGTTCGCACGTTAAAGCAAATTGAATCGAGTTTCCACCGCAACCACAGAATGCATCAATAACTACATCTGCTTGACACCGTTGAGCAATATGCCGAGCGATTTTCTCAGGTGTAACAGAAAACCAGCCCTCTAAATTCGTTGAAAGTTATGAGTTGATCTGCATGAAAATATTTGACAAATTATTTCCTACCTCGATCCATTAATATGCCTTCATCAAATTTCGAGAAATAAGAATAACGTTGAAAATAGTATCTAAACGAAACACTTTGGGTTAATGAACTGAGCTTGATAGATCATAAAATTTACATACTTTGACATATCCTTGGGCATTGTTTCTTCAGTATATCTTACAATCACACCATTATACTCTACAGTATCAGCTACTGACTCTTCAACAACTCTCTTTCTTTTTTTTGTCTTTCGTTTCTTTGTTTGTCCAGCTGAATAGCCAGCGTAAGGATCATTGGATTGCACCTTTCGAATAGTAGGAGTATTGGTCTCCTCCACGTTCTTTTCTACAGCGTCAATAGGTTTTTCCACAGTTTCTGTCAAGTTAACAGCTTCTTTGATCTCTTCTGCTACAACTTTATCTAGCTGACTTTCTGCTTCCTGATCAACTTCAATTGTTCGACTTTCTTTGGTAGTGGTAATTACGATCTGGCTATGCTGATGCTCTTCTTCGGTGACTCCGTAAGATTCTGGAGGACTGTCGCTATCCGACTCGACACTGTGTCCTGCGCTTGCTTCCTTGTCCATAACCTCTTGATCCTTTTTGTATAATTTTCTAATGCCCTTGACAAGACGCTGGAGCATGTGTCCTTGATCAACCACGAAAAAAATAGTCAAAAAGCTCTTTGACAAAAATAAGGTGCGGTGACTGCTTTTGTAGGAAGGTGGGATTTTGCATAAAATTAAACCACATTGGCTTAGTGCTAACGGCCTGGAAAAAAAGGCTCAGTGTATCTAAAAGCAAGTATTTTAGAATGTTTGGACCCACGCAGATGGAGACAATAATAAACTCGCAAATATTTTTTATTTATGATAACGAAAGGAAGGTGGCAACAACGAATAAATTAATATGCATTACATTGACAATCGAAATCTATCTTTTCACTATGGATAAGGTTGGGGAGTGACTACTTGGAAAGGTAGTGTAAGTGATATCTTGTTCGATTGACTGAATTGCGTCAGTTATATCATTAAAGAACATATGGTGACCAATAAGGTCCAATATACCAGCCCGATTAATAAGAGGCATTGCGTGAGGGTGTCCATTTACAAGGAGTATTTGTACGTCTTGTTCATGATAGGCTTCGATGATTTCATATAAAATCTGAACCGCACTGTGAATAAAATGAAATCGGCATAAACACCGGTTAAAATATGCAAATAAAATAAACTTTCTACATATCGTCATTTACCTTGCATCGATAAACTCCATGCCACCAATATCCAAAACAATGTATGTTAAATGACCTCTTCGAGGTGGCTCGGAAGGATGAACCGCCATATCGCCAAATTGTTCCAATCTTCGTAATCTGTCCTTTAATTGACCTACAACGACGTACACATGCATTACATATGGCGTAAATTTAAAATGATCAAGTATGCTTTGATACAAAGTATGTACATACCAGTGTTGGCAAAATTCAAGGGCTCTTCAATTCTTACAATCAAGATATCTTTTAAATGCTCGACTTTTTCTTTGGAGTCATGTAAAATTGGTTTAAACTCATATGACGTCTCTTTTACTCGACCCTATCGGTACAAGTTTCAAGGAGAGAAGATTTGGTTAAATGACATCAAGCAAAAACACGTTTTTCTTTCTTATCTTTACATACCAAAATTGTGATGCGTGTATGCAAATAAAATAAACTTTCTACATATCGTCATTTACCTTGCATCGATAAACTCCATGCCACCAATATCCAAAACAATGTATGTTAAATGACCTCTTCGAGGTGGCTCGGAAGGATGAACCGCCATATCGCCAAATTGTTCCAATCTTCGTAATCTGTCCTTTAATTGACCTACAACGACGTACACATGCATTACATATGGCGTAAATTTAAAATGATCAAGTATGCTTTGATACAAAGTATGTACATACCAGTGTTGGCAAAATTCAAGGGCTCTTCAATTCTTACAATCAAGATATCTTTTAAATGCTCGACTTTTTCTTTGGAGTCATGTAAAATTGGTTTAAACTCATATGACGTCTCTTTTACTCGACCCTATCGGTACAAGTTTCAACGTACACACTATTTGGTTAAATGACATCAAGCAAAAACACGTTTTTCTTTCTTATCTTTACATACCAAAATTGTGATGCGTGGGTAACTTGATTCTTTTACTGTGATGATCAAACTAAACAAAACTGCAACAGCGGTTCCGACTTCCAATGAAAAGAACATGGTTGTGAAAAAAGTGGTTGCCATTAAAGCAACGTCTTTCCACGCGCGCACTTTCCAAATAAAATGCAAGTCATCAGGTAATTCACGGATCATAGCCAGCACAGCCATAAAAATGATACTGCTCAGAGCTGCAGTTGGCAGATAAAATAGCTGTGGTAACAAGAATGAAGTAACAATTAAGCAAGTAACCCCTGATAAGAGCCCCGACATTTGGGTTTTAGGCTTGACCGATTCGTGTACCTTACTTCTTGGAAACTATAATATAACATCATTTTGTAGAAAAAATAATTTAGAATTTGAAAAAAGGGGGAAGGAGAGGGGGCGGTGGTGGTGATGCTGATAATGAAAGATAGCAATGACTTCACCACTACGCCCTTATAATAATCAACTTACAGATCCAAAAGCAGGGAATGCTTGAAAGAGACCTCCAACTACATTGGAAATACCCAAGGCAACGAGTTCACGGTTAGCACTCACAAAGTAGTTGTGCTTTCTAGCAAACGATTTAGCAGCTGCAATGGATTCTACAAAACCGATGATTGTGATGATAGCAGCGTTTACAATGATGGCTTTGATATCTGCGTGGCCAGGAAGTTTCGGGATGCTGGGGAGAGGCAAAGGCAAATTAAAGCTTGTTGATGAGTCACCCACACGCCCTAACACTTCCAATCCTTCAAGATCAAGACGTAATACGCGGCACACAACAATACTCGAAATAACAATGACGAATACTTCGGGAATTCTTGCAATAACACTCTGTGAAGCGTCAT
Source organism: Mucor irregularis B50 (assembly GCA_000587855.1). Lineage (NCBI taxonomy): Eukaryota > Fungi > Mucoromycota > Mucoromycetes > Mucorales > Mucoraceae > Mucor > Mucor irregularis. Next base: position 178,797 of record KK076495.1, on the reverse strand, counting down.
ATCTCTTTTTGATCATTGGTGTGACGATCAAAACAAACAAGGTGATTACCGAGAAAGCCGAAGTAAGTGGATGAGCTTGATTTATGTGTGAAAATAAAAACAGAAGACGCTGTACAGTATTAGAGTCGGGTGTCAGACCAGCTTCATTAGCGATGTTGCCTAGACCTAATAGTAAAATAGATTGTTGAACTAGAACGACCATGGCAACTGCTGTGATGAATCCACGCAAAAGAGCTCTGCTCATTAAACTATCGAGAAAACCGAAACGCAATAAACCTAATGCAAGTGTGAACAGACCAGTGAATAAAGCAGTAAGACTTGCAATAGCAGCTGCAGCTTCGGGATCGAATGGGTTTCTTGCAATCGCTTGCTGATGCGCAATACCCGCTCCAACCATCAACGAAACAGTAGCTTCTGGTCCAACCGATAATTGTCTGATGTATTTACATTTAAGTCTTAGTGCGTGATTATAAAGTCAAAATTAAAAAAGACACTACTTACGGAGACATTCCTAAACATGCATATAAAAAAGTGGATATGGTGATGGTGTACAAACCGTGAATAGCGGGTATTCTGCAAAGAGCAGTTGCATATGATAATGCTTGAGGGATGAATAATGCAGATAAAGATAAACCAGAGATAATGTCTTGTGAAAGATCAGAACGACCATAATGTGGAATCCAATGGAGTATTGGCAGGTAGTATTTTGATCTTGTATTGATAGTAGACCAAAAATTAGAGTTTCGGGCTGTGTTTTCATCGATTTCATCAGATGGTACTATATATATGCAAATTTGTCAGGGCAAGTTATTATGGTATACGTATCTATTATTATTTTAATATTTACTTGTGGACATTCTCCTGCTACTTGTGGCTATATGAGTATAATCATCGGTGTCGTCATTGTCGTCGCTGTCATAACTTGTGTTATCAAAATTGATGGATCTGTACCTATTGGTATCTTTTGGGTTCAATAAATAACTTGATTCGTTTGTAGTTGTGTATGTCGATTGGTGACTGATTGTGCTACAATCATCGTCCACTACGAACACAGATGGTTGAATGGCACTTTCTAAAATTAAGGTATTATGCGGAGTTAGAATTGGTTTCACGCATTGATGTCGCTCCCAAATATAGAGGGTGGGAGCGAAACTACACATACCCTTGACAAAGAAAGGTGGGCTTTGATCAGACATGAAAGGTTAAAGTGGAAGAGAGGAAGAAAAAGGATGACGAAAATCATTGAAGGAAGGCGATTGGAAAGCTATTTAAATAATTTCATTTTAAGGAGAGATAAAAAAAACATTATTGTTCAGCGGTTGCAGTGATGATGAATTTTTAATAGAAAGAGGTTCACCGTGCTAAGATAAGAGTTGTGGACGATCGTTTATTATTAGAGGAATTTTTTTAAGGAAAGAGATAACTGTGACATCTTGTATGTGTAAATGATCCCATTAAGTATAATTTTGCAACAGCAAAAAAAATTGTGGTTCATTCTACCCTTTACACCCTTTACTGATCATTTTTAGGTATTTAACATATACTAAATACTTGTCACTTCAAAGAGGATTAAATGCAAATGATTGCAACATCTGACTGACTAGTATTACAGACATGTTTGAAGGAATACAGGTTCAGAGTATCGAAAAAATGAAGCAAAACTAATACAAATGCTTAATAATTACAAGTTCTTGCAAACTTATAATGGCTTCCGGCACCCTGATCACAGAGATCAAATAGAGAAAATTTCTCCAGGCGACTACGTTATGCAAATGATTAGCTTCAAATTATATTACTTGTCCTCTAAAATCAGTGCATTTGTCGAAAGTAGTTATATACGTACATCTTTAGGTTATTCGTTTCCTCGCTCAAAGATTCGGCAGGCAATACAAGAACGTACAATCGAATTGTTCGAATACATACGTAAATAATATATTCTACATCTACAAATTATTCATACCCGACTTTATCTACATAGTGCAGATCAAGCAGGGTTCAAAGTGCCAATACTGCAAAAATTGTGACAAAAAATGTGTCACTTTTATATATTCGATTTATGTGATGTCACTTATGTTCAAGGGAAGATATTGGCAGAGGATCGAACATCGAGAATAAAGCGGATAGCTCCGTTTGTTTTCTGGATCTGGACGACTATCTCGTTGATTGTACGATGGAATTTGTGGATGTAACGCCAGTCTTTTTTATCAAATTATTTGTAATATTATTTACATTCAAGTCGCAACATGGATCGTAAAAAAGATAAGTATCAGACTATAAACTGCATTCGACGCTCATTGGTAACCAATTGCTGGTGCATGAAGGCGCAATTGTTGACCATACATACGGGCATAGTGAACAATGATATCAGTGCCGTATCCGATTGCTTTTCGACAAAGTAAGGCTGCTCTTAAAGAGTGAGGACACTTAAAAAAAGTCAAGTCTACCTCACTGTTTGGCTCACTGATTTTAAGCTGCCCCACCCTTTTGTTAAGCCTGTCTCACTCTTTGGCTCACTCTTTTTAAGCGGCCTCACCCTTTTAATCAACCTGCCTCACTCTTTGTCTCGCTCTCCTGAAGAGGTCTCACCCTTCTCTTAAGTTTGCCTCAAGCAATTCTCAAGCTTACTTCACTTTTTGCAGAAAACTGTCATTGCGGGAAAAAATGTACCTTGTATTGAAACAGTATATTTGAAAGAAAGGTGTGTACTTTATGTTGATAAAAGAATTTCTACGTATGCACAGAGTGGGGTAACAAAATTGATTGATACAGAAAACAATATTAATCGTCAAAGTTTAAGTTCATTAGTGACTATGGTGTTCAATACAATCAAATATGTACGGTGAAATTATACTCGTTCTAGAATTGCAAAGTTGTAACCGATTTATAACTCGAGATAGCTTTTTAACTTTGTAGGAAGTATTTTTTATTTAGATCCCTGTTGATCTCTTTTCACATGTCTTTCTACATCTAAACTTATTCAACATATCATCATTCTTTAAAATATCGTGTCTCGAAAATCATGACACTTTATGGCCTTCGTCAATTACTATTTTCTTTGGTTGCCTGTGGTTGCTATTCAAATCAATTAATCAATCAATCGATAAATAGATTTTTATCATTCTCACTGATGCTCCCAGATAGATTAGTCCAAAAGCTCTTTCAAATACGCATTTATCAAGCTCCAGAAGCAACTGTAAAGAAAGAGCCTCAAGGTTTATATCTCCAAGGCTTATGTCATCTTAATTTCCAAAATATTATGAACGACATCAAGTACTTTATGACTTACCTGAAGAAAGATTTAATATCATCAGGGTTTGTCGAGAATCCAGCGTAATCAATGGTGACCAAGCGGATATGTTTAGTGGACATTGATATATCGCTGATCATGTCTTGTTTACAAGATGTTAGTTGTTTCAATACCTAGAAGATCAATTTAGATTATGCGAATTACCCTGACAATCGCCTATTACGTTTGGAATGTTATAATTGTTGTTGCCTTGGCTGTCTCTATCATAAATTGGCTCATCCACATTTGACTTGCAACTGGCATATACGGACTCACAAAGGCACTTTATTTTGAGCTTCTTGGCTTGCAAGTCTACTGATTTTTCCACTGCCTCTTTCTTTGTTCTAAGATGTGATTTTCTCGCATAGCCAATTGTTTTAATGGTAGGCGAGGAGACTCTAACCATTTTCCGATATTCTTTGATGTCTGAAACATCTTCCCAGGTAAAATCTAGATTTTCGATGAGCAACTGCAATTTAAGAAGTTTCCAACCAGTAATAAATATTACCACGTAATTCCTGCTTTACGACATTCATTTCCCTTCCTCTGATTCTTTTTTCTTCTATTCGCTTCTGCTTGGACATGCCCCAAGCCCCATCTTTGCCCTTCCAATCGTCAAGTTTTTCCGCAGTAAATGCGATATCGCAGAAGTAGGTTATTACTACAGCAAAAACATCAGATTCGTTCATAAATTTCTTTTCTGTGACTCCAGTGATACTATTGGGTGGCATGATAAGTTTGACCAGATCTAAAACCGCTTTACTTGATTGAGCCACTAGAAGTTTATATTATTAGTTGACCACATATTAAAATACAAATATACGCGTACCATTCACTTCGAGAGAGTTTTCTGACTCTTCTTTATGTAAAAGATATATTGGTGTGTCATGGATTTACTCTCTGCTTCCAGTTTGCTGAAGGTGCCTTCTTATTCTTTTCGTTTCAAAGAAGGTTCCATTTTTACTTTGTTATCCCCAAAGCAAAAGCTTTAAAAGGATCACCATCAACCAAATACACAGGCACCAAACCGGCCCTTTTCGAGAGTTTAAAGCTCTGCTTCATGTTTTCTGTGGTTACTTCTAACCCATATATGGTACAGGCCGCCCATGAAGTAAAAACTTGAAAAGGGAAGAAAAGGAATAATCAAAAAGCGTGGCAAATATAAACTTTTAGGTGTGACTTGTATTTCAAAGTACTTTATCATGTAGTGGAATTTGGCGTAGACTACGTCTTTCTAGAAAGGGTGTTATACAGTGTAAGCTTATTGTACCTTATCCCTAGCGCTCTTGCAAGCGATTGCGGGCACCGTAAGAAAAGTTCAGCGTGTTACACACACATACACAATATTGCATATATTACTGTTACATTACAGGTAAGGGAATCAAGATTTAATTATGATATACAAGTGATATAGTACGCATTATATCAGTAGCAAAATAATCACAAATTGAATAGCCTGAAGCTATTCCGACCGCTCACGCCACAAGTTTTCAACATTCGATCTAGTATTTACTGCTGAGCCTATTGTATGATGCAACATTTTTTTTTATCGTGTGCATATCCTTTTGCAAATGGCAGATTAAATTTTCAGAGAGTGAGAGAACGTTGAATTTTTTTTTTCTGCTGTGTAATACCATCTTTTGTAGGATTGTACAACACTGATTTTCGAAATCATGGCATTTCGTGCATAAATTCGTAAATTACTTGATTTGGAAAGGATTGGAAGGAGTTTGTAAAGTTTAACCAATATCTACGCTTGTGGCTTATTTATTGCACCCAGAAACAAGCAGCTGTTTAAACCTCAAACGCTTGTTATACTTGTTTCTTTTTTTCACTTCTTTTCTTTTTCACCTTATATTTTTTTACAAATACAAGATGGACGACCTTTATGCACCAGAAGACATTTCACCACCCGCCACTCCTCCCAACTTCAACTTTAGCTCTTCTTCTTCACACAGTACCCCATTGCCCACTAGTAATGGAAAGAGACCAACACAAAGATTAAGAACGTCTTTTAACGAGACAGCCAATGTCGGACTTGATTTCTCTTTTGATGAAGAACAACTTTCTCATTTACGTCAACTGAAGCATTCCTTTCAACAACTTACGTCGCAACAAAAGCAATATTTATTATATGAAATTATAAATAGCTGTGATAATTCCCAGCTGACCTATTTAAATAATCTTATCTCACCAAGGCTAAAAATCGACTTTTTAAAAGAATTACCAATAGAAATATCGCTTCATATCTTGACGTTTATCGATGACCCAAAGACATTAGCAAGAGCTGCTACTGTCTCTACTTTGTGGAACTCTTTATTAAAAGATGAAGCAACCTGGAAATCCCTTTGTATGAAGCACCAGTATCGCCGACGTAATTCAAGTATATGCGGCGGAGAACTTTTAGAACCACCGAGTCAACGCCGAAACTTCTCTTACAGAGAATACTTTAAACGCAAATATAATATTGCTGCTGCTTGGGCTCACGGTGGAAAAGTCAAGGTGGTAGAAGACGGTTTTGGTGATGGTTTAGTTACCTCGTTACAATACGACGACAAGTATATTGTCGTCGGTTGTGATAACCATAGAATAGAGGTCTTTGATACAAACACCGCTGAGAAAGTGCGGACTTTAGAAGGACATGAAGGTGGTGTTTGGGCATTGCAGTTTAAGGGAGGAGAAAAGCACGACCCTGAGCGTATCCTTGTTACTGGCGGTTGCGATCGGTATGTTATTACATTTTATATTCACTACTTCTCTTAAACTCACTCACACATTTTCTTTTCTCTCTAGGGATGTTCGTGTTTGGAACCTGAACTCGGGTGAATTACGTCACACCTTGCGTGGACATAACTCTACTGTTCGTTGTCTTCGAATGAAAGATAAACGAATTGCGGTGACTGGTTCAAGAGATACAACGATGCGAGTTTGGGATATTCAAAGAGGAACTCTTTTACATGTATTGCTTGGACATCAAGCGAGCGTACGTTGTATGGAAATAAGTGGCAATATTGTTGTATCTGGATCGTATGACTCAACTGCAAGAGTATGGGATTTACGAACAGGAAGATGCTTGCATGTACTTTCTGGTCATTATACCCAAATATATGCTATTGCATTTGATGGACATAAAGTGGTGACAGGTTCCTTGGATTCTAACATCCGTGTTTGGTCAGCTGAAACAGGCCAATGCCTTGCCACTCTGCATGGACATACATCCTTGGTAGGTCAACTTCAACTCTCAGGCTCAACTTTAGTGAGCGGAGGCTCTGACGGTTGTCTGCGTGTCTGGGATCTTCAACACTATGAATGTATACAACAAATTTCAGCCCACGATAACTCTGTTACCTGTCTACAATTCGATGATCGACGCATGGTGAGTGCAGGAAACGACGGTAGAATCAAATTATGGGATATAAAGCAGGGTCGTTTGATTCGTAATTTCACACAGCCTGCAAAGACTGTATGGAAGATACAATTTTCTGATACAAAAGCTGTTGTATTAATGCAACGCAAAAGATCTCCGAATTCAGAGGAAGGAAAAACTGTCATGGAAGTTCATGACTTTGATATTGGTGAAATCGAAGACTATTCACCCACTTCAACTGATATGCTCATAGATACCTGATTTTTATTACTACATATTTTGCTCCCAATTTTTTGTCTTTACTGTTTATATTTATACTCTCTGTACACATCTCCCACCGCTATCAAGGAAAATAAAAGCGCATTTAAAATAGTTTATTTTTATGGTTGATTAAGTAAATAAAGTGTAGATATGTAATGGGTTAGAAAGAAGTACATATTAGTGTATTAAGGATGATAAAACATCGAGTATTATTTTGTAGACACTTGTTAAGAACTGTTGTTGTTGTTGTTGTTGCTGTTGCCTCCAACACCCTAATGTTTACATAAAGGAGGTCAACAAAAAAAAAATAAGTTTTGATAATCTAACAAAATTAACTTACAGGATGGCCAAATCCAAACCACCAAACAAGAATGGCAATTACAACGGCGAGAATAATAGTAATAAAGAAACAACACCATTTTTTCTAAGAATTTATCATGATTAGCATCACAAAGTGTATTTGTATATGTACCAAAACTTACAGCACGAGTGGATCTAGCAAGAATAATTGCTTTATCGACATGTTTATTGCCTTGTTCCAAATCTTTAGTTGTATCTTGTGCGTTTTGCTCTATTTGGTCAATTGTTTGTCCTTGCTCCTCGACCATCATTTGCATATCTTCGAATAATTGAGCCAATTCCTAACAGACATGAAAGTGTTTAGTTTTTTTTTCTCTTTTTCTTTCCTGAATAGTGCTCAATGAATAATTACGTACCATAATTGTTCTTTGGATACGCTTAATGTCATCGTGTCTGGTTTGAACTTCGGACAATACAGCCTTGGCTTGTCCAGATCGACTATTTTGCATCAACTATATAAAAACCGCAAACGTCAATGTTTTTCCGTACACCACTACAATAGCGTAAACATACACTTTGAGCAAAGATTTGATTTGCTTGGTCAGAGTCAATAATTTCATCCAACTCCTCTTCTGTAACATCTTGCTTGACGATCTTGATCTGTCTAGCTACACGCTGTCTGTATTTTTGATTAAAGGTTGCTTCCACATCTTTGTATCTCTGGATGCTGGTGATGAATTCCTTCTTTACTCTAGCGGCCTATTCGCTTTCTTTGTTAATTGAATTTTCTTCTCCCAAATTATCCAAGCTAATTACCTGAGCTCTTCTGATGTTCAGGTCAGAATTTTTAGGGTGAGTTGCATTACTAGACTCAAGAGCCTTGATTCTATTTTTAACATTGTTATTCATGCTTGAAGTATCTTTGACAAATTGAGAGAGTTGACTTGAATTTTGTTTCCATTGTTGTTCATTGATGCTGACAAGAGAAGAATCGTGCAATTCGCTGATAAGATCAATATTACGATTGATGGTCTTGATGGAAGAAGAAATATCATCAACCTTGATAAAAATATAAAATCAAGATTAGCTTCCCCTTCTACTATTTGTGTTGTCCCTTATTTTTTTATATATATTTTTTTTACCTCTGCTAAATAACCTTCAGTAGTGGAGATATCTGAAGTTGCTGTAGGTGAAACTGTATTCTGAGTTGTATGTCTTGTTTCCAATTCATATGATTGAGAGGGTCTGGATTCATAGGTTGTTGTAGTGGTTGTTGTTTGATAACGTCCTGGAATTCTGGCAGGACCGAATGCATCTGTACTATGTTATAAAAAGTGCGTTAGTAATTCAGTTTGCTGTGGTTGAAATTATTATTACTGCTGTTGATATTCTACCTATCTGACCCACCCTAAAAACAAGAAAAACAAAAAACTTTTCAATACACTGTATCGTTTCTCGATAGCAATAGGGCTATACATACTCGAAGGTCTGCCATACGATCTCTACTAATAGTATATCTTGAATTACTCATGTTATTTACAAGTCAAAGAGAACAGAGTGAGAAAGAAATAAAATGCAAAGAAAAGGAGAGGAGAAGGAAATTAAGAAAAGAGAAAGAAAGAGAAAAAGAAAAAAAAGAGAGAGAGAGAGAAAATAGAGGAGAACTAAATAAGGGTGAAATGAATTGCAACACAGAGTTGCAGTAGTAGTAGTTCTTGGTAACACGTTTGTTTCCCTTTACACAAAAGATTATTACATGAACATACGCATGCAAGCATATACTGATAGCGTAAGGGCACTTGTGATGATGGATGCTACCAGTATCTCTCCCTCCGTCACCGCTCTTTCTAACACCTCGTTTTTATTTTTCTTTCACTATTGTTCTGTCTCTTTTTCTTTGATATAAATAGACTTTTTTTAATGAAAATCTTTTTTAGTTTTTACCAAAGGAAGGAGAAGTCCAACTCAGTAGACCAGTAAGATCTGTAAAATCATAAGCTTTGTGACACCCTGCAATATTTATTTTGTTGCTACAACTCACTCATCAAAAAATGCTACCAGCCTGTCTGCCTGCCTTTAGCTCCTTATAAAAAATTTATACTAAATATATTAATGATCTCATCCATTAACGCATACATGTACAATGTTTAACAAATGTGATTTGCGTATATAGAGCACGAGTGGATGCACTTTTAGTACCACCTCACTGTCTTTTCCTTTTATATATAAAAAGTTATTCTTATGTATAGCGTTTTCTTGGTTTTGAAAACTTTACATCATACTATTTACATGATAGGCTTCTGTTCTTTCGACCTTGGCGTTTTCACATCACATCTTTTTTTAAAATAGAAACCATAAAAAACTTGTTGATTTTTCTCAGGTTACACGAGACCAATTTGTGCAACAAAAAGGGACAAAATTCCGCCTCTCGGTGTGATTGGTAGATCCCAATTTGCCTGTTGCTATCATCTGCAAAGGATGGCAGCAACTTCTTGTATGCAGTGCATATATAGACATATTCAGTAAATAGGTCAATGATTAGTAATGCACTATTTGATGGCTTAGATGCATTATTCTATGACTTGTCCTCTCACTCGTCCATGGGGGCAAAAACTACACAAAGTGCCCTATTTCTTTCCAAAGACATGTCAAATATGTACTATAGCGCAAACCTCGATCTATTACACTTGATTTGAAGTTATACACCGTTGGAATTTCTTAACAGACTTTTCTCTTATATATTAGCAAAGGCATTTCTGTAAGATCACTATATTATTTACGGCTTGTATTATCTGAGGAGTGTAGCACCAAGGACATATTGCCACCGATGGAGATTTCTACTTGATGTCGTGAAGGCTGATATTCTAATAAAGAAGCACCCGTACCTTTTTTTTACGAGAAAAGACCTAGAAAAGAAAAGCAATTATAGATGTATGTACCCTTTCTAATCAATAAATGGATCGGTGTCATTTTTAAGGAACGGAGATTGTAAAATACTATCCTTCAAGATTTTTATGACTCAAAAGTATACAGAGAACTATCCACACCGAATTTTTGCGGATAATAAAGTTATGCTCTTCTTATGTGGTAATTGCTTGATATCAACTTCCTGACTTGACTTAATTTATCATTCAATAAAACATCAGTTTTGGGGCTCTTTCCTGGTGAAGTATCCAGTATTTTCACGAGAATTGAATCACACTTTTGCTTTCACGTCCTCCATTTGTTCCCTACAAAAAGTTTATGCTTGATTTGCATGGCGCCGATTGGAAACTTTAGGTATGCGATCTACAACTAATACTTCCTTTGTATAGTCTGGAAGCCATGATTGCTACTGAGTCGTCCTCTTTGAGTATTTGAAAGATGTACTTGGCAGCCAGAAAGATAAACACAGAAAACAACAGAAACAAGAAGAGCAAGACGTACAGCAACAGGAAGTGAAAGAAGTGCAACATGCATGAGCCGTTTGTATTTTTTACTCCTATAGGAAGCTAATACGCTCAATATTAAAAGCTATTTGAAGTTCACATCCCCATGTTTTCATTTCTTCACCCCCCATAATTGGCTGCTGTGTGTGCTCATTTGCCAATAGCCATTGTATTGTTTCAGAATCCATGAAAGCTAAATTTTATATTTCCCCGGGGCAGAAAAAAAAATGTTTCGCCGGTAAAACCCGTCTTACAGTAAAAAAAAAAAAAAAAAGTATGCAAGATGAGGTGCAAAAAACTTGGTAAAATGAATTTATTTTAGAGGAATGTATAAATAATGAAATAAAATAACAGCAAATGAGGTAATAAATTGTAATAGTGAAGGGTTCTAGTGGCAAAAATAAAAAAATGATGAAATAATGAAATTATTGCTTAACCATTTTAGATTCATGCTTGGGAGAGATAGCATCAGGGAGTTCAAGCACAGCTCTTAATTGAGCGTCAGGGAGTTCTCTACGTTGCTTATCATCATCACCCATATAAATAGAAAGACCAGCAGAGGCCATCAAGACAGCGATAGTAACAGCTTGAGCGTACATACGAGCTTGAACAACCTTTTGTTGTGTAGTGAGGTATTTGTTGGAGAAACTATAACCGAGAGCACCAACCATGGAAGCAGCCCATGAAACACCTACGATACACCCGTCAATATCAACCACACTTCACTTGTACAACACACAACTTACCAATAAAAGACCAACGGTTGTCGTTCAAGTAACGTAAAGATCTGTCAAATGAGGACAAGTGTTCATCGGGAATACGTTCAGAACGCAATGCTTCAATCATTTCTTCATCGGTATAACCAAGGACTTTGTTTTCGAACTTGGTGACAGCGCTATCAGAAGCGAACAAGAAACCAGCGGAAGTGGCTAAAATCAACACAAACATATTGTCAATAAAGTGTACTTGAATCTACATCATGATATTAAATACTTTACTGCCTACAGCCATGATAGATTGCAAAGGCTTGCTTAAAGCTCTGAAGTCAGGAGATCTACGAATAGTGAAAGCGGTGGCAGCAAGGCCAATACCGAGACCGAGAGCAGCACCCTTAAGACCACTTTCAAAGTAGACCTTGTTGGCGACCTTTTCTTGTTCAGGTGATAATGTCTTGACCATTTTTTGTATATATTTTTGTTGTAATTAGTAATAGAAAGAGTTTTAAATAAATGTAAAGTGTCCCAGGTTTTATATGGTTGCAAGAATCATGGAAAAAAGATTCATGTCCGAGCCGGATTTCAACGAAAGTGGGATGATTTCTGTAAGAAAAATTTAATTTTAAACCTTGTAGCTTTGTGGCCCTGCAAAAAAAAAACTATATGCAGGCTGCAACATTCTACGAGTTCCTTTTTCTTCTCGGCCAATTAAAATTTAAAAATCTTGTTAGTAAAAGAAACTGTTCATATTTTTATTTTAATTTGATGTATCGTAGAGTGTCACTGTAACTTGGGATTCTCTTTTTACAATGGCAAATTTTATAATTTGAATTAAAGCTTCACTAAGGTAAAAAAAAAACGACAATCATGGATTTGCCAAGGTGGTGGTGGCTAATCGTATACATTTCTTGAATTTAAGCGACTGAATTTGAATTTTATCTTTTATCCGATCATTGATTCCATTCAAAAGCTTCCATGAGACAAAATGATACACCCTATTAAGGAAGCAGAATTTAGAGTGCAAAGGTTAATTCACACTCCTGCCCAAACCTTGATTTGCGGTACATACGTCTTCATTGCTAATCAAACCTAATTAGCATGAATGCAGTGAGTGGATTGACTGGGTAAATTATTTATTCTTTTGTCAATAAAAATGACGTCTTGAATAACAGCCGCGATCAGGAAAAAGAAATCCCCATTAGATACGAATAATATCTTATACGCAGTCTTTTAAAATAATGAATTCACATTGAATAAACCTTTAATTACTTATAATCAACCTGAATGAACTTTACATACTTGGCACTTGTCATTCTTTGACACGTTAAAGAAAGAGTCACACAGCTGCTTTGCTGCGGACAATCAAAACATTTTATTATTACCCTTTCCTTTACTCGCGCCCCTTCTATTTTCCCTTTACTTTTGTTCGAAAACCAGCAAATCGCGTTTTATACAAGATGGATAACAAAAAGCAACCCACAGAAAAAGAATTAAAAGATCTCGTCAAGAAGGTCGATAAGCTTGTATCAAAAAAGAAAGCAACTGACTTGGTCAAGAGCTCTTCTTCCTCCTCTGAAGCTAATTCTCAATCTGAGGCCATGATGAAGGCTCAACTTCGACAAATGATGGAAAGTATGGCATTAATGGAAAAGGCTGGTTTGGTAAAGACCAAGGGTAAGAAGGATATGGGTGACCACAAGTTCTGGAATACTCAACCCGTTCCTAATCTTGGTAAGTAAAAACTGGAGAAAAGGCAGTGAAAGGAAGGTATCCTTACTTTACGTCATAGATGAGGATATTGTGGAATCTGGTCCCATTGAACCCGACACTCCTTTTGATGAAATTAGAAAGGAACCTCTTCCTTTACCCAAAGACTTTGAATGGTGTGAAATCAATATGCAAAACGAGGGCGAGGTAAAGAGGATATTTTGGGTGCCTGAACATAGTGTAGAGTATAATTAACCTAGAATTCTTAGGTCAAGGAACTCTATGAACTTTTAACAATGAATTATGTTGAGGATGACGATGCTCAATTTAGATTTGATTATTCTGCCGAGTTCTTGAAATGGTAACGTATTTTGCATAAAGAGAGAATCAAGTAGTGGTTCATTGACTCATTATGTGTGTGTGTTTATACTAGGGCTCTTTTACCTCCTAACTGGAAAAAGACTTGGTTTGTTGGTGTCCGTGTCGCTGCTAATAAGAAACTCGTTGCTTTTATCAGTGGCATTCCTGTAGCCATGAGAACTCATGACAAGTAAAGTATTTCAAAAATGTCAAAATTCATGCACATTAACATATATTTACACTCTTTTCTCTTGATGTAGGGTCCATAATATGACAGAAATCAACTTTTTATGTGTTCACAAGAAGCTTAGATCCAAGCGTTTAGCACCTGTTCTCATTAAGGAAATCACTCGCAGAAGTCATCTTGAAGGTGTTTTCCAAGCTGCATATACTGGTGGCGTTGTACTTCCTAAGCCTGTCTCTACTTGTCGGTAAGTTGTTATGGAATTTGGGAATTTTGAGTTTCAAATTATACTAAAATATCACTCGCACACATGACAACAGTTATTACCATAGATCACTTAACCCAAAGAAACTTGTAGAATGTAATTTCTCACGTATTCCCCCGAGATCCACATTATCTCGTATGATTAAGAACTACAAAGTACCTGAAAATACAAGCACTCCTGGTTTAAGAGAAATGCGTGAAGAAGATGCTTCTCAAGTACGTGTGTTATTGAACAACTATTTATCCAAGTTTGAATTGGCGCCCGTGTTTGAAACTGATGAAGATATCAAACACTGGATTTTACCTCACGATAAAGTTGTTTGGAGTTACGTTGTCGAAAACCAAGAAACGAAAAAGATCACAGACATGTTTTCATTCTATTCTCTCCCAAGTTCTGTTATTGGTAACCCCAAGCATTCTACCTTAAACGCCGCTTACATGTTCTACTATGCTATGGATGTTCCTCAAGACGTTAGTGAAGCTCAAAAAGAAAAGTTCATCAAAAAGAGACTAAACGAACTTGTCGCTGATGCTTTGGTTTTAGCCAAAAAGGTTTGTTTACAAGTTCTAGAAATTATGAGGTGACAAATGTAATTTACGAGTTTTTTTCCTTGTAGGCTAACTTTGATGTTGTAAATACCTTGGACTTGATGGATAACGCTCAATTCGTCGAGGAGCAAAAGTTTGGTAATGGTGATGGTTACTTGAATTACTATTTGTACAATTGGAGATGTCCTGATATCGCTAGAAATAAGGTTGGATTGGTTATGCTCTAGTTATTTTATAATACGAAAATACTATTTTTGTAACTTGAGAAATCAAAACAAATAAACGATATTTCTTTTAGAATAGATGACTCTTTGTTTAGATATAAATTGATTGCTAAAGGCTTTCGCTTCTCTCTTTTTTTTTTTTTTATTCCTTCATCTCTTACATACACTATAATTTATTCAAACATGTTACTTGCCCAGTCATTCGACCCTTTAAAAGAACAACTACAACAACTGCAGCAGCAGCGGCAGAAGAAGCTGCCGTTTTTTTGTCTTATTTCAAGAACAAGGCGGGCCTTGTCTGAATTCAAAAACAAAATGCATGAAAATATCGCAAATAGACACATTCAAGCTCTTCAGGCAAGAGATCATCGTCTTATGGTTGCGGGTAATCCTCCTCCTCCACCACAACAATCTTGGTACGGCGGTTGTACCTATGATCCTTATTTTACTACACCACCACCACCTCATCCTCTTATGATGCTTCCTCCTCCTCCCCCTCCTCATCTTCTACTGGCACCACCACCGTATCCCATACATCCTCATCAAGTGCCCTATTGTATTTGTGTACATCTCACCTCTCCACCCCAAGCAAATAACTCGGTTTATTTTAGTCCATCATCTTCCATTACGGACTCAACATTATACAGCTCTTCCAACTCCTCTATGCATAGCGGTAACGAAAAAGAGTTGGTGGAGGAGGTCGAATACGAACCACACCAGCCTATACATCCACTTCAAGAAGAAAACATCTACTTGACTCGAAGAAATAGCGATATCATGCACGACCGACAAAGAAACAATAGACGTCCGTCTCTCCAAAGCAGAAGGTGGAACTCAAGTCATAGCCATAGTGTTTACTATCATCATTAACTGTTATGTATCATGTGTGTTGTGTGCACCATTTTGATAATGTGCATGCAACGTGCGTGCTATTTGTATTACCTACGATAGTCAAAACTCGCTTAAATTAAATAAAAAATGCCACAGCGCGCTATACAACATATTAACTTCAAAAGCTCCTCTATATCAGAATATGCAAAGGGTGAAAAAAAAAGAACATCTAAATTATATCAACAAGATTTAAAAAAGAAGATCAGGAAATTTTTGGCATGCATTCGCTCAAGGGTTAGGGAGTCTTGCATATTTTAGAATACGTATATAAATAATGAATAAAATAATGAACATAAAAGCTAAAAAGCTAAAATGAAATTTTATATAATCTTTGTATTGTTTTTTATAAATGTTAGATGTCAAGAAACAACATGCAGCAACGAAGGATGTCCTGTTCTTTATGATCCTGTTTGTGCTGGGCCTGTTTTTGGTGTTGATAAATTGTATACTTTCAAAAACCTCTGTTACCTTGATAGTTATAATTGCAAGCGTCTTCGAAAATATGAGGTTAAATACCAAGGTTTATGTTATCCTAAATGATAACATTCAATACCACAATTACCTAGGAAAATAATATTAACATCATTTTCTCTATTTCTGAGACCATAATAAAATTGATTATTTTCGTTTAGAGTCCCTTGGTTGGCCTTCTCCCCTTCGAATTTTTTTTATCGTATCATCCTCGCAGATATTATGTTTTTTTCATTGGGGATTTCTATCTTCTTTACTATATTCTAACAATGTCAATTCCTATTGGTATTCAGTATTTACCAAATCGCGGATACAATGGTCATTAAAGGAAATAATTTCTGTTCCGAAGCTCCAGGCGTATGACGCATAATCAAATTCGTTACACCATTCTCGGAGCGTAATCTTAAACCGTTACTGGATTGGGCTGCAGGGTACATGACAATAAACGAGAACCTTGTCTGTTCATTGCCATATAAGAATAAGCACAATGTCAAACGTAGTTACTATAGACCTTGCGGTTTTCAGTATGGATGTTCCTGACCGCCTCCTGTGTTTGCAGTTGAGATGTGTTCAAGTCTGACTGGTCGCTCACGTCCGTCCTCCATTCCATGCGAAAGGACCAATCTTTTATCCCATAGATAACAGCGTTATCACGACATGTACATAAACTATCGCCAACACTACTGGAAATAAAGTGACTATAATTACCCTCCAATTTACAATCACCTTGAACTAAATTTCAAGTGAAAGCTATGTAAGATTCAACACTTTTTGATATAAAGCCTATTTGTTATATTCACAACAGCTACTCTCTTTAGTGTATAATTGTGGATATCTCTATATTGAAAGTGCAATGATTTCGAACGTTACACCTTTCCCAGAAGTCACACCAATCGCGCTTCAAAACCGTAACGGGACTGTGGCGAGTGAAGCCTATTTTCCAAATCACCTAAAATGTGCGTGTTTAGATTCATTCACATCTGAAAGGATACAGAAATGCATTATTGTTACTACAACTTTGTTTGTTTGTTTCAATGAGATTTTATTTTCAAATTTTATAAATTTTTTGGGGGGTTAAAAAAAAAAAAAAAAACGGTGAAAAAGTTTAGAAATATTCAATATTTCTTGTGTCATATATAAAAGCATAAAGGACTATAATACAGATAATTAACAAAATGAGGAAGGTTTAAATTTAAAAATTCAAGCTTCATGTTGATGTTTTTGGACTCGGTGTCTGACCAAAGCATCCTTTCTGCTGAAAGTAGAGGTACACTCGGTACAGCTGTACGCACGTTCACCATTGTGCACGGTAGCGATGTGTCTTGTTAAATCATGTTTACGGTCAAAGGGTTTTAAGCATAAGTGGCAGGCATAATCTTTGCTTCTGTTCTTGTCATGAGTCTTGATGTGGGTTCCAAGGTTATAACGTCTATTAAAGGTGGCATGGCAAATATCACATTCGAATTTACGCTCAGCGTCAGTGGAAGAGATTTTCACACGCTTGTTCTTCTTGTGAGAGATATCGTCTTTGTTCTTGCGCTTGTTGTTGATCTCAACAGGCTTGGGGAGGACAGCCACATCAGCTTTAGCATTAACAGGGAGAGCGACTTCTTCTTGAATAGGTAAGAAACAGTCGTCAAAGCAATCATCCAAGAAGTTACCAGCGTCAAAGTCTTCAGCGTTGAATAAGTCGTCGTTTTGAGTAACATTGGTGTTTAATTGATAAGAGGGTTGCTGTTGTTGATCAGAAGGAAGGGGAGGAAAGAGGAAGTCAGAAGACTCGTCAGTAGCGACGTTCTCGGTTTGAGCGGTGTCTAATAATAATTGAGTGGGATCACCGTTTAAGTTATCAAGAGAGTTAAGTAATTCGGGAGATACATCAGTTGAAGAGATGGCTGGAGTGTTGATTAAATCAGTGGTAGTGATGGCGGGGGTATGCCAAGAAGAAGTAGTGGTAGACATCATATCGTTCTTCAAGTATTTAGCTACTTGGATATCATCATTATGAGCCATATCATTCACCTTAAATGAATCAATATAAGGCGAATAATAGGGTGAATTCCGGAACTGTGCCATGCTAGGTGTAAACACTGAAGCAGGTGTGAAAGGTGTGTTCATACAAGAATCCAAATAAGGAGTATTCATAAGAGGAGACTCTCCAGCAGCAGCTACAGCAGCAGCAGCAGGAGTAATGTCACCAATAAAAGCAGATAAAGAAGATTGTTCAACTTTGTTAGAACAAGATGATTGTTCATTAAGAGCTAAGGCAGCAGCTATAGCGTTGTTTGAAACGATCAGTTTACATGCTTCTACAAATTCAGATACTTCATTATACTCACCATCTATTTCTCCCCAAACTTGAGCGAAATTGAATTCGTTGGATTTGGTATTTGTGGTATTGTTAATCTTGTTGTTATCGTTAGATTCGAACAAAAGTTCATTAATATCGATAATGTTGAGAGGAGTAGAGTTGGAATAAGTCATATTAGTTGGTGTGGAATGCAAATGAGTATTAAAGTTAAAAGATGTAATGATGAAGGTTATTAAGTTGAAAGTGATATGCTTTTTTTTTCCCTGTTGAAAAGAAGATAAGGGTATACTATGTATAGTTTAAGGGAAAAAGAGGAAAAAAAGATTTTTTTTTGCGAAAAAAAGGGAAAAATCGATTAGAATTTTAGTCTTTTATATTGACGCTAAAAGATTTGCTGCGCAACACTGATTTCTCTCCTTGTGAAACAAAAAAATGAGTCACAGTGGCCGGAAATGGAGCCAAAAATAATTCCCTCTCACATGGGTGCGTCAACCAATTTGACGAATATTTCACATCGGCGCAGAGTGTTTCCATGGCAACCACCTTGTCCCACCCTTGTACTGGGAATTCTCGTTTGACGAAAACTCTCGCAGTTTTTCTTTTCTGAAAAAATCTCATTACTGTATTTAGAATTCCATTGTATCTAAAGAGTGCTTTCATTAACTCATCAAACAACAATCAACACAATTGATAGTTGATCCCTTTCAAAATCCGTTTACTTGATGATGAGATTTCTAGTAATCGATACACTTTCTTTCTCTACTTTTTTCAATATTAATAGTGTTGCAATTGTTGGGATCTCGGATAAACCGAAAAATTATTTCCATAATTAGAATGACGACACCGGCAGCCCATATTTGATGTATAATTCCATTTTTATCGACCACTAATTTATTTCAAGTAACACCGTTTATCATTCCCCTTTTTATTAATCATACAGTAAATCAATGAATGCCTCTGTGGTGCTTCCACTACCATTTGGACACTTTTCTGAAATCACTGGTCGAGATTCTAAAACCAATTGGGCAATTATTTGAGCTCGTGGACGATACTATCAAGTCCTCTTGGCTCTTTTATTTGTAAATGGTCATACATTTCTCAACGCAATGATATGTAAATCACCATTACAGGAGCCAGCTATAATTTCTGTTGCTTCCTTTGCTCAATTTATGAGAAAAAAACTGTACTTCACACCAAGAAAAATTTAGCGATTCTAAACGTTGACCAATCATATACGAAAGTTGTCGTTGATGGTAATATGGTGCGAGGTCAGGATCATTCCTTGATTTCCCTTGGCTCCGCTTGAGCCAAGAGCTAAAAATCAAACACGTTGCACAGATCTTCATTTCGAGCTTTTCATGTTATATTATGACATTTATTTATATCAGTTTGTAATGAGTATAATTATTGTGCTTTCTTGCCAGATTTCCTTTTTAAAGCAGGGATTGGCACAGCATTTTTCACATCTGTTCCTAGCTGTGTCCATGTAATTTCACCAGGCGCTGCTTCATTTGTAACCGGTGTCCTTTCTCTCAGTTGTACCCTCTCTAAATACTCGGGAGATTCCAAGTATTCCTTAAGCTCCTCGTAATTGTAGATATTAGCCTTGTAAAACATATGAAGAAAACCACCAGCAAGTGGTATCAAGCTGAATATGAAATCAATGACAATATTGAATAACATGTGCATGAATAACCAGAGTGGAATACCGAATGTTGTAGATAAATACACTTGGTACAATGCAAGTATAACACCCATTGATCCACCAACAACTGGAATAAAACCCTACGAACACACCGAAATCATTTAATTTGAAATTTTCAGTCTACACACAAAACAACACTTACAAGTATAGAATCAACACCCAAGGGAATAGGAGAGTGAGGTACTGCATTGTCTAACCACTTTGCTAATCTTTCGATCTTTTTTAATAGTTTGTTTCTTTTCTTGTCGGTCATTCTCGGTGTTGGCAAAGTTTGATTCAAGTAAGGAAAAGTTTTTGAGTATTTAGTGAACTGTTTAGTGCCATTCACGCGTACAGTTTCTACAAGTTCCGGAACATGCAAGTTCTCTGCAATTTTTCCTTTAACATAATTCATTTTAGCGGTAGTTTTGGGGGTAGTTTGTTGAAATAAAGAAAGAAAAGCTTACATCAATACTATATATGCTTTTATCACCATTACTATTTTATTTGATTCTCCGAATCATGCTGAAATTATGAGGTCATAACAAAAACATTTCATCGTGATTGGGATTCCCCCAATTCTTACTGAATCGCATAATTTAAACAAAAGTATAAGAGGATTCATCTTTAGGTGAGCTGCATTAGGTTAGACCACCGCCACAATATCAAAGAAATCGAGTGAATCAGGTCGACCGTATGTCATCAATAGAGAGCTCAATCTGTCAATTTCACGAGGAGAGTTTTACAAATTAATCGAACTTTGACTATAATATAGACGAAGATGACTTTCACTTTTACTGATGATATAATTTGAAGCGGAAGTACTGTCCCCTAAATATCTATGAATGTTTTATTGTTAAGCTCAATTTGCCTATGTGATGAGTAGTCATATCGGAGGTTCCACACTAAACTACAGATCAATCCTAATACTCAAAATTAATATCAAGCGAGAAGATCATAGGATTACTAGCTCTGAATTGCTATTCCCACTTTCCAGTCACTGTGAGAGAGAATCAAAAGTGTCACTAGAAAAAACAATATTGCAGATCTGAATAGCTATTACTGCTAATCATTCGAACTCCTCTGCATTTGCATGTTTTGATAATCACACACATTTGTAAATTTGCGCAGACTGCATCTTCATTCAAGATAGATTTTAACCTCTGCCTATTTTTTTATTCTTGCTGGAAATGATATTCCATCTCGAGTTACATGTGTATCTATTGAGGTCTTTGTAATTTGGAGTCTATAATATAAAGATGAGCCATCCAAGCGCGCAAATTAAAAAATTTCATGAGCTTTCCGGATCTCCGCACCAAGCATGTAATGTAGATCTTTCTTACACAAAGACAATATAGGTATTAATATCATGCGAATCAAAACCGTAACTCTGTGATCGCGAGACCAATTACTAATTGAGTCATTTAGATACGGCTTTGTGGTTGTATAGCAGAAAAACTTACTGTTACCTTATGGGGCTTAAAGCAGTACGGAATAAATACGGGAACGGTTAATTTTGTGCCGTGGTGGCAAATTATATTTTGCATATATAACCACTGCTATTTTTCTTTTAAAACTCATTATATCTATTTCTATTTCTATTCTCTACATTAAAAAATATGTCTTCTGAACGCGTCTTTTTCTTTGGTGGTACTGGCAATATTGGTATTAAGACTGTCCAAGATTTGTTGGCTAAAAACGTAAATGTTACGTTGTATGCTCGTAACCCAGCCAAGGTTGACACTCTGTTTCCCAACTCAAATAACCTTCAGGTTGTACAAGGAGATCTTTCAGATTTGACTCCATATAAAGAGGCTATAAAGGGTCATACTCGTCTCTTTTTACTTATTGCTTCTTTTGACAACTTTGTTGAATTAAAGAATGAAATTGCCACTATTGCATACAATGCAGGCGTAAAGCAAGTTCTCGATATCTCTTCGGAGTCCGTAAACTATGGTTGGAGAACTAGTTATATTAGTGTGTACGTCTTGTCGTAGATGTTCCAGCTGGGATCTTCCGAGTCTCTTGGCTATTCTCTACATTAAAAAATATGTCTTCTGAACGCGTCTTTTTCTTTGGTGGTACTGGCAATATTGGTATTAAGACTGTCCAAGATTTGTTGGCTAAAAACGTAAATGTTACGTTGTATGCTCGTAACCCAGCCAAGGTTGACACTCTGTTTCCCAACTCAAATAACCTTCAGGTTGTACAAGGAGATCTTTCAGATTTGACTCCATATAAAGAGGCTATAAAGGGTCATACTCGTCTCTTTTTACTTATTGCTTCTTTTGACAACTTTGTTGAATTAAAGAATGAAATTGCCACTATTGCATACAATGCAGGCGTAAAGCAAGTTCTCGATATCTCTTCGGAGTCCGTAAACTATGGTTGGAGAACTAGTTATATTGGTAGCCTTCACTCCGAAGCCGAAAGGAAGATGTTTGACATCCCAAACCGCAATAAATTTGTCACTCTTCGTCCTACCCGATTCATGTCCAATCTTCTTCATTTTGATCGTATCACTCCAAATGGTCTCTTCTTCGATACTGCACAAGCCGATAAACCTCAAAGTTGGATTTCCACCAATGATATTGGAGCTGTGGCTGCTGTCATCTTAAGTGAGGACGTCGAGAAATATGGTGATGGTTGCTATACTTTGGTAGGTGATGTGCTTACACCTGATCAACGCGCAAAGGTTTTATCTTCCGTTCTTGGCCGTGAGATTACATACAAACAAATCTCTGTTGTCGATAAGTTTGAGCAGCTCGAGAAACTCAACATTTTCCCCTATCATATCGCTCTTGATCTGAGTGTCACTTCTGAATTTCCTCATGCTCCTGTTACCAGAACGATTAATATTATCCTCAAGAAGGATCCGGAGTCTTTTGAAGAATATGCTCGTTCTATCGCAAGTCATCTTAATGCTGGCAACTAAAGTGCTATTCTCAATGTTAAATCATAACACACTCTTGTTACTTTATGGATTATAATAAAAAAATTTCTTAATTCTCAATTTACAACATATAATACATACAGCTCTAGATTGTTACTTTTTGGTTTAGACATGTTTGATCATTTTTCAATTGGAAAGACAGGTCCGGCTATGTACGTAATGGAGTATTAGTCTAGACAAACTTAACAATTTGACGTGCAGACAGCAACCCACACTTAATACGACGAAAGGTGATCTTGGATCATTCACGACCAATTTTATAAATGCTTTAACAGACTTAAATTGGTAAAAATTTATTTAAAAACAAAAAATTTAGCTTTTGCAAGTATATGGTCGATAGCCGCTTGAGAGGTAAGAATATAATATTTTTTCCCATTCTGTGATATAATTATTGGTTCCCAATTCCCAATTTTGCGCAGTTAGTGCTTGATCGCGAACTTTATCAAAGTGGCTCTTTATTGAGGCATGTTTTGAAGTTATTGACAGAGAGATCGGCGATGTTTTGAAGGGCCTTCCTGCTAACACTTTTGCCTGCCTCAGTAGTTCTATTCTTCAAATCTTTAAAGTCCTGAAACTGACTTCGCTTAACAGCACCTTTAACAATTGAACAAAGTTTTCAATTGGATAGGGCTCAGGCAAACAAGAAGGAAGATATTTTACTATATAGCCTTTTGCTTCGATCATTATTGCTATATCTTGTGATGTCTGAATAGGTGCATTGTTCATGACAATATGGAAACCTTTCATTTAAGGAAACTTGTCCATTTCATCCAGGGATATAGATATGAATCTCTTATGGTGCCCAGTAACAGTTCTCATGGTCGTCTTTTCACCTGCAGGAGCATTTTTTCTTTAGGCCTTCAGTAATCTTAATCTTCTGGGGCTTCAGGGTCTCTCTGATCCCAAGGGCGATGACATCTTTCGCTGTTATTGCACCTAAAACAGTGCGGGTGATACCACGAGTAGTTAGTGTTTCCACAATTGCTGGTGTGTCTCTCATTGAACGAGCAAAAGAGCTTTTCATGTTGATATTGAAACCAACTTCATCCATAAAACCATAGTACTCGAAGTAATTCATATCCGAATTGACAGCCCTTGCATTTGTCCACTTGTAATGTTCTTTGAGGTTCTCAGGGTTATCTCGCGATAAAGGTTGTAAAGTCACTCGCTTCATGGTCAAATTGCATTCATAAAGGATGAAATTTCCGACAGCCGTTTCCTTCAAACTGAAGCCCTCAAATGCTTCAATGAGAATTTCCACGACATTCTGCCTAGTTTCTTGAGGGTAGTTATCGAAAAACTCTAGAGGATGTTGTTTGTGCTCCTGCTGAAGTTGAGAAGGCTTTCGGTTAAATTAGTTAGTCTGCTTCTTGTCGTAGATGTTCCAGCTGGGATCTTCCGAGTCTCTTGGCCCAGATCTGTGCTGTTGGCTGCTCGATATTCGCTTTACGTTCCGAAGGGGCAGCTTTCCAGAGCTTGATTCTGTTAAAATAATAGAATATTGATTTCTGGCTGTCAGAGTACGTATTGCACTTCCTGTCATTAGCTTCGGTCTGCGACAGTTCTTCGGCAAACTCCTCCATCTGCACGTTAACGTATTCTATCTCATTTGAAGGAAAGGGACTTGGAAAAGCTCGAACTACGGCTAGTTTTATTCCGTCTTCTTTTAAACCAGGAACTTGTTGAGGCAATTCACAATTTGAGAAAGTGCATCAAAATAGCTGTTTCAATGTGGCTGATACTTGCGTGAAATATCGCCTTAGAAGGCAGAATCATGAATTTTTGATTAAAAGAAAAAAATCGTTCGATTTACTTATTCAGTCTGTCATTGATGCCGCTACAAAGAACCCGTTTTGACACCATCTGATTTGTACTCCGAACAAATATATTTTATGGAAGCAAAAAAAACAGGTTTCATTCTCTTCCTTCATTATCTTACATTATTTATAATCAGGTTCGATATAATGGCAATCATTTCTACTCTTTTGACAGGCTTTTCTATCACTGAATTTATTTATAAGGCCTTTATGGCTATTGTTGTTTACTGGGCGTTCCACATTTTGTCACAATTGGTAAGGGCATCACGGATGCTTAGGCATAACTATCACGCTTCTGTGCTAATGTGCGTATGTAGGTTATTCCCAAAGATCCTAAGGTTGTACCTACCGTCTTCTCTTGGGTTCCTATTATGGGTAACGCTGTTGAGTTTGGAAAGTAAGTTTAGCTAGTAGATCACCATAGAGGGAGGAAACAAATGCTTATCATTGACGCGGATCTTTCCAATCATTTAGAGATCCTATTACTTTTCTCAAGACATGCCAAAAGAAGTATGGTGATGTTTTCACTTTCCAACTTCTCAACAAAAAAGTTACCGCTTGCTTAGGTCCCGATGGTAATCAGTTCGTTTTCAATGCTAAGCAAAACCTTGCTTCTGCCGCTGCTGCCTATAACGAGATGACCAAATACGTATTTGGCAGAGATATTGTTTTCGATGCTCCTCATAGTGTTTTTATGGAACAAAAGAGATTCATTAAGGGAGGTTTGAATATTGAGACTTTCCGTAAGGATGTCCCTCTTATTCTTGAAGAGTGTGATATGTTCTTTGACAAATTTGAAAAGAAAGGTGTCATTGATACGTACAAGATGTTCGGTTCCCTTATTATCAACACCGCTTCTCGTGCCCTTCTTGGTCCTGAAATTAGAAATGCCCTTGATGATGGTGTTGCTCAACTTTACTACGATTTGGACCAAGGTTTCCGCCCTATCAACTTTATGTTTCCCAATCTTCCCCTTCCTGCTTACCGTAAACGTGACGAAGCTCGTGAAAAGTTGGCTGTTCTTTATGAATCCATTATTGAGAATAGAAGAAAAGCAAAACTCAAACTCATGATGATCTTCTTCAATCTCTCATGGACGCCCGTTACAAGGATGGATCTGCTCTTCCCGATGCTCAAATTTGTGGTATTTTAACTGCCGCTCTTTTCGGCGGTCAACACACTTCTTCCACCACTTCTGCCTGGACCATTTTAGAGCTTGCCCAACGTCCCGACATTGTTAAGGCAGCCCGTCAAGAAATGATTGAAAAACTCGGTTCTCTCCAAGTAGAATTCACCTACGACAATTTAGAAGAGCTCACTCTTTTGGAAAACATTGTTAGAGAAACCCTTCGTCTCCACCCACCAATTTTCAATATGATGCGTCGCGTTGTTGCGGACAAGATGGTGTATGAGAAGAGCGGTCTCGAGATTCCCAAGGGCAATTATCTCTGTGCTGCTCCAGGTGTTACTCAAATTGATGAAACATACTTCAATAACCCCATGAAGTGGGATCCCTATCGTTGGATCGAAAAGACTGATCCCGTTCACAGACTCGAACAAGGCGATGATGCCAATATCGATTACGGTTTCGGTGCTGTTGGTATCTCATCTCGTAGTCCTTTCCTTCCTTTCGGTGCTGGTCGCCATCGTTGTATCGGTGAAAAATTCGGTTACTTACAACTTAAGGCCATCATTGGTACATTTATCAAAAGATTTGATATTGAGGGTTTAACTGACTCTGTTCCTAAGCCCGATTATACCTCCATGGTCGTTGTCCCTGAGGATGCTAGAGTTCGTTTCATTCGTAGAGATTAATTCTATCTTATATATATCGTATTTAAAATAATCACCAAATCATTTATCATCTTATAACTGCAATCCACACACACACACACACACACACACACACACACCAAACTATTTCTATTTCATAATAACTAATCGAACAAGGCGATGATGCCAATATCGATTACGGTTTCGGTGCTGTTGGTATCTCATCTCGTAGTCCTTTCCTTCCTTTCGGTGCTGGTCGCCATCGTTGTATCGGTGAAAAATTCGGTTACTTACAACTTAAGGCCATCATTGGTACATTTATCAAAAGATTTGATATTGAGGGTTTAACTGACTCTGTTCCTAAGCCCGATTATACCTCCATGGTCGTTGTCCCTGAGGATGCTAGAGTTCGTTTCATTCGTAGAGATTAATTCTATCTTATATATATCGTATTTAAAATAATCACCAAATCATTTATCATCTTATTACACACACACACACACACACACACACACACACACCAAAACATTTTCATTTTCATAATAACTAATATTTAAAAAAAAATAAAGTAACTTTAATTATTCTCGCTAATGATGGTATGATCGTGTTCCCTCCCCTTGCGCTGTTGTACTACCAGGAAATAAAGCTGCACCTGCCATGTATTGTTGGACAACGTAAAGAATACTACCAATCACAGCTATGAAAAAGCTAAAACGCACGAAACCATAAACTAATCTATACGCCCAACGGAAGCTCGCCAATACAAAGCAGTAAATCATATAAAGAATAACCAGTAAGAGAAAAATCGTCAAGAAGTTAGATTCGATAGGTAATTGAGAAATAGTGGAATATAACTGTCGAACGAATGCAGGTGAATGTGACAAGATAAAGGAGATTGTTGATGTCGCCACTGAAACGACTTGATCAGGTGCTGGAAGATTAATATTTGATTCTTTCAGTTGTAAATAGACAAAAGTATAAGCCTGTGTCAAGTACTGAAAAGCTTGTACTGTGACATTATAAGTGTTATGAAGACCCTCCATGATCAATAGGTTTGAAAGGTAAGAGGCAATCGCGCAGGCGAATCAAAGAAATTCCACGTATTTGAACCCAGCTTACTTGTGTTTTCCGCTGGCTGGTACGTGACCCTTAAATTCACGCAAAAACTGTAGACCGGTGTTGACACTTGCTATGTAAATCGCTTGGAAGGCAAACTCTACAACGCACTCATTGGAAATTAATTTCAGGCGCTTGTTATAATTGTTCTTGTTAAAATTAACAAGGTTTTTTATTATTTTTCAAAAGTAATTTATCATTTTACTGACAGGTGAATGACAATACATTATCACTATTAATGTGTATGTATTTTATCACAATACTTTATTTAGCTGCTGATATACATATCTGGGGAGAGATTGTTTTAAAATTCATTAGTAACGAGGCTGAAAGCATATCTGAAGATTTTTAGCAATAGTAAAAAAGATCCCTGTAGTTATAACTTCTTTTGCGTGAATGGAGTCTTTGGGCAAGGACCAAGTATACTTTCTAACTGTTTTTCAAAAAATTCATAGTCAACAAACAACCAGTTTTTACAAACAATTAACGTTCACTTACGCATCATAGAGAGTGTTACTCTTTGTTCTGCGAGACTGAAATTCATTCCTATGCACTGACGTGACCCGCTACTGAATGGGATCCACGGATTTCCTTTTTGACTTGATGTCGATTTATCTGCTTCCCCACCAGGTCTAAATCTTTCAGGATCAAAGATATGAGGATTCTTCCAAGTAGATGGATTTCTGTGAGTGTTGTATATGTCAATCAAAAGTATTGAGTCTTTAGGAATAAAAATATTCCCTAATTTACAATCTTCTTTGGCTTTCCTTGCTGATGCTACAGGAACGGTGGGCTGCATTCTGAGAGTCTTTGTTTAGGTCAGTGTCTTATAGTATATATTATCCAGAAAACTCTACTTTGACTGAGAACATACCTCTTTGATGATCATGTTTAAAAAACTGCATATCTTTTGTTTGGCTTGTAGTAGGTATAATGTCAGAGTGGGCATCTCCCAAGATTTGCAACACCTCCTTTCTAGCTCTTTCTTGAATGTCCTACGATGGAGCTTCTTTCAGCTCTCCATGTATTGTCAATTACGTTTTACATAAGGCATTACCATGTTTACAGCTAAATGATATAATGCAAATGACAAGGCTCCTGTGGTCGAATCGTGTCCTATAAAACACAATGTGCAGTCAATATCGAGTAAATCTCTTTCATCATATGTAAAGCCAAAAAGTGTGAGAAAGGTTTCTAGTTACCCGCTGAAAAGAATAGACATAAGTTGCTCTGCGTACATATATTTATACACGAGCAACATTAGCAATATATATTTCATCTGTGAATATAACTATGGTACCTGTATCTCCTGATTTGTCATATATGCATTTTGGTCGTTTTCATTCCTTTCGCTTTCTAAAAGTAATGTCAAAATATCTCTCTCTGAGGAAGTTTGAGATGATAACAACATGGAAACTTCGTCGCTATTCTCTCCCTCCACAACTTTCCGCTTTTTTTCTATCATATCATTCATCAGCTTCAGAAACTTATCACAATCCTCGTGAATCAATCGTCGTTTGGGAAAAAAGTGTAAGAATTGGGATTCCAGCTTGGGAAAGAAGAAAAACAATGGATCTTGCATGCCGTTAATAATGTTCTTATAAGTTTGAAGCCATTCGTTTTGAGGATCTCCCAGCGAATTAATATCAAATCCTAAATGAAAATTATAAATGTACACCAAATGGTGAACTACGGAAATAGAAAATGATAAGTCGTATTAACTTACCAAATCCTGCAAGTGTTAAGGCATCAAGTGTTAGTCGCTTTAGTATATCCCCTATTTCTATGTTATTCTCTTTTCTCTCGATACAATCATTGATAACATCGAACATTCGAATCGTTAGCTTCCCAAAAATGTTATGTGGCATAGCTTGTTGAAATGCCGGATTTGCGATCTTGAGTATATAAGAAATATTATTAACTGGTATTAGGATTCTTGGTTAATCTCGTATCATACTTTCCGGTGTCTTCTCCAATCACTGTTCTCGACAAACACCATATTCGGTCCTACTATGAACTTATTTAATAGACTACCTTTCCCAGCTGAAACGAACACATCAGCTTTGGGAAATTGATCTAAATCACAAAAAGATAATGGTGGGTTAAGAAGAACTCGTCGGTTTTACAAATCTGATCCTTACTTTGTTTCAACAGAATAGTTTTTATCATCTGGGGATTGGTAACATAAATCGTCCATCCCAGTCTTGTAGGTCTCTATTACATAACAATGTTGATTAAATGACGGTATTTATAGGACACGTTTGTATTTTTACAGTGTATAAACCCTCGGCTTTCAAAAGAATTGGTTCCACCAGTCTTCGGCTATACTTGGAAATTGGCTCGCGTCTCATCAACACACTCATCATTTGAAAATAATTTAAATACGGGATATGATCAAGATTTTTGGGTGGACGAGACATTTTTTTGTAAGTTTTGAAAAAGAAAGCACATGTCATCGCGATAAAGCACCATAGTGCACTACTTTTTGTCAATCTTTCCCTAGAATATTTCATGACAAGAGAATTTGCTCGTCCCTCGAACCATAAAGTCATACTATTTATTATAAAAATTGAAAGAGAAGCGTATTTGGACGATTTTTTGCCTCGAATAAACTTCTAAAGGGGCTATTGGGTAGCCTCCTATAATTTTAATGCATCTACTCCTTAATTTCCACTTGTGTTACAGCGCAAGTGGCCAAAGCGCGTAAATCAACCGAAGTATGTCTGTAACATAATTTTATTAAATACTTTTGTGGCAAATTGAAGTTCGAAAATCTTAGACGCTCTTTCTAATCAAAAATCTACCCTTTTAAAAATCGAAACGAGACTGCTAGTCTAAATTAGGGCTGAAGGTAGTATTCTGCGCAGGTAGAAGCATTCAATGCAATTGCTGTACAACAAGGTACAGGCAAAGTGTAGCACACATGGCAGTGTGATAAACGAAATCAGTTTGGGTGTTATGTAAATTTTTAAATTTTTGTTTATTTTTATACTTGATTTTAGTAATACAATGTGTAAACAATAAAGTCTTTTAGTTAATATCTCTTTTGGAAGGTAATCTTGAGCTTTTCATCCATAATGACAAGCCCCCAGGCGATACCCTTCTTTTGCAACACATCCTTATGAGGCGAATTTGGAGGCAATGTCCATGTAAATTTTCTCACTACAAGAATTATTTTTTAGTTATGGTAATCACCAAAATTAAGTAAAAGCTACTTACACATCATAGAAAGCACCACACGTTGCTCGGCTAAACTAAAGTTCATACCAATGCATTGGCGACCACCATTACTGAATGGAACCCATGCAACACCTTGTTGATTGTCAGCTTCACCTCCGGGCAAAAATCTATCAGGGTCGAACTTGTATGGGTCTCTCCATACTTCAGGATTGTGATGAAGATTGTATATGTCAACAGAAATTTCGGAGCCTTTAGGGATGAAATTTCCTGCAATTTCAAGATCTTCTAAAGCCAATCGACTAGTTGTACCATAGACAGGTGTGTGTCTTCTCATAGTCTAAGTGACCATCATTAATAATTATACATTGCGAAAGATTTATATAAGCTATAGACGAGAGTTACCTCTTTCATGATCATATTGATATAAGTGAGCTCTTTGGTTTGCTCCAAGGTAGGAATCACATCTTCGGGACTATCACCAAGGACGCGAATGGCCTCCTCTCTTGCTCTGTCTTGTAATTCCTGTAAAGTAGATGTTTGATAAATATTACAGTCTAAATGTTAAAGTATAGATCGGCTAGCTTACAGGGTTCACAGCCAATTCATAAAGAGTGAATGCGAGGGTATTAGCAGTAGTGTCATGGCCAGCCAAGAAGAAAATACACAAGTTGCTCTATTAGTAAAAGAAGATTGAAATGAAATTAGTGAATTTTTTCTTTTCGCGAAAAGAGTGAAGCTTAAAATTTACACGGAGCTCTTCATTTGACATTTTTTCACTTGAGTCATTTAACTCGCTTTCGATCATTAAAGTTAATAGATCCTTGTTTTCGTCAGCACCTGTGTTTTTCTTTTGTTGAACGATCTTTCTCTTTTCATCAATGATGTGATCGATATTTTCCAAAAATTTCGTAAGATTGTCATGTACTTCTTGTCTCTTTTTAAATAAGCTGAGAAAAGTTGTATCGAATGCTGGGAAGAAAATGAAGAATGGATGGCTCATGCCTTCTTTAACTGAATCATAGTAGTGTACCCATTTGTTGTGCTTATCACCCAAAGCGTTGAAGTCGAAATCTACATGTAATCATGATATGTTAAGTAAGAGCAAAATAACAAATTTGTCAAGAGTCACTTACCAAATCCAGCAATACCGATTGCATCAAGAGTCCATCTTTCAAATAAGTCAAGAACATCAATGGTATCATCGTTTAAATCATCCATTGTTTTATACATTTTGGTAGTTAATTGACCAAATGCCTTGATTGGCATTGAGCGTTGGAAAGCAGGATTGGCAATCTGTAGGTCGGAAAGAGAGGGGGGTTTGAAAACACTTGTGAATTAATAATAGATAAGTATATCATCAATTAAATTTAATATTACTTTTCTGTGTCGCTTCCAATCTGGCCCAGTAAGAAAAACAATGTTAGGCCCTCCAATAAATCTTTGAATGAGAGTTCCCTTTACTCCACTATTGGTTGAAGCCTTGGGAAATGTATGCTCTAATCACAACAAATAAATAAGCTGTGCATACTCTATGAGTAAATTGTAACTACCTTGCTTGAATAGCAATTGCTTCACTGCAAGGGGATTAGCGAGTTCTACTGCCCATCCGGAAACAGTAGGTCTCTGAAGATTAAAAGGCAAATGCTATTAGTTACCAGAAATATAAACAAATTACTTCAATTTACCATATAAACACCGTTCGATTGTTTAATCAAAGGCATGATAAGTTTCTGAGAATAGTTTTCGAACAATTCGTTTTTGAAGCAGTAGTTTAAGAAGGAAAAGTAACCAAGGTATGGCAAGTGTCTCAAGGAGCGAGCTGGTCTATTGAATCTTTGAAGCGTCGTATACAATAAAGTCAGGATTACTGCAGCACTTAAAGAGACAACACCGGCCTTTTTCCTATTATTCTGAAGGTAGGGGGCGATTATTTGCAACAAGACATTGCTTTTTTCACTGACAATGTTGATAAGATCTCCTGCAATAGGCATTATGAAATGAATTTTGTGGAGAAAAGTCCAAGGATAAAATGAAAAATAAGATTGTGATTTAACGATTGCGCTCTATTTATTTAGATCACTCTTCTAAACAGGGAAAAAGGAATGGCAGGAGTTGGAAATTCTAGTCTGTAGAAGCACATTTGGTTGCGAGATTTGGGAATAGGACTGGTTTTACCATACGTCAAAATTCGATATTCGGGCCTGTCGGCCCCGCTGATTCAGCGTTATGATTGGTGAATCGGTCCATGTGCGCGGGAACATCATCCCGGTAAGCTTCAGCTTACGCGTATTGCTTAACTTGTTTTGATGTTTATCTACATGTTGTACACCATCAATTTAACTCATTATTAAAAAGATCAGTCTGTTTGTTGAGCGCCAATTGATCATTTGTTTGAAACCAAAATGGTCACCCTTGCAACTGTCTCATACATATTTAGCCACATTGCAAAAGGAGAAAGAATGGAGTCAAGTCTCCAAAGTGCACGAATAATACACATCCCATATAAATGGCTCTTGTGACCATAGCTTTTAATGTGTTCTTAAATTTAAGTTTTGAGTTCTGGAGAAAGTACTCAATATATTCGATCATAGAACTCCACTATCCTATCAAATTTCAAGCCATTGAGAATCATCCTGGCTTTTTCCTGCCTTTGTTTGCAGTAGACCCATTCATTTCTAAAAATTGCGGTTGACTCCACATTTATCCGTTGTAGCTATCAGCAGATTGATAACAACAAAGTTATGATTATTTCATTTCATCATTATCACTTGAAAGACCGATAGGTTTTTTAAAGTAGCATTTATTCAAAACCACTATACACAATAAAACGCATATATTTGAATCGAGTGGCCACCAACTCGGAGCACCGTATTCCAGTTCAGAATGGGTCAACGTAAGTGTGTCTCCTAGTATTGTTTGACAAAGTTAGGTGTGGTAACGAGGGTAGAGCGAATGTGGAAATATTATCCATTACTGCGCCGTCAGCATGAGTTGAGACTTTGAGTACTTGACTCTGTGTCTTTCCACACCATAAAAATTGAGTTTATTACCACAAAGACCATAC
This sequence comes from Mucor irregularis B50, assembly GCA_000587855.1. Classification (NCBI taxonomy): domain Eukaryota; kingdom Fungi; phylum Mucoromycota; class Mucoromycetes; order Mucorales; family Mucoraceae; genus Mucor; species Mucor irregularis. The sequence continues at coordinate 144,891 of KK076495.1, read as the reverse complement.
TCTTAATCATCAAGTTCTGACAAAATCTCTCTTTGTTTTTATCATCTAAAATGTATGCCCAGTCGCTGACCAAATGGAGTCTAGGCTGTTCTGGCTTTTTCACATCTCTTTGGGATAAATTATTCAGGGTTTTCCAATTCTTTGGTGATAATCATATAATGTGGAAAGGAAATTCTGTAAACGCATCCATGCCCTTTGGAACGACTTTAACCACTTTTCTTGTCATCAATCTTGTCGAACAAAACCACTTTCACAAAGGTTTATACGAATTAAATGACTAATAACAACGGCTCTGACTAGCCTTTGGGTTGAAATATTACCCTTTGGCCACATTTAGTAGGTCATCTGTTTTAATTCTTCCAGTGTGGAGGTAACCTCAGTTTGTTCTTCGTCTGAATTACCGTTTACAGTGCATCCACTTTCATTTGGACACTTTTTTGAAATCATTTTTTGGATAATGAAATAGCAAGCGTCCAATATGCCCAGTCGCTGACCAAATGGAGTCTAGGCTGTTCTGGCTTTTTCACATCTCTTTGGGATAAATTATTCAGGGTTTTCCAATTCTTTGGTGATAATCATATAATGTGGAAAGGAAATTCTGTAAACGCATCCATGCCCTTTGGAACGACTTTAACCACTTTTCTTGTCATCAATCTTGTCGAACAAAACCACTTTCACAAAGGTTTATACGAATTAAATGACTAATAACAACGGCTCTGACTAGCCTTTGGGTTGAAATATTACCCTTTGGCCACATTTAGTAGGTCATCTGTTTTAATTCTTCCAGTGTGGAGGTAACCTCAGTTTGTTCTTCGTCTGAATTACCGTTTACAGTGCATCCACTTTCATTTGGACACTTTTTTGAAATCATTTTTTGGATAATGAAATAGCAAGCGTCCAACTTGATTTTCCAGTCAATAATTAATCATTTCCTGGGCTCTTTCGTGATAAACTAGCTTATATTTCTATAATTATTGACCACAAATATGTTTCTTTCTTTTCTCTTTTCTTTTCTTTTCTAATATTTCCTCTATCATGAACGTTTACATATTGGATTTCATCCCTACATTAAGTGTATTCCGGATAAATTCAGTGGTGTATGTACATCCGCGATGCAAGACTTCATTTCCACGTCCATATAGAGGTTCGGCTTTTCCGCGTTCTTTACCTTCTCAAAAGGGCACTAGTTGAAGACTTTGGATGATAGGCATTACCCAAGACGAAAAGGAATGTTATACGAGAGGCAAATTTCTGTGTGGTTGGTAAAATAAACCTGTGTGGATAAGGACTCCCAACTATTAATTAACATTTCTGGGTAGTCCCGAAAAACATCGTGTAATCTGGTACGGCAGACTTCTACGTCGAAGAAGCTGCTTACCCTGGGATCTTTATTCAAGGCTTAAAGGAGAGGTTTCTTTTATCGAGGCTAAGTTTATTAATCCGTGTTTTTTCGTTGGAACCATGGCAGTTGTAGAGGCGGTACGTCGCTATTAATTGTTTTATATAAAGCCACGACTAATTTCACTATTAGGCGTCTCGAGATGGTATGGCACTCAGAATAGACGATTTGGATAACATCTCAGTAGAAGGCCAAAGTTTGGTCGCTGAGAAGATACGATGTTACTTTTTTACCAGGAGAAATTGACTTGGAGGCGATGACCATCCAGCTGAAGGACAAGGGGATGACCGATGGTCGATACAAGTATAAGGCTGATGGCTTAGTTTGTGCGAACGATTTTTCTAGTCTGGAAATTTTGCTAACAGAAGTTTCTTCTGGATATGGCAGTAGCGACAGCAGCAAGGTCAGTTTTGACCATTACAAGAGAATGTTCGGTATGCTTTCCATGATGCGAACCATTGCACAAACATACAACAAAGGCACAATTGACACGTTTAGAAGGTTGAAAATTCACTTCCTTCATGGCCATGGTAGGCAACAATATTACTATTTTTTTTTTCTGCAACTTAATTGATTAATTTTATAGTTTAAGTACTTTTTATACAAAATAAAATGATGGTTTTTTTTACTCCTGTAAATACAATTATAAATATGTTTAGCCTGGTATAATCTAAAGGATCCCATTTTACTTTTATTGCTACGTCTTATCGAGAGATTTACAATGGGGTGACCATAGACTCGCTTACGATGGCTTACTACAATTCATGAATAGGAACAGTGCTTGTAGAATATGTGTAGTAATAAAGGTAAAGGTGGGGTAGCAATAGTTGAGAAACATCATCCAGATCTCTTTTTGACATGGCAACTATGAAAACTTTAAATTAAATTAGAATCCATTCCTATACCACTTATTGGTACAAAGAGAGAAAACCACTTCCCACTCCCAGCAGATACAGCAAAAATACTGAAGTCTGCCAAGATATTTCCCCGGCGCAGGGCAGGGTTCATATGTAGTTATCACTATGCTTTTCTTGCACAAATAAGTTTTTTCTTTCGAAATTAGATACTTATCTTAGTCGCATCACAAAGCATTCAACATCCAGCTTTCTCAACATGGCTTTTTATGTTCTTTTTTTTTAAACTTTTTTCAATGAGATTAGCAAGATGGGTTAAAGAGATTGAAGAAACATTTTTTTTTTTAGGGAGTTGAGTAAATGATCGCCACCTTTTATGCACATATATGTAACTTGTAGTGCACTGAGAAAAGATCTGATTGGACCATACGAAAAAGTCACTCCTTACGTCATCAGTGAAATTTGGAAGATTTTTTTTCTCCTCTGCACATAGTGCGGGCGCGTAAATGACAATTAGGACCTCTCCTCCCTCTTCACTTTCACTGAATAATTGAAGATGTTTTGTGCCAGTAAGAAATTGCTCATTTTCTCAATGTGATATTATAAGCTGTGATAGTTAACCGAGCCCTTTATTTTTCTATTCTCTTTTAAACTATAGTTTCTGGAGAAGCACCTGAGCAACCTGTTGTCTCTGTGAAGTCTGGAAACGTTTTCGAGAAAAGATTGATCGAAAAATATATTGCTGACAATGGAAAAGATCCCATCAACAATGAAGAAATGACTGTTGAGGACTTGATTGATATCAAGACAAGTAAGACTTGAAAGTGATTGTATTTCTAATACAGCTTTTTTGACGCGATACCTTTTTTATTATAATAGCACCTGAGACTGTCAAGCCTCGTCCTCCCAAGTTCTCATCCGTTCCTTCCATTTTATCTGCTCTTCAGAATGAATGGGATAGTGTTATGCTCGAATCCTTCACTCTTAAGCAACAATATCAACAAGTTCGCCAAGAATTATCTCACGCTTTATATCAAAACGATGCCGCTACAAGAGTCATTGCTCGTTTGAAGAAAGAACGCGATTCAGCTAGAGAGTAAATATTCCAACATATTACATGGGCTTGAAGAATGGTACTAATTTGTTGTAATTTAATCTTGTTTAATAGAGCTCTTGCTAATGTTCAAGCTCATTTGGGAACTTCTGCTGCTCCTGCAGCTGCTGCCCCCGCTGAAGCTGCCTCAAGCGAAATGGAAGTAGATTCCGGTGCTTTACCTGAAGAAGTTGATGCCAAGATTGTTGCTACAGGCGACGGGTAAGTCGAGGAGCAAGTTGGTGATATGGAAGCTTTATTGATTAACTTGTCATTCTTTTATAGACTTCGTCAAAATCGTCGTAATAAGAAGAAGCCTCCAGTGGAGTTTGCTTCAGTCGATACAGTCAAAGAATACACAGAAATCAAAAATATTCCTTCTCTTCATGCAGCACGCCCTGCTGGTATTACAGCATTGGACGTTAACGAATCTGGAAATATTATTTTGACAGGTGGTAACGACAAGCACGTTCAAGTGTACGATAAAACTGAGGATATGGTGATTGCCAACCTTGCTGGTCATACCAAGAAGGTCAATGCTGTTAAATTTAGAGGTCAACAAGAACAAGATGATATTGTTCTTAGTGCAAGTGCTGATAAGCATGTTAGAGTTTGGGTTGCTGATGAGAAGAAGGGATACAAGCTTGGTCACAACATTAATGCTCATAAGGGTGATGTCACAGGTATCTCTGTTCATCCCAGTAAGGATTATTTCGTTAGTGCAGGTTTAGATAGTAAATGGTCTCTTTATGACTTTGATACTGCTAAGCCTATTGTTGAATCATTTGATACTGAAGTTGAAGCTGGTTTCCATTCCATTTCATTCCATCCTGATGGTATGATTCTTGGTGCTGGTACTGGTAACGGCGTGCTTCAAATGTGGGATGTTCGCTCTCAACAAATTGCTGCTCGATTTGAGGGTCACTCTGGAAAGGTTGGCAGCATTGCTTTCTCTGAAAATGGTTATATCCTTGCCTCTGCTTCTGAAGATAACCTGGTTAAAATCTGGGATCTTCGTAAGTTGGCAAATACCAAGACATTCACTTTAGATGATAACTACAAGGTCAACACTCTTTCTTTTGATAACTATGGACAATATCTTGCTATTGGTGGTACTGATGTTCGTATTCTTAAAGCAAAGGATGGCTCTCCTATTGCTACTTTTGAAAGTGATAAATCTGAAATCACTGGTCTTCACTGGTCTCCTCTTGCTCAAGGATTAATGACTTCTAGTTTAGATCGTTCTATTCGCATCTATGGTTCTGCAAACTAAGAAAAATCATTTTATATTTCTCGTTCTTTTTTTTTTTACTATTACTCCTTTCCTTTTCTTTTTTTACATATACATTTACGGAAAAAAAAATATACTACTATACATACAAAAAAGAATTAAACTGTCCATTTGAATTGTTATATTTTTTGCTTTATTTACTATTATGAGTGAGTCGATGGGGTGACGACGCATATTTTTTTTTTTTCTACAAATTATGGTTGTTGAGGTTGTTCTTCTGATGGTGGTGATGATGACGGGACTGTATGTACATCTGGATATCTACTAGTAGTAACTGTGGAATGACGAGTATTATTATAACCGCCGCCTCTTCCTCGTGAGGAGGAGTGTGATGAAGAGAATCCACCACCACGCTGTTGTTTACGATATCCTCCTCGATAGTTAGCATTATTATTATGATGATAAGCAGGGCGATGAGATTGATAGGCAATACTATTTGTATGTGCTTCCCATTTACTCATATGATTGGCCGTATTATGATTGCTATTGTTTAGTCGGCGTTGGTCATAATGAGGTCGAGGCGAAGAGTTGTTTGATCCATTACTATTGTATTGTTGTTGTGATTGCCAAGACATGGTAGGATAATACATAGGTTGAACACCTGCTCCTCCTTGTGGATAAGACACCAAGTATTGATTACTTGTCATATACTGTTGAGGAGGCATAAGATAGACACCCATAGGTCTCTGTTGTTGTTGCTGTTGATAACCTATATTCATTACAGTCAGCATCTTTTTACAAAAGACTATATATAAGCATGATTACTATATTCTACCTTTTGATCTGGAACTATACCCGTTAGAGTAGCCATTGACTGGAACATGTTGATCTTGTTGCTGTTGTTGTTGTTGTTGTTGAGAAACTGGGTATTGATAGACCAGCAATGGAAAGTTGGGGTTGACGTTCAGGCGTTGAGGAGATGAAGAGCCTAACTTGGTTTGATTTTCTTGGAATGGCAATCTTGGTGGTGTGCTAGCAGCACTACTAGTAGCGCTTGTTTCGTCCAGAGTCTCGACTGCACTTGGCACTTCCACTGACTCGGGTGCACTGGGTGTTTCTGAGGGCTTGGGTTCATTTGACTCCTCTGGTGCAACTGACGGCTCTACTGGCTCCGATTCCACTGGTTTCTCGGCAGATTTGGCTGCACTAGAACTTTCCACAACTGGATCCTCCATAACCTCCACCTTGGTACTTGTCACATCTTCTGATTTGAGCTCTTCCTTCACGTCTTCCACTACCAAAACATCCATCATCTATTGCAAAAAAAAAACGTGTCAATTTATTGCCTATTTCTCCCACACTCCCATAACTTACTGTAATATCCTTATCAGATTCATCCATATCAATCATAAAACTGATATTAGCTGGCTTTTTACCCACCAACTTCTGGATAGCATCAGGAAAGATGGGTGACGTAGACTCTTTCAACAAGTTTGTTAATCTTGACTTCTTTGAGATGTTGCTAGGGGTATTGGTAACTGGCTCGTGCTTCAAGATCTCTTTAATCACAGGTGCGGGCTCCTTTTCATGCTCATTCACACCATAAGGTAGACGTTCAAGGTGTCGTCTATTCACACCATGAGCAGTGCGTGAACCACGAGTGGAACGGTCACTAGAACCTCTGCCACGTCCACTGCGCTCACCAAAACTGTGACCACCATGTTCTTCATCATTGCGAGTCCAACCACGACTTTGAACCTTGCCATAATTATTAGGATGATGTGAGGCCGCGGTATCTGTCTTTTCTATCTCGTTATACTGTATTTCTTCCACTACGGTTGTTGTTGACGCTGCCGCTGCTGCTGCTGCTGCTGCTGCTATTTCCTTCTCTTTCTCAGCTACAGCAGCCTTGTGCTTAGCTTCAAATGCAATTTGTTTATCTACGACAGACTGCTGCAATCTTGTGGCGAAAGAAGCCCAGGCGTTGGAGTTTGTTTCAGCTTTTGGGGCAGATTTATCAGTAGTATCCGACTTGATTCTAGAAACATACATTTCCCAGTTTTGTTCATCTTCAGTAAGTGGGTTACCGTCCTTATCAAACTTGGGCGGTTCCTTTTTTTCTACAACAGGCTTGGGAGCTTCCTTTTCCTTTTCTGGCTCTTTTGGCTCCTTTTCTTTTTCAACGACAGGAGGCTCAGCCTTTGGTCTCTTTTCAATGGTTACCTTTTTGTTTGCAGCTACCAAGTTCCAAGGCTTACTGGTGTCAATAATGGTGGATGATGTACGGGGTGTAGTTGGGACTGCTGCAGCAGTAGGTTCAGGAGAAACACTATCTTTCTTTTTCAGGACAGTCTTGACTGTGGTGTCTTTACTTGATTTCTTTTCTAAGGGTTTGGTAGCGTTTGTAGGCTCAACCTTTTCCTCTTTTACAGACTCCTTTTCCTTTTCTTTCTTTGCAGCCTCCAAACGAGCTTTCTCAGCTAGAGCATCGGCCTTTTGTCTAGCACGAATACGAGCAGCTTCAAACTCGGCCTCTTCCTCGTCTCTACGTTTCTTTGCGCGTTCAGCTGCAGTCAACATCACTTCTCTTTGGGCTGCAGTAATCTCTTCAACGACAGGAGGAACTGTGGATGTGGAGGGCTCAGGTATAATCTGAAGGGGGTTTGTATGATGTTCCAAATGATAGGCGTCCTCGCGGGAATGATCTGATCGAAAGCTTTGTTCTGAAAGACGTCTAGGTCTTTGTAGTAAGGTTGGATGATAGGATGTTGTATTACTGCTGTTGCTGTTGCTGTTGTTGTTGTTGTTGATGCCATGATGACTGGATGAAGAAGAAGTACCACTGGACTTTTTATCATAGCTTAATCTTCTATTCGTATTATGACCATTACTATCGGCACTTTCTCTACGACGGTGATTATTATTGTATCTATCATGGGTAGTTGAAGAACTATGACGGCGATTATCATATCCATGAACACTGTTGTTATATCTCGTATTGTTATAACCATGATCCTCAGAGCGACGATAATTTGGTTTATAATTGGATGATGCATGATGACCATGTCTGTGATCCATGATATCTCCACTATGATGAGTTTTACTAGGTGGATAACTGCGATCATAATCCTCAGTGAATCGATCAGACGGATTTACTGATTCTTCAGCAGCTCCATCTATTTGCACTTTTGTTCCATCATCAAACTCGACTACATCCACAGAAAACTCCTCGTCTAAATCCTCACTTACCATCTAAATGTATATATTTAACATTAGATTCTATATCAATATAATATGATGATTGATTACCTCATCCCAAGATGTATGGTTTGGGTCAGATGAAGCATATTTTAAATACTCTTTATCATCCTTTAGAATTTCAAATGATAAATTATTAATGAATGCTGTCCCATGGTGTCATTCACATTGATAAATTTTACTTACATAAACTGATGATTTTTCTATGAAAAATACAATCATTAATTAAAATTCCATGATCAGAATAAAGAAACACACACTCCAAACTTACTTTTATTGTTAGTAGCTGCTTCAGCAGCAGTGGGAAAGTCTGTGGAAGTGGATTGGACTGTAGCTTGCGTTTTAGCAGGAATAGCCCAGGCACGAGTAGTGGTTGAAGGCTGTGAAGGTGGAGGAGGAGGAGGAGGTGATGAAGCGAGATCTGCTTTAGTTGGCGTAATGTTACTCTTATTGCTATTACTTTTAGGATCGATCTTGACGGGATTCTCAGCTGGATCAAGTGTAGGAGAAAAAGAAGTAGTATTTAGATCAGTAGTAGACTTTACTTTGCTCTCCAGTTCAGAAGGTTGTGTAAACGAGTTGGAAGGTGAACTTGAAGCAGATGAACCCCACCCGTGAGAGGTAGTGGAAGGTGAAGAAGAAAGCACTTCAGTGCCAACAGCATGTTCCTTTCTCAAACTTGGTAGATTTATGGGTCGTGGTGCTGACACTTTACTGGACAAAAGTCGCTGACGTGCAAGTAAATTACGATTATTACCTAATGTAAATTAAATAATTTGAGTTTTCACTTGTGAGTACCAAGTACATGTGAATTTTTATCAAGTACCAGCGGTGGAATTAGTGGTCAATGGGCTTTTAGGAGTTCCGGGGTATTTCTTTGGTGGATTGTTATTACTGCTTGGAGAAGTAAACCTTGGGGTGGGTGGTGTTTCTCCAGTCGACATGGTGTTTAAAACGCGTTATTTGATTCTTTTGAATTTATGTTATATTAAATAGCAAATCCTTGAAGGGGAGAAAAATCAAGTAGAAACAAGAAAAGAAGAAGCTTTGTGAGAGAAAAAATAAAAAATATCTGGGAATTCCAGCAAGTCAAAAATACAACTCAGGTGTAAAAAAAAACTGTATTGGGAAAATAAAAAAAATGTGTCAAATCCATCTCATCTTGCATGATTTTTTATTTTTTTCTTCCGCCTAATGAAACACTTTTGGGTATGGAGAAGCTTTGCATCAAGCTAAATATATTCAATATGAAAATTACATAATAAACAAGGTGATGGTCAAAAGGGTAAGGATGGTGATCTTTGAGTGAATAAGACCATAATGTACCACCAAAGGTAGGTCCAAGAGCTCTCACAAGTGATAAACTTGATTGACAAATTCTACATGACAAATACCACATTCTAAGTAAACGAATTGATCATGGTAGATAAATAAACTTACCCGTTTACAGTACCGAGAATTTCTGGTGAGGCAGAGGTAGAAACCTATGCATAGTATAATAGCAGTGATAAGTAAGGTGCTCCCCCCTCTTTTTTTTTTGACTTTTTACTTACCATAATTCCAAGTCCTGTATATGTCAAACAATTTCCAGCAAAACGGACGATCAAAACAAATAAATATATCAGCTTGAAAGTCCAATTATCACTACCTCCAAGCATATTCTTGAGTGTGGTAAATTCTGGAAAGAAAAAGTAAATTGGCATGTACATGACAAAACCAACCTGAACCAATGCTAAAGTAGGTAATATCTTGTTCGCCCTGGGGTAGACACCAAACTGGAGAAAAAGCTGCAATAAACCGAGTATAGACAGTGCTTTTGCGAAATCACTGGGTGTGATGCCGAGTCCACCAGCATAAGAAGGAGCTGTGGAATAGAGTGGTAATACTTCATCAAATACCATGGAATGGAAACCAAATACTCTACAAATCATACAACAATAAGTCAGCTGCAATTTTTTTAATCACAAGTCTTGCTTCTTACGAGTAAACTATAATCACAACTACAGAGGCTCTTGTAATATTGCGGATAGATCCACTCCTTGGCATCATTACTTTACTATTTATTTCCTCGTCTTCGTTCACTCTCGTATCGTTTCTCAGAAGGCGAGTTGTTTCATTCATCTTTTTGTTTTTTTGTTGATTTTTGTGAGCTACCACATTGACATTGGACTCTTCCAAATAGAAGAATCCAATAATAAAGCCTATCATAGAACCTATAGCTGCAGTAAAACAAGGTAAAAAGTAGGGGAAATCCTTCAAGAATTGACATTTTCCAAATACGCTAGGAAAGTTCTCTACAGGATGTGACAAATATCCACCTGTATACATATTCTATTAGCAAATGCTATTCATCTTGATACGCTTCTCCCTCGTGTTAATCAGCTTACCTAACGCAGGACCTAAGAAGAAAAAAAAAGGGGTGATGATTAACATAATCTTATCTTACTTTAACCAATAATGCAAGAAGATCTTACCAGCTGTTCATTATAATCAAATATTAATTAAGCATAAAAAGTAAAGAAATCTATTAATACCACTTTTCCCCTTGCATTGGACGGATGTACCCAAATTGTATTTACCAATAATGCCCATGCCGTAACTAAATCCAAAAGTTGCGAAAGCTTTTGCTTTGTTTGTGTCATCAGTGATTTCGCTGACCATGCTGCGCGCCACACCTGCATTTCCATTCACAACTTTTTTTTTGCGTGAAAAAAATAAGGTTAATAATGAATGTAAACAAATCGCTTTATCTCTTCATTAATTGTATCCTTACTACCACAGAGGGCACGCGAAGCCACTGCCCACCATAAATTTTTGCTCAATCCAAAAAGACAGGACGAAATGGTGTTTCCAATCAATCCTGTTAATAAAACAGGTCGTCTTCCATAACGATCAGATACCTTTCCCCACATAATGGCAGTACAAAATTGTGCTACAAAAAATATAGATGCTACATATACATATAACCATATGTGAGTAAAATGATTTCTAATTTTGATTGTAAAAGCGATAATAATTAAAAAGTACTTACTGATCCAGCCTGCATATCTACCAATGTCTTTTTCATCATCAGAGATATGAAAATCTTTAATCTACGTATATAACACATATATAAGTATTGGTAACATCGATGCTTTCTACTATTTCCTACCATAAAGTAAATGAAGGGGAATAAAATGCTGGATGTAAGTGGCTCACTGAACAAGATGATAGCAAGAACAGCCATTTGTACTTTTGGTAAAGGGGTAGCTTTATCAACATCGTCTTCATCATCGCTGCTATGTTGTGAACCAAAAAAGTCTCTCTCTTCCTCCTCTGCGATCGGATCATAATACGAAGAAGAATCACCCAGTGTTGCCATAGACCCTCTTCTGTCGTTTTTGTGATATTGCACAGGATCTGTGTAATAGTGGTGCGGATTGTTGCTGACACTTGATTTTATTGAGTTTGAATAATATCTTCTTAATGAAGGTGTAGCATGGTCATCTTCTTCTGCTAATCTTTTATGAAGTTCGCTGGATATGCTCTCTGAGTAGCTTTTAGATAGTACATCTTGTTGATCGTTCATCCCTGTTATCGATTAGGCACAACAATTAAAAGAGAGGAAGAAAAGAAGAAGAAAAAGCATAAAGAAATTGTTTGGGAGATCGCATAAAATAGGAGGAATATGGTGGATTATGACAAATCATTGCATTAGTGGAGTAATGGTACATATCGCATTGTGAATACATAGTCACAGTCAGTCAGATTGATCACCGCAGCATCAGCTACAACCATCGTCAAAGGAACACACTTTTTCCTTATTTCAATAATTAAACTTTATTTGCTGGATCAAAAAACTTTTTAATTTATTCCATGACAGCACTCCTTACAAAAACGGCGAAAATGAATAAAGGCAATTTTACATTATTTTATTTTATGCGTCTAAAACAATAAATAGTATCGGTAACATGGAGAAAAAGAGCTCCACATTTTTAAATAAATTATAAACAAAAATAGCAAATTGCGCAGAAAACTTATTTTCGTTATTTTTTAAAAGCCCAAAAAGTAGAATAAACCAGCTGTAACAGCAATTAATGTAGACCCTTGTGCAGCGTTTAATTTGGGGGAGGCGGCAGAAGCTTCCATGTTGCCACTACTGCCACTACCACCGTTTGACTTGGAACCTGAGCCAGGGTTTTGACCGACAGTGGGAATCATGTTTGACTCCTGCATGCTTGCAGTACAACTCCATGTATTTCCTTTAACAATGTTATCGCCCTTGAGCTTACGTTCGACTTCTGAACATCCGAATTTATTGGAGGTGGTCTGGAGACGCATACCTCCACGGACATCTTGAAGAGCGGGGAGCTTATATTCAGAGAAGCTACCTGCCAAGTCGACAGTACCATGAATCTCGCTCAAAACAGGGAAACCCTCAATGGAGTTCAATTGAGAGTTGTTACCAATGGATAGAGCACCGTTGACAAGTGTAAGGTTCTTGAAGGAAGTCTCTGTCAACTTGTTGTTATTGGCAATGGTCATAGTACCACCAACGGAGGCTAATTTATCCAAGGCAATTGACAAAAATTCATTTTCATGGAATGAAATGTCTGACTTGATTTGGGTCAAGGAAGGCATCTGAATATCAGCCAAGTTGAAGAAGGTGGCAGTTTTAATAGTAGCCAACTTGTCAGCCTAAAAAAGGTTATGATGAAAAATTCCAATGGTCAGAAAAAAAAAACAATAACAAAATTTAATTAAATTCAACCCAGTCAGTTAAAAACTTACATTGAAACTCATTGCGTGATTGTTACCCAAGACCAAAATATCATCGGTCACCTCCTTGACGGATGAAAAGTCGAATGACTTCATGTAGTTATTACTCAACAAGGTGAAAGATTTAAGTGTCTCTGGGCGGAAACCATCCACTTTGGGAGCACGGGTGTCTTCGATACGTACATCATCGACCTTGTTCAACCCGGCGGGGAAGGAAACTTCCTCCAGGGCAGGTAATACAGCCAATGAATATGTCTTTGCTTCCGTCAATTTTGGAAATGCAACTTTGTGCAAAATAGTGTGGTTGGCAATCTTGATATGGCCGTCCACCTTTTGTAATTCAGGGGCTTCGAAGATAGCCAGGTCGGTGTTTCCTTGCATGATCAAATCACCAATGATGTGTTGAACTCCCTCCATTTTGAGCTGTTTGGCAGCCATATTTTCGATTGTAATGGTACCCTTGAAGTTGGCACATGATTTGATGGAGTCGAAATCAGCTTGGGTCACTACTTTGAGGTCCTTTTCACATCCAGCTGAAATCACAGGACCAGCAGCAGCATTCTGCTTGGGCGCAGCTAGGAATGATTATTCAGTTACACCATTCACTCTACTACTCAATTTCTCTGACCGTGAGATATTGTTTTACTACTTACGTTCTGCTGCCATGGCCAAGGCACACAGGGGAGGCCATCGCAATTGTTGTCAAAGTCAATTTAGCCATGATAATTAATTAAATGATATCAAAAAAATGAATTTAGTGAACAAGAAAGAAGAAAAAGAAAATTGATGATTCTCGTTTTTGTATTGAATAATGTTATTTTGAAATATGATAACTTGATGAGTGTGTCCGTTTTGAAATAATGTCATTCTTCATTGTGTGTGCTGAGGAAAGTTGTGAATCCAAGAGACTTTTTTTTTTTTGTTGGATGAAATTGAAATGTTTTACCCACCATTTCAATCTCGCTGGTGGCCGCGCATCACATGAGTTAGATTGTATTAATTTTTACAAAAATTGTCGAAACACTTTTATAAGTACAATCCCTTACAATCTTGGTACTTTGTTGACTTTGTCACGGCATCGAGCTTTTCAAAGTCGCTTTCCTACAAGAACTTGACGCGCAGATGGAAAAGCTGACCTGCCTGCCAGATAAATTACTGTTAATAACTTCTAAAAATGCCTCAATAAAGAGCTACTTTGGTAAAGTTCGAGACCAAGCACTGACTTCACATTACTGACTCTTTTACTTTTTTCACGAGAGTCTTTATTCACACAGACGTTTTCTACTATCCACACAGATTTTGATTGCTTAGTCAATAATAAATCATTTTTTAGGCTCTTCCGTGATAAATTAGCTTATGTTCTATAATTATTGACCACAAATGTGTTTTCTTCTTCGTTGACACTCCCTCTATCATGATAAACGTTTACATATTGGACTCGTTCCCTACATTAAGTGCATTTTGGATAAATTCAGCAGTGTACATACGCAATTTGGGACTTCATCTCCACTGCCGTATAGAGGTCTTTCCTTTATTGTTTTTTTTTTTATAATGAGTCAGACTGTTACGCGCAAGCTTTCTACTACTAGTGTGTTTCTGGATACTTTTTTCACGAGAGTCTTTATTCACACAGACGTTTTCTACTATCCACACAGATTTTGATTGCTTAGTCAATAATAAATCATTTTTTAGGCTCTTCCGTGATAAATTAGCTTATGTTCTATAATTATTGACCACAAATGTGTTTTCTTCTTCGTTGACACTCCCTCTATCATGATAAACGTTTACATATTGGACTCGTTCCCTACATTAAGTGCATTTTGGATAAATTCAGCAGTGTACATACGCAATTTGGGACTTCATCTCCACTGCCGTATAGAGGTCTTTCCTTTATTGTTTTTTTTTTTTATAATGAGTCAGACTGTTACGCGCAAGCTTTCTACTACTAGTGTGTTTCTGGATATCCTGTTTTGCAGGTGAATGCTAAAGGAAGTTTATTGCCCTTTCAAAAATGTACTGATTGAAGACTTTGGGTAGTAGGCCTCACGTAAGAGGAAAATGATTGTCACACAAGAGGCAAAATCTGTGTATGGTCGGTAAGATGAACCTGTGCGGATTAGGACTCCCATTTCTGTTAGCAATATTAATGGAAAATTTACTTGTTTCAAGTGCTTTAAGAAACTTATTTCCCCCACTACACCAAAACGCCATCTTGAGAAGAGGCGCACGGGTTCTCGCATAAAAAAAAACGATTGCATTCCAAAAGTAGATAGCGACAACGATAATAGCAACAACAACAACAGCACTTTCAATGCTCATGATAGTAACAAAAGCAGTGATGATGACCAGTCTGTTGTCCTTAGCCGGAATATGATGCATCCCTCTCACTTGATATTAGACGAACGCAGCTCAAGCTCCTCATCATCTGTGTGTGACAAGAAGACCTCAATTTTATTGGCATTGAGCGCCCTTTCACTCTCAAATTCCGAGCAACAAATATATGGGTGGAGGTACTGTAAAAAAAGTGTTTCGATAATTTTCTTTTATATGATGAGAAAATAAAGTTTCAGAAAGGTTACAATTATATAAAGAGAGAAGAGATGAAGTGTATTGAGATCCCAGGCCATTTTTTTCCTCTTTTCTTTTCCTCTTCTTTCTTTCTTTTCGTCCTAGGTTATTGCGTTAATTCTGTTATCCCTCGTACTATCTCTATTTTTGACATTAAACAGGACGAATCATACTGAAAACAACATGAGAAAGAAGAATAGCAAGTCCAGAAGAAACAATAGATCTCCCAAGAGAAATAATAGCAACAACAACGGCAATAGGAATAGTCAAAATATAAATGATAGTAAGCCTGTGACTATCAGTGATGACTTTGTTTTCTTGAACTTGACGTGTACTCGGGAGCAAGAAGAAATGTATTTTGATCAAGATCTATTTCCTTCAACACATGATGCTGCAGAAATGATGTTGTATGCATATGTCGATAGTACGCCTTGTGTAGCCGATTTATTATGGTCCAAACAGCAACAAGGCCAAGACCACTTTTTAAAAGCTCACAGATGAACAACACTGGGAAGAATTACCTACCTTTGATTTCTCCACTCATGAACCAAGACTTTTTTAAATTTATTACTCCATCTTTATTACATTGTATAAAGACAAAAAAATAAATAAGCTATTTTATGTACAAGAAAAAAAAAAAACGTTTGATTTGGGCGTGCATCATCCTCCTCCTTCCCAGTTTTGCCATTTTAAGTAGACTAAAAAGAGCTGTTGGTGATACTCCATTTCTGTTGCAAGAAGATTTCGCTGTCGCTGGGTGTCATAACATCTGGTGTGTCGGCAGTTGGCACGGGAGAAAAGTCATCCATCGTGAGCAATGGATTATTACTATTCGCAGTAGTAATTATAGATGACGGTGGCTCTTCGCTTTTATTTATAGAATAAATATCGATCAGGAGTGGTTCTAAATTTACTTCTTTCTTTGTCAAATGGGCGGATAGATCTCTGTTCATTCCAAAGCTATTGACTCGGTCTTGATGGAATATTGCTTTCAGCTTTTCGTCACATAAGATGAAGCGTCTATCAGCTGGATCCTGGAGATCATTCGACTTGATATAATTCCATAATCGTTTCACAATTTCGGGTCTTGACAACTAATATGAAAAGCTAACAAGTTGAGTAACAGAAGAAAAAGGAAACTATATCGATGTTAGGATACATTACTTCAATCGCACCTTCCATAATAGTCTGTAAAGCATCGCTTAGTATAAGGGGCTTGTTTAAGCCCGTGATCCTTTTTGGTTTGGGAGGTGCGTCTGGATCGACATCGCCAGCGGCAGCGTCATCCTTATCGGCAGGGTTCGATCTCTTTTTTCTCTTTCTTTTGACCTTTTTCTTTTCGTGTAGCTGTAATTCATTTTCCATAACTGATAACGACGACGACTTTTTCCGCTTTTTAATACCGCTATCTTGATCTTGTTGCTGCAGCTGTTGGTGGTGGAGGTGTGATGGATGCATTACAATGTGTGGTTCATCAGTGTTTGTGAAAGGTTGCACGATAAAAGGATGATTATGGTGTAACAGAACTTGGGAAGATGAAGGCTCACTACCTCCTCCATCAGTTATCTTGAGTTGCTGCTGACTTTCGTTATGAAAAAAATCGAAAAAGTCATTGTTGTTGATATTAATATTATCATTGGTAAATGCAGGAAATTGGCCTTGTTGTTGATTAGGGAAGTTAAAGCTGTTCGAAGGTAAACATTGAAACAGTGAAGAGAGAGAGTCATCGAGCAGTTGCAAGTTCTCCATCGTATCGGTAGCAGTACTTGATGATAATAAAGATGCATCATTTACTACATCATTACTATTACTATCCATACCGATATTATTTACATTATTATCATCCCATAAAAAGAGCAGGTCTAAATGAATTGACTGCATACTTAAAAATTATAGAACAACAGCATTTTACGGTAATGCATACCTGATAAGAGCAGATTGCCATCACTGTGATTGCTATTCATCATTAGATCGCTATCAATTGTACGTTTAGTGTTTGGATAAAATCAACTACAAATATTGATTGCACAAACGACTGTTTGTCAGAAAATAATGTTACACTAGTTGAAGTGGTAACTTTTAATATAACAGAAGATTAGAAGAAAAAAAGGAAGATACGAAAAGGTAGAGAAAGGGGGATGAGAGGGAAAAAGAGAGAGTCCTCGCTTCACAATTTTATACAGCTTTGTGTGACTATTGGCTTGTGTTTGGTCACACTTGAAATTGCCATTTTAGGGTGTGCTACAGTTTTAACCTTTTTTTCTCCAACCAGTTCAACAACATTTTAATTTTTAACAGATAATAGGAACGATCTTTGTTTTGCCAAGTGCCATTTTGCATTAATTTCAAAAATTGATAAATGGGAATTAATTCGCGTTCTTAAACTCCTTGTTCATTTATATTAAAAAAGCAACAATTTTTTTTATGTCTCCATTTGATGGACAAGCTTCTTTGACGCGTGTAAAATTCCTTGCTTTTAGATGCTTTGTGAGGAATTTACATGTTGCTTCTGTACTTGTCAAATATATCTGGAGGAAATTAGATTTGCCTCACCATTGTAGTATTTTGCTTAAATTCAAGGTTGAGAAGATCACAAATTCTTGAATTTGATTGGCCCAAAGATGATAACAAGAATCTTTTTCAACACAAAAAACGTTTCCATTTTCCGTTTTTCATATTTTATTGTCTTTATCTCTTGTAAAATAAAAAGAACCGTGTAATGACTTGTCACAAGTATGTTGTCACTGCACAGAAGCCAACAGCAACTCATTTCGCTGTGAAAGGTTCTTTTACTTCACCTTACGAGACCAACTTGATATTGGGGTAAAAAATACTTGAAAAAAGGATTCTATGAATCGTCTAATCTTGAGATAATAACTTGCCTTCAACTTTTTCACTGTAGTAAAGGGACACGTATAGAAGTCTATACCTTGACGCCTGATGGCTTAAAACCTACCATTGAATTCAGTGTTCATGGTACTATTATTGCCCTGAAATTACATACACCTAAAGTAAGACTGATAAAGACCAATATATCCTCTTGTGAGATTAACGCGTTCTATTCTTTGCTATACTAAGGGTCGCAACAAAGATTCTCTCTTCTTGATAACAGCACGGCATAAATATTGTGTCTTGTCTTTTGATGCCTTGCAACAAATAATTACAGAATCGAGTGGGGAAATTGGCTTCCCTGGACAACCTCATGGCGAATGTATTGATTCAAAGTTAGCTGTTGATCCGTCTTTCAGATATTTTGCAGCTACTTTATACGATTCAACAGTGACAATCATTATACCTGATAGTCATAGAACAAAAGACCACTCCATACCAGCTCAGCCTTTACGTAAAATTGCTCTAAGAAATAAAGACGGAAAGCGACGTCAAACAACACAAGATTTGATCTTTCAACATCCTCATGACTATATGAATATAAGGTGCAGTGTGTTTCGCAGTAGTGTTCAATGATTGTTGTATATGCTTACCTAATTGAATTTTTGTTAGCTTACCAGACAAGAAGATCATATCATTGGCATTTTTACAAGATAACTTAATAGATCCCACATTACTGATATTATACGATGATCCATTGGGCCGTCGTTACCTTCAAACTTTTACTGTCAACATCAAAAACCGACAATTAGTGCCGGGTGATATTGTCATGGATCATTTCGAACAGGACGCGAATTTGTTAATTTCTTTACCAGTTGCAATAGGTGGTGTCGTTTTAATTGCTGGAAAATTCATTCGATATCTCAAACCTAATCAACCGCCCATAGCAATTGGCATAAGACCATCTACCATCACCAGGTAAATAAGCTGTAAAATTAATGATGAAAGGCAATAAGAGTAGGTAAGCTAAGTTGAATTTTCAATAGTTACTCTATTATGAGTGAAGATGGATCTCGTATTTTACTGGGCGATGCAGAAGGACTATTACATTTATTAACAATCAACATACGAAATAACACTGTAGATGGATTGTGTTTTATTGGTTTGGGCAATGTAAGTTGTATGACTTTATCCATTGGTCGATTTGCGTCTTATTAATAGAATCACACAATTCAGATTTCAACACCTTCTTGTTTATCGTACTTGGATAACGATGTAGTATTTATTGGATCAACCGTTGGAGACTCACAATTAATTCACATAAAGAAATCAGCAGAAAGTGGAGACATATTAGACGTGATTGATGAATTTTCAAACTTGGGACCCATTACAGATTTCTGTGTAGCTGATCTGGATAAGCAAGGACAAACGCAATTGATAACTTGTTCAGGAGTGGCGAAAGATAGTTCGCTGAGAATCATAAGGAACGGTGTGGGCTTGAATGAATTGGCTGCTATTCAAGTCAGTGGAGTAAAAGGAGTGTGGGCATTACGTTCCAAATTTGATGAAAAACACGATGAAATGCTAGTGGTGTCGTTTGTAAATCAAACTCGATTATTACAATTGCGTGGAAATGCAATGACCCAATTAGACTTTCACTCGGGCATAGACTTGAACTGCAGAACCTTGGTGATTGCTAATGTGGTCGATGATATGGTGATTCAAGTGACAGATACAACTGTGCGATTAATGGATTCCGAAAGTCAGGGCATGTTGTTAGACGAGTGGATTCCAGAAGACCACGCCCAAATTACAGTAGCAGCTGTCAACCCAACTCAATGCGTTGTATCCATTGGACATGGTAAATTGATAGCATTACAGGTAAAGGAGAAGAAGCTCAACTTGATAGGGTAAAGTAAAAACGCTGTTCTACAAAGTATTTCGTACTTATGCTTTAATGCAATTTAGCACAACACAACTTCGAGATGAAATTTCATGTATTGATATTAGTCCAATCGATTCCGCACATCCGAACGAGTCGACAGTCATAGCAGTGGGCATGTGGAAGAATGTTGGAGTGTGTTTGATTGCATTACCCAGCTTACAACTGATAGCGGAAGAAAAGTTAGCAGGCACGGTCATGCCTCGATCAATTCTGATGGCCAAATTTGAAAATATTTGCTATCTTTTAGTGGCCCTGGGTGATGGACAGTTCTACAATTTCAAATTAGACACAAAATTAGGCGAGTTGACAGATAAAAAGAGATCCTTCTTGGGCAAGTTGCCTATTCATCTAGGCACATTCACGTCCAATGGTACAACACATGTGTTTGCCGCTTCTGATAAACCTAGCGTCATTCACAGCCGAAACAAAAAATTGATCTATTCCAACGTAAATCTTAGAGAGGTTCGATGTGCCACCTCATTCAACAGCATTTCCTTCCCGGATGCAGTCGCTCTAACTACCAAAGATGGTTTAGTAATTGGTCAAATGGAAGAAATCCAAAAGCTTCACATCACTAAAATACCTACTACTGATACACCAAGGCGCATCACTTATCAAGAAACCTCGAGATCTTTTGGTGTCATTACTGAAAGAATAACGTCAGAACCCTACACAGCATCTACAACCACCGGAGGGTTTGAGATATTAGATGACCAATCTTTTAAAGGTAATACTAAGAAGAAACTGAATAATAGAAGCAGAAATTCACATGTTATTTTCACATAGTTCTGGATAGAATCTATTTCAAGCAGTTTGAAAGACCACTCGCAGCGACTTCAATGACATTTGCCAACGATAGCAATGAATATTTTGTTGTGGCGACAGGGAAAGAAACAGACGAATTCGAAAATAATAGCATCGGTAGGATTCTTGTGCTTCAAGTGACTTCACAACGCACTTTGAGACTTGTGCATCAAATCAAAACGGGAGGAATGGTAGATTGTATAAGACCATTCAACGGTAAATTGCTAGCAAGTGTGCGAGGAATGGTAAAGTTTTCGGGATGCATATACTTGTATGGCTTCCAATTAATTATTTGAATAGATTCATGTTTATAAATATTCACATTGTAATTAATGACATATTTGCCTATTGTACAACACTTGAAAACCAGTGATCTTTAAATTAGAGCATTCTTGATCACCTTGTGAATTTTTGAGTTTCCTCATCAAAAGCATAATCTATAAATATCGAACGATAGCCTATAAATTGGAACTGAAAACTTTTCAAAATAATTCATTTAAAACGTCTGTAAAAACAAATAGTGTATGAGAAAATCTACCTGTAGTACACAATGGTAGGGTCAGAATAATTGAACTTTAAAACAATCTGCTCCATCTTAGGATATCTTTCACCTTTCTCCAAAACACGAAGAAGTTATCGCGTCGTATATTTTATTCCCCACAAAGAATGGTAAAGTTTTCGGGATGCATATACTTGTATGGCTTCCAATTAATTATTTGAATAGATTCATGTTTATAAATGGACAGTGCAAATAGGAAAGGGAACTCTTACCTCTATATGCTCAAGAAGATCACCATCCATTACAGAATCCATAACAACATACAAAGACTATATCATCACTGGTGATTTGGCATACTCTGTCGTCGCTTTGCGCTTCGATGCTAAATCGGAAACATTGATCGAAGTCGCTGCACATGAAAGGTTAAAGGAGGTTCTAGCCATTGAGGCATCGGATGAAAACTTATATATTGCTGCCGAAAGAGAAGGTCACTTGTTCGTAGTGGAAAAGTGTAATGAAGATAATGTTAATGATGAACCCATGTTGGAGACCGTCAGTGTGTGGCATTTAGGAGATGAAGTCAAAAAGTTTAGATATGGTATGCAGGCAACCACTTAATTTCAATTATCAAGACTCTAATTTTGCTTTATCATGTCGTTATTAGGCTCCATAGGAATGAATCTTGTCGACCCTGAGAGTAAACCTGAAGCTCCTACCCTTATCTTTGCCACCGCCAGCGGTGCTATAGGTTTGGTTGCTGATTTAACTGCAGAGAGATTCAAGCTCTTGGACCAAATGCAATACAATATGACTCGTATTGTGAAGAGTATAGGCGATTTAAGCCATATTGAGTATGTATAGTGGTATTTCAATCAACGTTCAATCCGAATCTTACCATCTTTTCTCCCTCTCTTATAGCTGGAGAAGTGTTACGATCATGGATAGGAAAGACGAGGCAGTGAACTTCATTGACGGTGATTTAATTGAAAGCTTCCTCGATTTGACACCTCAGCAAATGCAAGAGGTTGTCGATGGGATCCATGGCGGACGTAAACTCGATAGATCTGTAGAGGATCTTTGTAAAGTGGTGGAAGAGTTAATGAGTGCCCATCCTTAGATGAGAATAATATAACCGGGCTTCTTGACTTGATGAAACTACTTTCTTGTAAATAAATATCAGCGTTTTTTTTAATATATGCATTCCTTGTGGAACAATTTTTGATACTTCTATACATCAGCTCTCTTCCATGGAGTACCACACTCGTAAACTGCAAAAGTAGCGGCGACGGTAAGCCAAAGGGGCAAAATATTACGTAATAAGGACTACATGCACTATCTTACTTTGGTTGGGCAAAAATGCTCCCTGCCAGGATCGAACTGGCGACCTTCAGATTATGAGACTAACGCTCTACCGACTGAGCCAAGGAAGCGGTTCATATTTTCAAAATTTAAATTTAATTTACATTTAATGTCAAAAATAATTGACACTCCGATGGTGCACGTGATAATCTCGTGATTTTTTGTCGGAAGGATTTAAGCTTGGACAAAATGCCATATTTAAAAGAAATAGCAAATGCTTTTTGTTTAGCCATTTTTTGAAATTCTTGAGATGTGTATGCGCTGTAATTTGCACAACCTGCGTATCACTCATCCATTCCTTAAACACTTTAAATCCCACTTTTTAGGATATCGTAACATCGGGTTTGCAAATTAAAGCATACTTCTTAGTACCAATGACCATAAAATAATATCATCTCTAACGAAAAGTTGTGCAGGAAAGAGAAAAATCATTGCATGACGAAGATAATTGTGACCTCTGTTTGTACATTGACAAGATCGACACTAGAAAAAATATATCAGATCTTCCTTTGATTTTATGAGTATATTCTAGCGTAAGTTGTAGTACGAGTTGCGCGTTGCTGTAAATGACATATTTTTAGTGGAATCTTGTATGAGATAGAAGCACACGATTAAATTTTGTACACCTAGCATAGTACGATCCCAACTGTAGGGCCAAATGAGACAAAAACTAAAGAACTCATGTGTAGCTGAGTGGATTGATGAAAGCTCGAATAATATCGCGTAAATATTATGAACATAAAAACTTATATTTACCAGCGTGATACTAAGAGCTCTTCTGGATAATATAAATTTGCTTTTCGCCTTTTTCTATGAGTCTAGTTGGAGAAGGTACTTGAATTAATTCACATTGTAATTAATGACATATTTGCCTATTGTACAACACTTGAAAACCAGTGATCTTTAAATTAGAGCATTCTTGATCACCTTGTGAATTTTTGAGTTTCCTCATCAAAAGCATAATCTATAAATATCGAACGATAGCCTATAAATTGGAACTGAAAACTTTTCAAAATAATTCATTTAAAACGTCTGTAAAAACAAATAGTGTATGAGAAAATCTACCTGTAGTACACAATGGTAGGGTCAGAATAATTGAACTTTAAAACAATCTGCTCCATCTTAGGATATCTTTCACCTTTCTCCAAAACACGAAGAAGTTATCGCGTCGTATATTTTATTCCCCACAAATGTAGAATTCTTTTCGGACCTAAGAAGTTTTTTTGGATATGCGCGAGTGCATATGAAGTAATTTCTGACAGAAACTGAAAAGTTGCAAAAGTTGAAATAATTCCAAAAATGGTAATACTTTCAGCGTCGCAGCAAAATTTGTTTGTAAGCTATCTTTTTTTCACACAAGGGAGGAGGGGCCACTTTGTCTGACCATTACTCAAAATCGCAATGATCGATTGTTGTAGAGTGGAGATAATTTCCCTCTCGCTATCTATCTATTTTTAGTTTAAATGCACCCATCGTGGATAAAATGATGATAATAATGACGACAAACAGAAAAAAAAAAGATTATTGACCCACAGTATTCTACTCTTTCAAGTATTTAATATTAAACAAAAATGAAATAACAACGTGTAAGTGCCAGTAAAAGTGGGCGATATTGAAATGATAAGAAAAAGAAGTTGTGCCTGAAAATTTCTTCTTTCCGCTTCCTTTCTTTCACTTCTTTAATATTTTCCAAGGCCCCATTTTTTATTATATGAATTTTTGAACTCAACCTTTTAAAAAACATACATTTCCCCTTTTTTTTTCATTTCTCTCTCTTTTTCATCATTATTTTAATTTTCAACATGCCTGCTACTATCACATCACCTTCCTCTACAACTAGTCAATATAAAAAATCACGTTCAACAAAACCAAAGTTATTTCAATGCACTGGCTTTGGTTCCTGTCATATGGTTTTCACTCGTTCAGAGCATTTAGCGAGACACACTCGGTAAGTAATAGCTACGTAATTATGGTTATCAACTTCAACTAACAGTTTCTTTTCCTTATCAATTAGTAAACACACTGGCGAGAAACCTTTCCTTTGTGTAGTGCCAGGATGTACGAGAAGATTTAGCCGCTTCGATAATATGATGCAACATACACAAACTCATAAAGCTACGCGTAGTAAATCACCTTCATCCACTTTATCCATGTCATCCTCTACATCTACCACATCAAGCATATACGAACCTGAACTCACACCTGAATTGACCTTATCGAACTCTCATCAATTGATTGATTCTTCTGATGAAGACCATTCTATCAACGGTTCTTACCCTACAACTTCTCCATCATTATCATCTTCCGCCACGACCACAACGACCACCACACAAACTCCACCCTTGATGAAGGAGCTTCACTTAACGCAGGACGAATTTGAAGCACTTCAAGGATTTGGTAGATTCAAGCACACACCTATCTTTATTGATTCTTTCCGAGACTTGGCATCAGTTGTTTATATCGAACCTAATCCAGTACGCAACTACATATAAAGTTGGTCTCACTTTTTCCATTTTTCCATTATAAATTTTCTCTCTAGTCAAATATAATTGAATCTTCTTATCATCACCCTATAACTTTTTACTCACACTTTCTTCCATTTTTATTATATAATATTCTATTTTCTTTCACACTTGTAAATTTTACTACTACTATTTCTTCATTGAAAACCGAAAAATAAAAAAATTTTCCTGTCAATAATTTTTTTTTGGAGTCGATCCAGACCCCGAAGGACGCAATCCAAGTTTATGTTTATCCTTTTATATAAGATTCACATGCAGCGAACAATCATTCTACATTTAATTCATCTTTTGCTTAATCAATTGAATTCATAACATAGCACGACGCGTGCACAGCATAAGAAGAGAAAGGATATCTTTATCCCTTAAGGAACAAAACGCCAAAACACGGCTAAAATTAAACCTATGCGTAACTCCGACAAACATCTCTTTCTTACCATAATGTCATGACATCGTAATATTTTAGAGTTTTGTCAATTGCAACCATAACAACAACTAGTCGGGCATTAGATCATAAACAAAAAACGAGAGGCTTGTTTTTTATTTACTATATTAGAATCTTATCAATACCAGTGCTACTTAGTCACCAGAAAAAAAAAAGAACCATTGCATGATGTTCCAAAAAACGTTAGTTCCCCTTTACTCACTAAAAAGTCTATTTTTCCTTTTTGTTCAACATGGGTCGAGATTCATGGTTTATAAATGAACTTTAATACTCTTGCATCCTCTTGTTGGTTGATCTATTATTTCATCATCTTTCTTAGAAAACTCTTTCTCGTTAGAGTGTTCCATATGATGTATGTTTAGGATTAAAATTAAAAAATAGAAAAGCCCTGAATTAAAAATAAAATAAAAAAGTTCAATATGCCTTAAAAAGGTTCTTCCATCTTCTCAAATATCCAAGAAGTATATCTTTACAAAAATCTATTGACCATGTCTCTTGGCTTTGTATTTGCATTGTTGAGATGGACGATACTGATTAAAAAGCGGTAGGACTTTCATTTTTATGTCATAGGTTGTCGGCGCAAACTATGAGACTGCGAGTGAACCAATCATATAATTTAGCGAGACTCCCTTTAAAGCAATGATTTTTTTTGTACCTGAAATTAACCAAAACAAAATGCTCACGTCGTACATGGCCATTAGTAAAAAGGTGTCAAAATTGAGGACCCTACATATTAATTAGCTATTCTTGGCTCCATCAGTCAATTCATTTTTCAAAGAAATTTAGGCACATCATAAGAAAATGGGGTTTTGATAAAATATCAAATGTTGCAAATTGAATGTTTTCACAGCTTCTTCGACTAAATTTCTCAGATGAGTGCGCATCCTGACGTTATAGTATTTGTAGGGCCACATCTGCAGGAGATTTTCTTTTTCATTAGACTATGTTGATTATAAATGCCTGTAGCATAATAATCTTACCAATAATTTGGTTGATTCAATCATACAATACGCAAGGTGAGAGACAAAGAATGAAAAGCAATAATACTCTGAAAGTCGGTATCGTTTTCATGGTCATTCACAGACACTTGGTACTGTGAAGGTTTGTATAGTCGATTGCTATTGTTCAAAGTGAGCGATATTGCTCTTCCACAAATTAGAGCCAAGATATGTTAGCATCTAATTTTGACATGCTTAGCAAATCTCGAAGAAGGGTCTATTGTCTCATAATCACAATTTAAATCAAGTTTCGCTCATTGGCCAAATGCTTTTCATAAAATCGCTCTGCTGTAAAAAGCATTTAGCCCCACTTACTTGAGAGGGACAAATTTCACTCGAAGGCTGGTTCTGTGGGAAACAATAAAGGGTTCAGGCTACAGAGATTTCAACTGAATATTCGTTCAAGAAAGGAGTTTCTTTGATTGGTGATAACAAAAAAATGTAACATTTTAAGACCTCAGTGTAAGCCGCCAGGTCTACAATGATTTTGTTTGTAGTCAAGCCAAACTTTTCCTCCCCACTCATATCAGATGCTCAAAGAATGTGGAAAGCAGTAAAATAAGTATATTCCCAGCAACCAGCGTCTGCACTTTGCTCTTTCAGTAAACGCTGTTTAAAATTTCGGTGACTGACTGATTATAGCATAATATTTGAAAATCTATACGTGTAAAGCCTTACCAAAGCTACTCCAAGTATCCAAGGTACTTTTATCGAATATCCTAATTAAATTCCTTATATAACAGCATCAAATAAAATTACATAAAGAATATTTCTATATCAAATACGCTCCAGTGTTCACTGTCTGCTTTGAATAACGAAGCAAAAAGAAGAACGTATGGCTTCTATTCGAGAGCATGTGATGCTTATCACCATCTTCCGTAGTGTTTTCTCAACTAAAAGAAGAGGTGAAAAGTGATTTTGTTTATCATAACGTTCAATCCCGAATAATCAGAATACCCAGAAATCAGCCGACTTGAACAATTGATTTTTATGTTTTACATCGCAGTAGACAGAATCTTAGCCAATGGTAACACATGGATTCTTATCTTAAATTAAATCCTAGCCATAGATATTTTAATGCTGTACTTGAGCCGTGGAAGTTTCAGTTTGGCTGGAAATCACTTTATTTTTTTATTTGGAGAGGGATAGGGAGATGCCGCAAGAAAAAAAAAAAAGGATAAACCGTATTTAAGTGAGCCCTGAATCGACATTTACTATTCCGTTACTTTCTTTTTATTTTAAACTTTTCTCTACAATACTTGTATATCATGCCATTACAACAATTCCCATACGAACTCATCACTCAAGTGATATCCAACCTTGATGGAAAAGACGTAATATCATTCACTCAATGTAACTCATACTTTTATAAAAGAGGACAAGAAGAATCCTTTTGGCACGATCTTTGTAATTTGAACGGAATTCACTATTGTCATCCTGATATTACTTGGAAGCAACTCTACTGTTCCGATAAACTGTCAAAAATGTGTCCTCACATTTCTCATGCAATTTTGAATCCCTCTATACTTGAACAAAAGAAGCGATTGCTCTGGAACTCCTTCTCTTCCGTTGCGAATGGCTGTGATAGTGCATCGAAGAATTATATCCTCTGCTTACATCCCTCATGTAACTACTTTGGTAAGCGTCATGATAAGACTATAATATGCACCAGCTAATGTATGTGATCTGCTCTTAATTAGGAGACCTTGCATGTCATCTACATCATGATAATACCAAGCACAATATTGTATTGAAGTTGTCCACTATGCACTGTTTAGAGTTATGGTGCAATTCTTGTTTGAAAACAGTAAGTAATTTTTTTTGGGATTCTGTATTCAGAAAATAATGGTTACTGAACCTTTTTGTGTTCCCTACAGATTGGCTTTGACGGCTTTGCGACCAACATCCATTTAGGGCTTAAATCCGAACGTTATGTAATGAACAGAGTCACTCGCACTGTAACCTCCGTTTCCAATCTGACCAACAGCAACAACAACAACAACAACACCGAAAGTGACGCCTTCGTGTCTTGTATTATTCAAGGTAGAAGAAAGATAGAAGCTAGTATTTACAAAAACCAATTCAGATACCCTGCCATGCATATTGTTGATAAAAGTTGGCATTCTTCATGGCTCGATTTCATTTCAGGTAAATACATACAAACAAAAAGAGTCTTTTTTTTTGTGCCCCAGTTTATTGAACATGAACTTCCAAATTAGGTAGTTCAAGCGTTATTCCTGGAGTTTTGACGAATGAAAAGCTTTTACGATCGGATGGATCCCTTGATCCTAAATTATCTTTGGGCAAAGATTTTGAGTTGATAGGAAGTTTAACACGATGGTATATTGAGCGTATATATGGTGTATCAGGTGTGATTATATCCTCAGGTAAATATACATATATATTTAAAAAACGAAGCATATGTACATACGTATATACTTACACATCTGTTCCTTACATAGTGGGTTTAGACCAAATCCCAGAGTACTGTAAACTGGCCCACTCTATTAGAATCAGACAACATATGAGCCAGGTTGCAAACTTTCCTCCTGCATTTTAATTTGTCTTATCGTATACCACATCCTCCATAGACATACCCCCTCCTTTTAGTATTTCATTTTATCCTTTTACATTAATAATTCGTGACATGATTATAATATAATTATCTCCAGTGTTGTCAATGATTCGACTGACTCCACTGTGAAGTCCTGAAATAATGATGTGCTGTGATTGGACTAAATCCGCGAGTCTGAAAAATATGAAAAGGGCCTACAAGTCTTGTTTAACGCGAGCTGTTTTTTTTTTCTTTATAAACTATTTACTACTTTTTTTTGACAACAAAGAGAAAAAGCAAATGTCTGAAACAAAGGAATTATTAATCGGCCCTGCCGAAGAGCAAATTAGAACATTATTGTCTCAATCGGGCGATCCTCTGGAAGCTATTCGCTCTATTCAAAAGAATTACGGACTAGATCTTCCTGGAATCGAAGACATGTATCCTTTGTTAGATCTTTGTTCTTACAGCAGACTTGAAATCCATACGGGTTGTCTAGATGCTTTAAATAAAGCTACAGTTGCACATATTCAAGATCCCTCTTTTCAGTTAGAACAGTAAAGTGTTTATCATTCATAGCGTGACGTGTAAGGAGTTGTATTACTTACATGTTTTGTTGGTAGTTTTTACGATTTGTTTGCAAAGACGTTTCCATATATCCACATCCCATTGATGCAGCCTATTCCTATGGCGTTGTTAAACAAGTTTGAAAAGCATATTGGAGAAGATATCATTGAAAAGTTGAAATCAAATGTGGCTGTATTTGATAACTGCCCTATGAATATTAAGCAACGTGTGTGGAAACAAGATGAATCCTTCTTTCAACAAACCATGATTAATTTGCTAAACGATTATCATCATGATGAAATTCTGCAGACTTTGGCCTTGAATTTAAAACCTGATAGTTATCAAGAAATGATTGAAGAAAGGTAATAAATAATTATATGGTACACACAAGACAAGCGTTATTAACTCTGAAAATACAGACGTACACATCCTATTGTTATTAAAGTCATGGATACGATTGGAGAAGATAAGCAAATCTATAAAATGTTTATGCAAATGATTCGAATTGTATTTGAAGCTACACCATATCCCAGTTTATGTTCATTGCGTGTGGATGTTTTGATGAATTTCCATGATTTAGACTGCACAGAGGTAAGACAAGAGTTGATTTTATCAGTCAATTCTATGGATATTAATTGTTCTTATTTCAATTAGATTCTTAGATCAGACAAATGTCATCAATTGACTTGGTCCCTTGATACTTGTGTTCGTAATCAAAATATGGATGATACGATTATCGAAAAGATTAAAGAGTGCTTTGATGACGTTAAGAATGGTACACCTTTATACGCGTAAGTTATACAAAAGGTCATTATGTGTGTATGTATTTGTTACTTATATCTTTCCATCAGTGATTTTGCTATGGTATTGATGGATCCAATGATTTCCAACTTTTTAGCATCTTGTATTGTTAAATGGTTAAGAAGTAGTGTGGAAAGCAACGTGGCTGATAATTTGGAGGAATTAACAAATTACAGTGGAAAATTACTCAACTTGGCCGAACATGCACCCAATGCTATCAAAAATAATGCAAAAATTCCTAAACTTGATAGAGACTTGAAGTCGAAATTTTGGAATGCTATTTGCTCAGTGATGATTGATGAAGAAAAGGATATGAATCACCCAATGAAAGAAGCCGATGTTGAAGTCATTAGCAATTTATTACGCAAGAGTGATATTGCAAGAAAAGTGTTTGTTCATTATCTTGTGGATCGTACACAAGAAGGTGACGTTGGCACATTAAGTAGATGTTTACCATTGGTTATCAATACTTGGCCAGCTCCAGACTTTGAAGAAGATGGTATTATTTACAGACAAACATATTTGAGTTTCATCAAAACCATGATTGATATTGTATCAAAGCGAAACTTGTTTGATTGTGCGGCAGATATGCGATGGAGACACGTAGTTATGGAAGGTTTCTTATTGAAAGTCGTAGCTTGGGATTGCAGAGTGCACGAACAAATGATTAGATTCTTGGCAGAATATTTTGTGGATCCTAAAATATTAATCAAATTGGGTAATCAAGTATTGACTCTTGTCGAATGGGCAGACACAATAGTAGAAAATGGTCAAAAGGATGAAAAGGTAAACTTGATAACTAAATTTAAGCTATTTTGTAAACTCACCTTCTTTTGTCAATCAATGAATTATAGCATATCGATTCATTAAAACAATTATATCGCTTCTTATTATCAAGATCAGCTAGTGTATTGAATGGTGAATTTAGAATTATTCCTGCTAAAGTTGTCATGTTTTTAAATCCATAATTATTAAATAAAATGTACTACTGCGCCATCAAAAAAGTTTTAGTAGGGATTGACAAACTCACTCCAACCCAAATGTTTGAATATCCGATTACAAAATTTCTTGTAGTATTTAAAGGTGTTCCAGAAAGAAAAAAAAAAAACTTTTACTCTTCATAGATTCTTTATAGATTATAAATATGCCTGCAATTACACCAGCACAATTATCTGTACTTCAACACAACACGAAAAACATTAGAAATATTTGCATTCTTGCCCATGTTGACCATGGTAAAACCACACTGTCCGATTCATTACTAGCTACAAACGGTATTATTTCCTCGAAAATGGCGGGAAAAGTAAGATACCTCGATTCGCGCGAGGACGAACAAGAAAGAGGTATCACCATGGAGTCAAGTGCTATTAGTTTATATTTTAAGCTTGTCAAGACCGTGGATAATAGCAATAATGACAGTGGTTTAGGGATTGACAAACTCACTCCAACCCAAATGTTTGAATATCCGATTACAAAATTTCTTGTAGTATTTAAAGGTGTTCCAGAAAGAAAAAAAAAAACTTTTACTCTTCATAGATTCTTTATAGATTATAAATATGCCTGCAATTACACCAGCACAATTATCTGTACTTCAACACAACACGAAAAACATTAGAAATATTTGCATTCTTGCCCATGTTGACCATGGTAAAACCACACTGTCCGATTCATTACTAGCTACAAACGGTATTATTTCCTCGAAAATGGCGGGAAAAGTAAGATACCTCGATTCGCGCGAGGACGAACAAGAAAGAGGTATCACCATGGAGTCAAGTGCTATTAGTTTATATTTTAAGCTTGTCAAGACCGTGGATAATAGCAATAATGACAGTGGTACGTATATTATACCCCACATAATCCAACCATATTTTTCTTAACCGCAGTTTCTGTAGAGGCGCAGCCTAAAACAGTCGAAAGCGAATACCTCATCAATTTAATCGATTCTCCTGGCCACGTTGACTTTTCTTCAGAAGTCTCTACTGCTTCAAGATTGTGTGATGGCGGTCTTGTATTAGTGGATGTGGTTGAAGGTGTCTGTACTCAGGTAAATTTCTTTCTATTCCCGAGTGAAAATTAAAAATTAATGCAAAACTTTTGTTAGACAATTTCCGTATTACGTCAGGCATGGATAGATAAAGTTAGACCTGTATTAGTATTCAACAAGATGGACAGATTGATTGTAGAGTTACAAATGACACCTCATGAAGCCTATATTCATATCAACAAGATTTTGGAGCAAGTCAATGCAGTGATGGCCACCTTCTTTACTGGTGATTTAATGGAAAGCGAAGCGAGAAAAATGACAGATGAGAAGAACAAAAATACCGAGGAGGAAGAGGAATTTGACGCTAATAAGGTCTATGATTGGAGTGTGGAGGACCGTGATGATTCTGACATTTATTTTGATCCTGCAAGAGGTAATGTTATCTTTGCAAGCGCTGTGGATGGCTGGGCTTTCAGGTTAGTAATAGTATAAGTATCATCAAAGAGATCTTTACCTAAATTATCTGTTTCTTTTTATTTTTTTTTAAACGAATCACTTAGAGTTCAACAATTTGCTTCCCTTTATGCTAAAAAGCTTGGATTCAAGGAGGAAGTTTTGCAAAAGTGTTTATGGGGAAACTACTACTTTGATCCCAAGGCTAAACGTGTCATTTTACCCAAGCATTTGAAAGGGAGAAATATGAAGCCCATGTTTGTTCAATTCGTATTGGACAACATTTGGGCTGTTTACGGAAGTGTTGTGATCGAACCGTAAGTTGATACATTATGCATATACTCTGACTCTCCCCTTTTCTTACCATACAATAACTTCATAATAGAGATCGTGAACGTGTTGAGAAGATTGTTGGTGCTCTCAAAATCAAGGTTTTGCCCAGAGATTTGCGCTCTCGTGATCCACAAATTTTACTTTCTGCCATCTTTTCTCAATGGCTTCCACTTTCTACTTGTGTGTTATTAGCCATCATCGGTCAACTCCCTCCTCCCAAGGATGCTCAACGCGTCCGCTTACCCAAAATGCTTTACCCCAACATCCATCGTAAAGACAATGACCCTCTTGAACCCACCAACGACGTAGAGAAGGCTCTTTACAGCTGTGATACATCCGAGGATGCTCCTGTCGTTGCTTACGTGAGCAAGATGTTTGCTGTCCCCGTCGAACTTTTACCTGAACATAGACGCAAGCAAATGACTGCTGAAGAGATGCGCGAACGCGGTAAACAACAACGAGAGCTTCGGGCTGCCCACGCGTTGTTAGACAAATCAGGCGAAGGCATTCCCTTGAATCAAGAAGATATGACTGCTCTCGCTGAAGAGGCGGAGCAACTCGAGCAACAAACTGTGGAGGAACTAAAGGGAGAAAGTTTGATTGGTTTTGCTCGACTTTACAGTGGTAGTATCCGTGTGGGCCAAAAGCTCTATGTGATGGGTCCCAAGTACGATCCTAAGTACCCCAAAAAACACATTTCCGAAATCACTGTTCAAAGTTTGTATCTTATTATGGGTCGTGATCTGGAATCCTTGGATGAAGTTTGTGCCGGTAATGTATTTGGTATTGGTGGATTAGAAGGACACATTCTCAAGAACGGTACCTTGGCAAGCACCACTGAAAATGTCAAAAACATGGCTGGCGTCAAGATGGATAGCTCCCCTATTGTCCGCGTTGCTCTTGAACCTGAGGATCCCACTGAAATGGATAAACTTGTTGAAGGTCTTCGTCTTTTGAATCAAGCTGATCCCTGTGTTGAAGTCATGCTTCAAGAAACTGGTGAGCACGTCATCTTGACAGCTGGTGAACTTCACTTGGAAAGATGTTTGCGTGATTTGAAAGAACGCTTTGCTAAAATCGAAATTCACGCTTCAGCCCCTATCGTGCCCTTTAGAGAAAGTATTGTTCGTGCTGAACTCTCTGCTAACAAGGAAAAGGAAGGCGTCATCGTTCCTCGTGGACAAGTTGAAATCAAAATTAATTCCAAGTATATGACACTCAAAGTACAAACAGTGCCTTTGCCTTCCAATGTCACCGAGTTTTTGACCAAGCATGCTACTTCCATCAAGGCCATTGTTGAAGAGAAGTTGGCCAAAAAGACCAATAAAGCAGAAGAGGAGGAAGAAGAGGCAGGCGAGGCTGCACCTGTCACCGGTACTAATCTACTTCCCGCCAAAGAACTTGAAGCTTTGCTTCGAGAAGAATTTACTACTGCAAAGAAGGCAGGTGGTCCCTTTGCTGATTTATGGGATAATGTGGTAGATCAAATTTGGGCCTTCGGCCCTCGTCGAATTGGCTCCAACTTGTTGATCAACCGTATCCCCGGATATGTTCGTAAATCCTTCTTCGAATTGGACTCCAAGAAGAATACGGAAATGATCGAAGATCACGCAGACGAAGTGATCAAGGTAGAGAATGAAAACACTAGTTCTTTGTCGATTTTGGATGTCGATTTCCATATTCATACTGGCTTTCAATTGACAACATTAACTGGTCCTTTGTGTGCTGAGCCTATGACCGGTGTTTGCTTTATCGTCCAAGGTGTAGAGTTCCACCCCGAAGAGATGGTGCATGCAAATGGTGAAGCCGTCGATGGTAAGTTCAATTCGAGTTAGATTTTAAAAAACATGGTTTATTGAAAATAGAAAATAGTTCGCTCTAGAATTCATGTCATTCAAGGTCAAGTTATTTCTGCCGCTAAAGAAGCTTATAAACAAGGTTTCCTCGATTGGTCACCCCGTTTATTGTTGGCCATGTATACGTGTGATATCCAAGCAAACGCAGAAGTTTTGGGTCGTGTGTACGGTGTCATCTCTAAGCGTAAGGGTAAAATTTTGTCTGAAGATTTGAAGGATGGTACCTCCTTCTGGCAAATCAATGCTTTGTTGCCTGTGATTGAAAGTTTTGGTTTCTCTGATGGTAAGATTTTTTTAATTATGAATGAATTGATCCAATTTTGTACTTACACTATCACGTATAGAAATCCGTAAGAGAACTTCAGGTGCTGCTAGTCCTCAATTGGTATTCAGTGGATTTGAAATGCTCGACGAAGACCCATTCTGGGTTCCTACTACAGAAGAGGAGTTGGAGGATCTGGGTGAAAAAGCTGACAAGGAAAATCTCGCTAGAAAATACATGGATACTGTGAGAAAGAGAAAGGTAAACAACGAAAATTAGGATGAGTTTTTGTCTGCATGATCGTTAACATGTTTGTAACACAGGGTATGTTTGTTGAAAAGAAATTGGTGGAACACGCTGAGAAGCAAAGAACTTTGAAAAAGAATTAGTTTAATTCATGCATAATTCAATAAAATTTAAAGTTGTATTTTTGATTTATTTTTTTCCTTTTCCTTTATTAAACATACTCAAGTAATTCTAATCGATCTCAAAGAGCTTTTCGAGATCAGAACAGATTAGAGACTCTTCCAACAAATGTTTCCATAAGAACGCACCACTTGTAGTAAAAATTAATAGGAAGTTTAACAAGATCACTCTTACATGCATTGAACTAAAAATTTCAATGCAATAAATCATAACTTCTTTGCGAGTTTTAGGAGCGCAGATTGTCACATAGTGTTAAAAGGTATAGGTGGTAGGATAGAGTGGTTTAAATAAAAGTAAAAAGTAAAAAGTAATGAGCAGCAGTTTCTTTTTTGAAAGTAGAACGACTTTGAATAGAAAAAGATAATAAAAAAGAGTAAAAAAGGTACAACGGATCAATATTCCAAGGAAGCTTCAAGAATAAGAAAATAAAATAAAAGTACTTCAAAGAGTAAAGAATATAAAGCTAATTGCAAAGATAAAGATAAATGATCGCTTGATAATAAGATGAACTTTACAACTTGAATTGAACTAGAATATAACTGAGGATTTTATTAACAAAACTTGCAGGTTTTTCATGGTTGACAGGACAAATAGTTTTACTCCCAATAATGAAACGATAGAAACAATGAAAAAACCAAAAAAAAAAAATTTCACCAACAGACAACGACAATAGACTACATGCACTACAACAAAAGATTTATGCAAAATGCTCCCTGCCAGGATCGAACTGGCGACCTTCAGATTATGAGACTAACGCTCTACCGACTGAGCCAAGGAAGCTGGGTTACAAAAAAAATTGACTAGTAATATAGGTTCTAACCAATAAAATTGCAAAAAATCACGTGATAATCACGTTCTTATTTTGGGGAATGATCTGATTGGTTAGCGTATCAACGGCTGTGTGTTGCATGACTTTAAGTTTCAGACGAAAACATAGGTTCTTTATATCATTTTTGCACTTTTAGACGTTTTAAAACGTGTAGTAGCGTCTTTCAATTTTCCACATTTACGAACAAACATATCAAGAAAGAGTAAATCTGCAAGAAGTACAAGGAGTTTTGTTTTTTAAACCTCGTAGATCAATGAAAAACATCGACTTTTGTTAGGTCAAATTATAACACCCACTAAAGTATTGGCGCACATTATAGCGTCATTATATTTTTTTACAGCGTTGTTACTGAGTTATTTAACAGCGCTAATTGAGAGAACTATCACTGATAATTAGCGGCGATTATCGTATTCAAGTTTGGATACCTCTCACAAGAAATTAAGCAAATCATCGTTGTGGATGTTGAATATTTTTCAAAATAAATGAAGTATCAATAAAGTTCTTACATAATTTTGTCATAACCTTTCTTCGTTATTTCTTCAACTGTAGCAATGGTACACCTGAGAAAAGTAATTTTCTTGCGTAAAACAACGATAAAACGAACATACTCATTTGTTT
Source organism: Mucor irregularis B50 (assembly GCA_000587855.1). Taxonomy (NCBI): domain Eukaryota; kingdom Fungi; phylum Mucoromycota; class Mucoromycetes; order Mucorales; family Mucoraceae; genus Mucor; species Mucor irregularis. The sequence goes on along the minus strand of KK076495.1, from coordinate 107,649 downwards.
CCATGTGTGCATTTAACAGATAGATCTATGCGTATTAATCGGACGCGTTCAAATCTTAACGAGATGATTATTAATTCCTTACGCAAATCGAAATTGGAACGTGCTTTTCGAAGGTGTATAGCACTCGAATGAGTAGTATCTACAATGAATGTATAAAGTATGGTTTTCACCATTTATATATTTCTGCCTTTTCCATATGTAGTATTCAATATTTCATTTAGATAGACTTTTTCAACAACATTTTAAAAAGCTTTTCAATGTTCTTATTGATGCTCTTTTAATGATGTCTTTGATAGTCTACACATAACGGACTATACGATTGAAACTACAACCACGCATAAAAATGTGTGAAATGAGCAAACACAAGACAGTTTTAACCATCCCAAAATAATGGCTCGGGCCTAGATGAAAGAAGCATCTGATTATTATAGTTCTCGCAGTGAGGCGTATACTCTACTCTATTATTTTTCGCGCAAAGAAATTGAAGTCAGCTCACAAAATTGAAATCATCATACTAGTTCAAAGTTCAAGACATTCTTTCAAACTGTTTTAAAAGATACTCGTCGAGAGCGACTAAAGAATGACACTGTCAAAAGAGCTTTTAGATCATATACACTTGCTCCATTTGTTCATAGTCGTTCAAGATGAGAAAGAATGAAAATTCTAACCTGCGGAAACTCGGGCTTTCATCAATTTAATATTAGAAGTATGAAAGTTTGGCTTTCTAGTAGCAAAGGGTGTGCAGATTGTCAAAATTTAGTACGGCAACCAGTGATTTTTATGATTGGAACGTTTTGTTTATAGGATTCATGACTCAAATAAACATCAATCGTGACAACATGAATTGTTTATGCTCTTAAAAAAAATGAAAAACGTTTCTTCAAGCTCTGAATATTATTGGCCCCAACGGGCGTGAGGTGCCACGTGAACCAATCGTTTTGAATGATTCTGGGCACACCACTGCAGAAATAAATAAACTTGTTGAAAATGGCGATACGCGTAGTTAAAAAAGAGCTTTTAATTCCAATGAAAAAAGAAACGTGTGCAGACAGAAGTGAAAATTTCGGAAAAGAAATGGAAGAAGAAAAAGAAAGAAAAAATTAGCGCTATATGTAGTGAAAAAGAAATAAATCCCTCATCAATGTACTAATAATACTACTGCAATAGTCAAGATAATGATATATCAAACGTCAAAATTACACCAAAAGAATCTTCAGAACAATCGGATGCTTTTGGAGAGGGATTTTTATTTATATGTTAATCATATATGGTCGATCCCATTTCCTTCTCCATGGAAGGTGTAGTCGCCATGTACTACGTACTGCTGCCAATAAATCCAAACAAATTTGCGGTTGCAATCATCTAGATGCAGTCTCATGGCGTATAAAAACAGTGGGAATACTTTCAAACGGGACTACGCAAGTTAGAAAGTGCCGTTAAAAACCAGGTACACGGATTCTTATCATTATATATAATTGGGTCAGCCAATATAATCCACCAAGATTTAAAAATAACAAAAATTGAGTGATCCGATTGAATATGACATGATTAAAATGGCACTGAAAAATTCGACCATGAAAACTCGTATTGCAATATATGCTATTTACAGGTGAATTTGATGAATCTTTGAAGTTTCATCGGAAACGATGAGGGGTCTAAAAAACCACTTGATTGGATACTATATTTTTCCCATGAAACAGTCATCTTGAGTCCAAGATTGTTCACATTACTTTTTTGTTATTTTTCCTAAACCAAGAGAATAGTGAAAGCTTCAGCGATCGAAAAGCGGCGTATTTATAAATAGACGCTTGGTGTTCAAAATTTCCTTTTCAAGGACAAAGTGTAACACACACCTAAAGTGGGAAAAATTGAATCTTGAAGTGGTTTGCAGTTCAAACATTGATTGCTGACAGACCTTCTACTAAAGGATAGAAAATAATTCCCAAATGGTTTTTGATATCTGAGAATCAACTACTTCAATCTATTAATTTAGTGAGTGTGCAGATATTACTAGGTAAATCGAATCATTTCGTGTGTCTTTCGTAACTATCCATTTCATGAGCGACCACTTGATTGGATACTATATTTTTCCCATGAAACAGTCATCTTGAGTCCAAGATTGTTCACATTACTTTTTTGTTATTTTTCCTAAACCAAGAGAATAGTGAAAGCTTCAGCGATCGAAAAGCGGCGTATTTATAAATAGACGCTTGGTGTTCAAAATTTCCTTTTCAAGGACAAAGTGTAACACACACCTAAAGTGGGAAAAATTGAATCTTGAAGTGGTTTGCAGTTCAAACATTGATTGCTGACAGACCTTCTACTAAAGGATAGAAAATAATTCCCAAATGGTTTTTGATATCTGAGAATCAACTACTTCAATCTATTAATTTAGTGAGTGTGCAGATATTACTAGGTAAATCGAATCATTTCGTGTGTCTTTCGTAACTATCCATTTCATGAGCGACTACGCTTTTTCGTAAATTAAAATAGAGCTATCTTATTGTAGCATTTTGTGCCTCACAGGTCCGGATATACACAAATACTGATTTAGTCAACATGATTCGAATTCTTGCTGTGAACTAGCTCCGCGATGTTTATTTATAAAGTAATCAAGTGAATAAAAGAAAAGGACGATATACGCCAACGAAAAACTGAAGGTTGGTGGTCAGGTCTGTGCAATATTCAAACAAAATCACCAAAAATGGACATATATGTGCGTTACACAGCTTACTTCTGCCGCTTAAAACATCATTTATTAGGTATAACATGTGCTCTTTTGTGTATAACTCTGAAATGAAATTCTCCAATGTGTTAGTACACGTTTTCCTCTTTGTCTTCTCTTTTCTTTTGCGAGTATAATAATAGAGTATCCTACGCACTGGAAATTCAAAAGCGAAGACAAATCAGGCGTGTAAATTAACCCTGTACCAACTAGGGAACTTGAAATCTTTGACTTCTACGCAAGGAAATTACGATGATTCAAGTATTTCGCAGTCTTCTTATGCCGATTGACAACCCAAACTTTTTTTCCAACAGCAAATATTTTACAGTTGTGTGTCTCCCATTCAATATATATAATATTGCCAAAAGTGTATAATAAACCTAAACATCTCGAGTTTCGAAAATCATATATATATATTCAGAAGTATAGTGTAAAAAAAGACATCAGTTGATGCACAATGTACTCAATGGAATTTGAAGAAGCCTTGGTGATTAACTTGACATCAATAGCAAGAGATATTCAGCGTGGACCTGATTTCTGATATGATTGGCGTATTTTGCAGTTACACGGAAATCTGTTTTTTTTTTCATTTGTTGTAAGGCACTCAATTTGTATCCAGTTTTTTATTGTTTGCGCAAGCCGTTTTACATAACACATGGCAATAACGATTGGCTATATTATCTTCACTTCCACATACACATTTATAATACTATTGAAGAGCTTAAAGACAGATTTTATTTGTGTTACTACCGTACAATTCAAAAATATATATAAAGTAAAATTTGACGATCCCCTTTTACTTTTCCATTATCTTTATTATATAAGCTTTCATTCTTCAATCTTTGTTCTAATGTCTTTTGATACAGAACATAAAACCATTCAAATGGAAGAGGCTGCTAGCCATGATCAACTTGCCTTGGATGCTCTCGAACGTCGCCGTGTTGCTTTAGAGGAGGTACTAATAAACATTTCAATTTTTAAAGATGGTTCTTTATTCTTAAATACGTCTATTACAGATCGATAACGCCAAGTTTGGCTGGTTCCATATTCGTGCTTGTATTGTCTCTGGTATCGGTTTTTTCACTGATGCTTATGATATTTTCGCCATTAACTTGGTATCTGCAATGCTTGGCTTCGTTTACTTCCAATCTAACAATAATAAGACCCCATACAATGTTGATACTGCCATCAAGGTTTCTTGTTCAGTTGGTACTGTTGTTGGTCAACTTGCCTTCGGTTATCTTGCTGATCGTGTCGGTCGTAAGAGAATGTATGGTGTTGAATTGATGATCATTATTATTGGTACTATCGGTCAATCTCTTGCTGGTAATGGTCCTGCTGCCTCTTTCTGGGGTGTCATTACTTTCTGGCGTATCATTGTCGGTATCGGTATTGGCGGTGATTATCCTCTTTCTTCTGTTATTACTTCTGAATTCGCCACTACTAAGCGTCGTGGTGCCATGATGGCTGCTGTCTTTGCCATGCAAGGTATTGGTCAACTTTCTGCCGGTCTTGTTGGTTTGATCACCACTGCCGCTTTCGGAAGTGCTATTAGAGCTGATGCCACTAAGCTTGATTACGTTTGGCGTATTGTCATTGGTATTGGTGCCGTGCCTGGTGTATGTGCCCTTTACTATCGTTTAACTATTCCCGAAACCCCCCGTTTTACTATTGATGTCGAGCAAAAGGTTGAAAAGGGTATCCGTGATGCCAAGGCCTTCATCGAAAAGGGTGCCTCTGCTGGTGATTACACTGACAATATTGCTGTTGCTCGTACTGACACTACTCCCAAAGCCTCTTGGGCCGATTTCTGCAGACACTTCGGTCAATGGCAAAATGGTAAGGTCCTTCTCGGTTGTGCCTACTCTTGGTTCGCTCTTGATGTCGCATGGTACGGTCTTGGTTTAAACAACTCTATTATTTTGGCCAACATTGGTTTCGGTGGTGGAAGTGATGCCTATAATGCTATTTTCCGTGTTTGTGTTGGTAACATTATTATCAACTTGCTTGGCTCCGTCCCTGGTTATTGGATCTCTGTCTTCACTATCGATAAACTCGGTCGTAAGACCATTCAAATTATGGGTTTCATTATGCTTACTATCATGTTTGTTGTCTTGGGTTTTGGTTATCACAAGATTCTTGAAACTTCCAACGTTCTTTTTATCGTTCTTTACACCATCACTCAACTTTTCTTCAACTTTGGTCCCAACACAACCACCTTCATTGTTCCTGGTGAATGTTTCCCTACTCGTTACAGATCTACTGCTCACGGTATCTCTGCCGCCTCTGGTAAGGTCGGTTCTATCATTGCTCAAGTTGGCTTCGGTCTTTTGAAGGATATCGGTGGTCCCAACCAATGGGTAAGAATATACAAATCAAACGTTACTCTTTGCAAAAAAAAAACTAACAAACTTTTTATTTAGATTAACCATCTTTTGCAAATCTTTGCCTTCTTCATGTTGACTGGTCTCCTCTCATCATTATATTTTCGCCATTAACTTGGTATCTGCAATGCTTGGCTTCGTTTACTTCCAATCTAACAATAATAAGACCCCATACAATGTTGATACTGCCATCAAGGTTTCTTGTTCAGTTGGTACTGTTGTTGGTCAACTTGCCTTCGGTTATCTTGCTGATCGTGTCGGTCGTAAGAGAATGTATGGTGTTGAATTGATGATCATTATTATTGGTACTATCGGTCAATCTCTTGCTGGTAATGGTCCTGCTGCCTCTTTCTGGGGTGTCATTACTTTCTGGTATACAAATCAAACGTTACTCTTTAGCTAAAAAAAAAACTACAAACTTTTTATTTAGATTAACCATCTTTTGCAAATCTTTGCCTTCTTCATGTTGACTGGTCTCCTCTCATCATTCTTAATCCCCGAAACTAAGGGTAAGTCTCTTGAAGAGTTGTCCGGTGAGCTTCCTCCTAGAGAAGTTATTGAAGATGACCACATCAAGGGTACTTACTAAGTGCTTCCATTCAAATCACCTACTACCTTTATTTTCATTATATGTATACTACACTATTTTATTAATTTTTTCAATCATCATACTTTAAATATTAACTTAATATCACTATAACCCTTACCTAATCATAAAATACATTCACTATTTAACTTGTCAATGATTAAAACTTTAATGGATAATGAGAATTATGTATAATTACTACACTATGAAATCAATTGATCATGAACATCTCTCTGTTGAACACAAATACTTTGCGAGCTATTTGTTAGTTGAGTGTTGCTCTTTACATGAAGCTGAACAACATTCTTAAAATAACACAACAAATCGTTTGACGATACTGCCTTGCACGCTGAAATTTTCTATACAAGATCACCAGTAATATCTTGTGCGAGATGCCATTTAATGTTACACTACTTTACTGAATATTGCGCTGTTCATGGTGCTATTTTATGGTTTTAATTGGTCATTTTTAGAGAGCTTTTATTTTACAATGTAATTAACATCAACCTCATTCTAACATTTGAACGGAGATAAATTTATAGGATTCCATTGGGTACTTGGAAAGATCTGGGGCCCTCTGTATTAACAAATTAAATACTTCTTGAGTATGACTGAAGATGATTTAAATACAATCAAGACTTGCGTATTGGTATTGTCTAGTGCGAATCGTCCAATTTTGCCTCATCTGAATCCTAGTCCTACTGCGAAGGCTTTTGAAAAGCTCAGGGAATTGATGATCATGGATGGGCAGCTTTCCTCAAGCAAGTAAATAGTGGAAATATCTGCCTATTCAAATTAAAAGTGTCTATACTATATCCTTTTGACATATTCATTGAAGCACCATTTTATGTGGTTTACTTCAATCAATTGATCGGAATACGATCTAGTGTTCAATATAAATGCATCTATGATACGCACAATTCATACTCACGCGGCTAATGTTGTAAGAGTCCAGCGGCTTAACCAGTGGTCGGCCACCACACTCATGCATAATTTTTCAACACTAAAGAATCCAAATGATTAGCGGAGCTAATTCGAGTCGCGCATTGTTTAAAGTTGACGCGCACCGCGCTTGACTCAATTTTTTTTTCTTATTCAACCTTGCGTAAATCAAATGAGCTACCCTGATAGCAGCTGGAGTAGATATAGTGAAGGAAGTCAAAGACCAGGTTCAACGAGACTTTCAATGTTCTCTTTACAAACCATGGAAGAACCTTCATTCGTTACCAATCATAACTCTCACCTGAATAAAACATTACTAAAGTTGATCAGCCGCTTTGATATATCACTTAACGAATATAGCACTCAAGAGAACCAGCGACACAAGGAGCGAATTTTGAGTAATTACAATAGTTTACTGACAAGGTACCATAGCGATTCATAAAATGGAGACCATGTGTAAAGCATCCTCTTGCTGACTTTTCAGTAGTAACACTGAACCTTCAATAGTCGAAAATGAAGACGACATTGCCGCCAATATTCATCAAAATTGTAAGGATCATAACCATGCTTGTCTATATTCTACACTTTTCTAAGTTTATCTGAATTAGTATTGCAAGAGGCTCATGATGATAAAGCGTATCGATTTGGCCACTTGTACAATAAGCTGGCATCAAATGTAAATATTAGTATTTCTTCGAATTTTGTAGATACTCATGTTTTCTTATAGAAACGACTAAGTAAAAAATGGTCAATACTCTACTTGCTGACGCTATTGAGCGATATACCTTCAAGCGATCCCATACCAGATTTATCAGTAAGATTGGCATCCTCGTTTTTTTTATTGCTATATGAGATTTACCTTTTTTTTCTGTTCTTACTTACGTGGTCTAGACACTAGATAGCCCAAGGCGGACACCGATTAGAGGACTGCAAAACATTGACAGAGAAGCACGATACATTCAACCTCCAGTGTCACGACCGTTGGAGACAAGTGCTCAGGACGAATTGTCAATTTCTTCAAGAAATACACGGCGTAGATTAGCAAGTGATGAACCAAGCCGTACCAGTGATATGGATCTAGATATTTTACCACCTGCAGTTCAGTTAGCGAGGGCAAAGGAGGCTATGAAGAGCGAACACTTACAAGAGCAAGGTATGGAAAAATAGATATTTATCATTGAAATATCAGAAATTTAACGAAGCTTTCTTCATGTAGAAGAGATCTACGTCAGTGAGTCGGATCTCCTACGAGATTTGATATTTGTATTCCAAGGCATAGATGGACAATTCATCAAATTTGATAAACTTTCAAATGACTTTGCCCTCGTACGAGGAATATCGGTTTCAAAACCTATGGAAGATATGGTTTTTAAATTAGTGGACATCGGATGGCTTTACATAAAAGTGCGTACTTTTATTCAGCAAAACATCGATAATTCCAATATTGGGTTAGTGGGACAATCGCTTTGTGCTGCTTTACAACATGAATTGACCGAGTATTATAAACTGATTGCAATCTTGGAAGCCCAAATCGAAAAACAAATTGCGAGCAAATCACAGGAATTTCATCAACAAAGTCTAACTTTAAAACGACTGATGGTTTGGACGTTGGATTGTACACAGAAGCTCAGGTTGATGAGCATTCTTGTTGATGTTTGTCAAGGTAATAATAACAGTGGCGCGAAAAATTGCACAAAAACTGATGTTGACCACGTAGATCAAAAGGGCGGAGCATTGATAACTACAATTCATAACTATACCAAACACGGCGATCCTTTCATTAGGAAATACCTAACGAACATGCTGAAAATTGTATCACGCCCCTTCTATGAGATGTTGGTGAGATGGGTGTATGAAGGCGAATTGGATGATCCTTATGGCGAATTTTTGGTTGCTTGCGATCCTACTGTGTCTGAGGAAGATCTTTGGCAAAACAAATATTTCATGAGAGATGATATGTTACCTTCATTTTTGTCGAAAGAACTGGGACAAAAGATATTTTCCATTGGTAAATCTCTCAATTTCATCCGATATAGTTGCCACGATGATACACTCGTGGAGCAATACTATACAACTTTTAGCAGTGATACACCAGGTATGGTATTATAAATATATGCTCTAGTTGGCCATGCTAAGATTGTTTTTGTGAATAGCGATACAAACTTTCAGGTACGGAGAAACTCAGGCAGTAGAGGAAGCAATTGATATTGCCTATATGAAAACAAGTAAAGCACTGTTGGACTCTCTCAAATCCAAATACAAGTTAATGGATCATCTGAAGGCCATGAAAAGATATTTGCTTTTGGAGCAAGGCGACTTCATACAGTATCTCATGGATGTTTTAGGGTAGGAACTAAAAATATAATGAATATGTGAATACGTTCTCAAATGTGCTTTCTTCTAGCAATTACTTGAATAAACCTGCTACCACCTTATTCAGACACAACTTGACCGGCATTTTGGAGACTGCAATTCGATCCTCCAACGCTCAGTACGATGATCCAGAAATACTAAATAGACTTGACGTTCGATTGTTAGAGGTATTTCATGCTACCTTAATATCAGTTGACTTGTTATATTAGGCTAATTTTGACAATGATAGATTCAAAAAGATGATTTGGGCTGGGATGTTTTTACCTTGGACTATCATGTAGATACCCCTATCAATACAGTATTCAATCCAAGCGCCATGGTTCAATATCTTCAGATATTTAATTTCTTGTGGAGACTGAAAAGAGTGGAATATACACTTTCTGCGTCATGGAAGATATGGGGCAAAGCAAGTAGGGAATTCTCAAACCTTCCAGAACTAGAACAGGATTTACAAATTACTCAATTGACTATTCAACGAATGATACATTTTATTTATCAACTACAACACTACGTGCTTTTTGAGGCAAGTAAAATGTCATTAAATATTTCCAAACATTTTTTTATTCACTCTTTAAAATTAGGTGTTGGAGTGTTCATGGGATAAACTTGAAACATTCATAGAGCGCAAAAGCATTGACCTTGACTCCATTATATCAGCACACACAAATTACTTGACAGAAATAACGGAGAAGGGATTTTTAAGCGGGATGAAAGAAGAGGCATTGTCTGGTAGATTGGGCGACATCTTTGATTGTATATTGAATTACAAGGTGGTATTAGATCATCTTCACGAATATGCCACCTCAGAATCCACAAAACAGATATATGGTAACACCGACTCTGCCAACAAGATCAACTCCATCAGAAAGCAACACGAAGAAATAGAGGACAAGTTCACTCTGCAAGCACTGCAATTCTTAGACATATTAAAATCATATCACGATGAGGACATACGTTCACTTGCGACTAGATTAGATTACAACGGTTATTATTCTAGCTTCCAAACAACGTCGTGAGGACAGAATTATGAATTTATCTCAATAAATGGGTTGCTAACCTCGTTGAGAGTCAACTTGATCCTTGCTTACATAAATTAAATAGGCATAATATATGGATCGATTTTATTAATTAAAATATTATAGGCAGTAGTGGAGCTGAAATCGGTGTACTTTGTAAAATACAGTTGTGAATTGGGGCTTATTGATTAATGTTTGCTTATGCTTAGACTTGTGCTGGAGGTAGTGGCACGAAGATGGTCTTGGGGCCAGAGCCGTTCCTGCTCATAGATTGCAAGGTTTCCAGATATCGGATCTGGATAGCTGCTGGTGTATTCAAAATATCAGCAGCATCACGCATTAACTTGGCAGCCTCAACCTCTGCCTTAGAGGTAATCACTTTTGATTCACCCAATCTCTTAGCTTGAGCTGCGGAAGAAAGCGACTCTTGAAGCTGCTGAGAAAGTGTAATATCTTTGATTAATGTTGATTCAATCTATAAAGTAGTTTGTGTAAATAAGTATAGAATCTTTGCTGTCAATTTAACAGTGTACCTTCACACCCCAACTCTTAGCAATGGGTCCAATAATTTCATGTAACTCTTCAGAGACAGCCTCTCTATTTTCAATAAGATCTTGAACCGAATGGCCACCACACACATCACGCAAAGATGTACTTGCTCTAACCAATAAAAATCAGTATCGTCTCTCCTTCCGTTTGTACGCAAGCTTATTACCTCTCTATCAAAGCATAATCCACGTTGTTGACGCCATAAACGGCTTGGTATGGATCGACAATATGCCAGTAGATTACTGACTCCAAGTTCACGCTTACGTTGTCTTTGGTGATAACATCTTGCTTGGGTATCTCGGTAACTTGAATTGTAATATCGATTTTCTTCAAAGACTCAGTGGCTGGGTTGACTGCTACAAGTCCTGGATCCACGCACTTGTAAAATTTACCAAACTTTTCAACGAGTCCAACATTGCCTTGTTTAACAGAGTGATATGGATTAGGGCAGCATGGAATACATGGAAAAGATCCAAGGAATCCAATACTGTTACCAATACAAGTCATCATTGTTTCGTAAAATCCCTGTTGATAGAACGTTGATGTTAGGTAAACTACGTCTTTTTCATATATTCTCTTGATATTTACGTGAGGGATATCTTTGCTGATGTCAAGTTCTCTTGCATAGGACGGCTGAACACCACGAACGGCTATACCAACCTGGATATCGTCTATAAATAAGTAAAGTATGTATTAATATATGATAGAATTTAATGACAGGTATGTTATCATTCATAATTTACCTGCTTTAGAGTAACTCATTATTTATATGTTATGTGTCTTTGTCAAAAAACTTCTGGAAATTGAAAAAATTGAGAAAGAGAAAGAAGATAAAGATGAACGATAAATATACAAAAGGAGAGTTAAATAAATTTCTCCCACCAAAAAAAATATGAACACCAAAATCGAAATAGCTTTGCATTTTGAAATTGTAAGAGAGTGCGCAAATAGTTTGACGAGATAAACTTTAAATCGCATTCATGTGACAGAATTGTGCTGCTTAGCAGCGACTCTCAGCGAATGCTTAGTTTACGCTGAGCCGCATTCAGTAAAATTGTATAAAAGCGTCAAGAATCAGCAGTGCTAAGCATGTTACACAGCATATTAGTTTGCTGAGGCCTTTGCAAAGTTGTAGAGCTAAGCAGTCCGTTTAGAGTTACATTTATCACAATGAGTAGACCGTTATTCTTTCTGCTCAAAAAACTTATAGTTCAATTTTTTTTTTCTTTCTTTTTTCACACCATTATTTAATTTAAAAATCTTTTGTCTTTTTCTTTCTTACTTTTCAATTTAACCTATTACTTTTATACATAAAAATGAGTTACAGTCGTGACGATTCTATCCCTTTAACTGATCAAGCTTCATCCAGTGGACCTTCAGTCGCACCTGGCATCAAGCAAGCAAAGGGGGAATTCGCTACTGGTGGTGCACAGCCAAGTTTTGCTTTAGAACTTGATATCAGTACTATCGAACATGTATGTAAAGATATGAATTATACCTGATTTATATCGTGAGACTCATATATATACATATATTGACAGGGTTGGTACGGTAATATGATGAATGGTATTGGTGCTATTATCGGTGGACTGGGTTCTGTAAGATGTTTATTTTGCGGCGTTTCTGAAATGCATTCTTACTGATTCTTGATTTGTAGGTTCCTTGTATTGTTTGCTGTCCAAACCCGTATCGTCCTGTACAGCAAGGCCATGTTGGCTTAATCTCCCGGTTCGGAAAGTTCTATAAATGTGTTGATCCTGGCCTTGTAAAGGTTAATCCTGTTACTGAGTCTATCAAGAGAGTTGATGTCAAAATTCAAGTCGTCGATATTCCGTCTCAATATGTGATGACCAAAGATAACATTACAGTCCGCATTGATAGTGTCTTGTACTGGCATATTGTTGATCCATACCAAGCCCAATATGGTGTAAAAGATGTCAAAAAAGCACTTGTTGAAAGGTACTTATCGATAAATGGTATCGTTATGCATAAAACTAATCATGTTTCTTTTCGATAAGAACTCAGACAACTCTTCGACATATATTGGGTGGAAAAGTTTTGCAGGAATGTGTTGAAAATCGTGACGCAATTGCATCTGAAGTAGAAGAGATTACTAGCCGTGTAGCAGCCGAATGGGGTGTCAAGGTAAAAATCTGGACATTACGACATAAATCGCTTTCCCGATACTAACGAGATATTAAACTATGCAGATCGAGTCAATTTTAATCAAAGACTTCAATTTTTCAAAAGATCTCCAGGAGTCATTGTCCGCTGCAGCACAAGCCAAGCGTGTTGGCGAATCTAAAATTATTTCTGCAAAGGCAGAAGTGGATTCTGCAAAATTAATGAGAGAGGCTGCTGACATTTTAAGTACGCCATCCGCAATGCAAATCAGATACCTGGACACCTTGAACAATATCTCCAAGGCACCACAAACACGCGTCGTCTTCTTACCACCTGGTGAAAATTCCACAACCATTACCAATGCTGAAGGAGGTTCTACTTCCTTTGGACCTCTCCAAGCACAAAACTATTTAAACATCTCACAATAGGACTGCCATGATATTTCAGTGAAAGAAAAACTACCTAATATGTAATACAAATTATGCTTAATTAATAAATAATAAACTACTTTTACCATGAATTTGATGAAATCGAGTCTTGAACATAATTTTATAGTTATGTGCAACTAGGTATTCTATTTAGTAAGTAAGAAAATCGCACATTTAATTAGATGGTTTTGATAATTTCATGTGTACCCGTAAAAACTATCATCGAGAGGTGGTAGACAGAGAGCAACCCCTTTGAGATAATACTTGACAGCAGTATTTATGCAATAATTTGCTTATAAAAGGTAATTCGGTTTGAAGGAATTAAGTTGACCACCATCGGTTATCAGGACTTTAACCAAACGTGGCTGGTCTACAGGATTTAAGCCCGATATACGCCGGTCTAAAGGATTTAAGCGCGAAAAATACTAGTTAGAAATCCTGACTCATTTATTCACCAATCACTGGAGCAGATTTCAATCGACGATGATGTTTTATATGTGACATTTTTTTTTAAATAAATAGAAAGTTTTGAAACTGAGTTGTTTTGACATCAACTTCTTTCCATTTATCAATTTTATAAAAATATGTCTGCTGGACTTCGTAACGCGTTTAAAGCTGCTAAAGAACAAAGTAATTATTTCATCAATGCTAATAAGTAGAAAATGTAATTGACTTTAGTTATCTCTATTTAAGATCGCCCTGCATTTGTCACTTTCTTGACCGCTGGCTATCCTAGTCCTGCTGAAACTGTCGAGAGTTTGTTATCTTTGGAAAGAGGTGGTGCTGATGTCATTGAATTAGGTAAGTGATTTTGAACGTGTTCGAAGAGTATAGGATCGTGTATACTTAATGTAATAATGTGTAGGTATTCCTTTCACTGATCCTCTTGCTGATGGACCCACTATTCAATATGCAAGCACCGTAAGTATCCATTGGTTGTGATTTAATGCGCAGGTGACTCACAATTGATTTTCTGTCGTACAGGTTGCTCTCAAACATAACACTGACATTACCATGTGTCTTCAAATTGTTCGCGACGCTCGTGCTCGTGGATTGAAAGTTCCCATTGTATTCATGGGTTACTACAACCCTATTCTCGCTTATGGCGAAGAGAAGATGGTCCAAGATTGTAAGGAGGCAGGCGTCAATGGTTATATTTTAGTCGATTTACCTCCCGAGGAATCCCATAACTTCCGTGGTATCTGTCATAAGTTTGGTTTGTCATATATTCCTCTCATTGCTCCTTCCACTACCGAAGAACGTATCAAGTTACTTGCTACCATTGCTGACTCCTTCATCTACGTTGTATCCCGCATGGGTGTCACTGGTGCTCGTACTTCCGTCAACACTGAATTGCCCAATATTGTTGCTCGCATTAAGAAATACACTCAAGCTCCTTTAGCTGTCGGTTTTGGTGTCTCCACTCGTGAACATTTCGTCGAAGTTGGAGCTCATGCTGAAGGTGTCGTCATTGGATCTCGTCTTATCACTGTCATCAAGGAAGCAATGGAACAAAAGAAAGATGTTCCTCAAGTTGTACAAGAGTATGCTGCTGAAGTAACTGGACGTAAAGAACCCGTTTCCTATGCTGCTACCGAAGCTGGTCTTGCTGATATTGAAGTAAATGACGCTGCTGGTCGTGGTCCTTTCTCTGCTGATGACATCAAGAACTTTTATCAATTAGATCCCCGTTTCGGTGGATTTGGTGGTGCTTACGTACCCGAAGCGCTTGTTGATTGTCTTACCCAACTTGAAACATGTTTCGTCGATGCTATGAACGATCCCTCATTCAGAGAAGAGTTTGAATCATATTATGACTATATCTCTCGTCCCTCTCAACTTCAACTCGCCAACCGTTTGACTGAAGATGCTGGTGGAGCTAGAATCTGGTTAAAGCGTGAAGATTTGAACCACACTGGTTCTCACAAGATCAACAATGCTGTCGGCCAAATCTTGCTTGCTAAACGTCTTGGTAAGAAGCGTATTATTGCTGAAACTGGTGCTGGTCAACACGGTGTTGCTACTGCCACTGTTTGTGCCAAGTTTGGTTTGGAGTGTGTTGTTTATATGGGTGAAGAGGATTGTCGTCGTCAAGCTCTTAACGTTTTCCGTATGCAAATGTTGGGTGCTACCGTAGTTCCTGTCAAGGACGGTGCTAGAACCTTGAAGGATGCCATCAATGAAGCTATGCGTGATTGGGTTGCAAACGTCAGTACTACTCACTATCTTGTTGGTTCCGCTATTGGTCCTCATCCTTTCCCTCAAATCGTCCGCGAATTTCAATCAGTCATTGGCAAGGAAACCAAACGTCAAATGCTCGAAAAGGCCGGTAAATTACCTGATGCCGTTGTCGCTTGTGTTGGTGGTGGTTCTAATGCTATTGGTATGTTCCACCCCTTCGTTGAAGATAAAACTGTTCGTATTGTTGGTGTTGAGGCTGGTGGTGACGGTGTCGATACTGAGAAGCATTCCGCCACTCTTACAAAGGGTACTCCTGGTGTTCTTCATGGTACTCGTACTTACCTTCTCCAAGATACTAAGGGTCAAATCATCGAAACACACTCTGTCAGTGCCGGTTTAGATTACCCCGGTGTTGGTCCTGAACATGCTTACTTGAAGGACTGTGGTAGAGCCGAATATCGCGTTGCTGATGATGCTCAATGTTTACTTGGTTTCAAGAAATTAACTCAATTAGAAGGCATTATCCCTGCATTAGAATCTGCTCACGCTGTCCACGCTGCTCTCCAATTAGCTTCTGAACTTCCCAAAGATCAAGATATTGTCATCTGTCTTTCTGGTAGAGGTGATAAGGATATGCATACCGTCACTGAGGTTTTACCCAAATTAGGTCCCAAGATTAACTGGGATTTAAGATTTTAATCTGAACAAATTTTGAGTTCAATCCATTTACCCCTCTACCCTTCACTGTACTATAATGCCATCGAAAATCATTTCATCTAATTTATGTAATAAATGTATCCATAAACAATTCGATATTCCGTTTTTTTTACAACTTGAAATTATAAACGTCAGAATCTTATATCTTGAGCACTCATGCGAGGCATTGTAAATTACCAATAATGCGCAGCATTATCTGGCCTTTAACTTGCTCAAGGTTCACAGGAGTAGTGCTTATGTAAGTACTGTTTACTACGATTTTTTACGCTACGCTAATGAATAAGGTCTTTTTGTAATGGACTAGTCATTTCAAATATTAGGCTATATCTTTGCCTTCAAGCTATATATGGTAAGCACGAAGTTTAACGTCTTGTGTAGAGCATACCGAGGAAAAGGACTTACATAATACGGTGTGACGAATGTTAGTAAAAGACTTTTAAAGAATTTATTACGTAATCGAAGAGGTATCATACCACAGATGGAATATCGCTACCAAATACAAATCACGAACGTACCGAAAAGTAAGAGACATCAATTGAAACTTTTATTTTCAATAACATCCGAAATAGTCCTGGTATAATTGTGTTCATTCATCTGTCATGAGTACACAGTACGATTGCTTTTTTTTTTTCTTTTTTTTCATTTGATGTAAAGGATTGCACGTATTTAATCGAGTTGAGTCGCGAAAAACACTTGTTTATTGATACTATCATTGAATCAAAACCAACCACTGTTACCTTTATCAAAACCAATCAACACTTTCTGATACTCTTAAAAACCTACATCTAATACATTTGGCACGAAAAGGACACAGTGCTGAAAAGTCATTTTGTCTTTTACTGAGGATGCTCAAGTAACAGTCGTCCTCTTCATTGTTACGCAGGTGGAACCAAAATCAAACAGTGCCAACCTGCGGCCAATGGAAGACGGACAAACGGGGCAACACTGGTAGAAGCGTAGTGTATTATGTAATTCTCAAGATGGCGAAAATCATTAGATTTGTAGCTGCAAGTGCGTTAAAGAGGCAAAATGCTACAATGCAGAACCACGGTTTTCCGCGGTAATAAACCAGAGATATCTTGGAATCTGAAGTGACGTCCATAAAAATACTTTCCTGAAGAATTCCAAACATCATTATCTCAAAGTCTATCCTGGACCTACTACCCTTTAATTTTTTACCAGTCAAGGGGTTCTCCATAATAAATAAACAGAAACTCCGACTCCCTTACCGCGACGGCGATACTGTACGTACAATGGGACAAGGCCTATTTCTCGAAGATCCTTTTTCTTGTTCTCTCAAAGTTTGATGAAGTAAATATCAACTTCGGTCTGAAATATGAATCCGTCCGTGGTTTCATCACCAAATCCGATTATCCAAGCAATAAATCTGTCTTATCTTCCATAGATTTCTCAATTTTATCTCGTGTAATATGCAGTGCTTTAGACCTTATAATGCACAACATCGTGTTATATTGAACAAAATGTTTCACTATATACTATTGGCGTAAACTGACGAATATGTTTGTCATCTGTCATCTCCGTCTCTAATTTATAAGTGTGAGGCGGAGTGAGTCGGGACCCCATAACTTTTTAATATTTTGATTACTTAAGCATTTTCAGTTCTTTGTAACTGTGAAGTACACGAACTCCCAATAATATGACACGTTTTTTTACAGGCGAACGAGCTAGTTCCATCTCCAGCGTATCAAAGAGCTCCTTTTTTTATATATTTATGCACACCATTTGCTTCCGCGGTATCAAATTTTTTAAAATAAAAACAATAAAACATGGGAAAAATAAAATCTTGGAACGTCATAAACTTCGAATGGGATATCGTCGAGCATGTTCTCTTAACTAACCAAGAACATTCCAAGAGTTCAAGGCTAAAAGCAAGTGGGAATGATGATTTTCATGTCTTACGTAAACATAGAGAGGGTGGGTTATTAATCACACAACCATACCCCAAAATTTTAAAGTTCAGTCGGAACGGATAATTTATATCGGGAAAAGACAGTAAAAGAATGCTTTGTAAACAATCTAGGTCGTTTCTCGTTCGGAATGACAAAGATAATATAAGTGAAATGAACGCGTCAACATGAGGTACGTGTTTATATGTAAACTCAAAATATGAAAAGAGGAAGGTGAATTGAAGGTGTATACAGGCTTACAAAATCATAGCTGCCTGTAAAAGATAAGGTAATACCAAATTAAGATCTGGAAGATAAAACTGTTGAGCGGGAAACATTTTTTGAAAGCAGTCCTTTAGTAGGCTTACATCATCCCAGACACTATATAATTTTGCCTTTTATTTCTAAAACTACGTTTTTTTTTCTCTTTTCCTCTTCTTTACATTTCTTTCGAAATATATTATTAAAAATTAAAATGGTTGAAGCTGTGTAAGTTCGACTTTGATATTATGTGTTGCATAAATTTTAACGCGTTTATCTGTTGTGTACAGTGCTGATATTGGTCTTATTGGTTTGGCCGTCATGGTAAGATAGAGAGCTCAAAGATAAGAAAGAAAACTCGTGGCTAACGTTTGTGCACTTACATAGGGTCAAAACCTCATCTTGAACATGGATGATCATGGTTATACCGTCTGTGCTTATAACCGTACTACCTCCAAGGTTGACGACTTTTTGGCCAACGAAGCCAAGGGTACCAAGATTGTTGGTGCTCACTCCGTTGAGGAACTTTGTGCCAAGTTGAAGCGTCCCAGAAAGGTCATGTTGCTCGTCAAGGCCGGTGCCGCCGTTGATGCTTTCATTGAGCAATTGCTTCCTTTCTTGGAAGAGGGTGATATCATTATCGATGGTGGTAACTCTCACTTCCCTGATTCCATCCGTCGCGCTAAGGAATTAGAAGGTAAGGGTATCCTCTTCGTCGGTTCCGGTGTTTCCGGTGGTGAAGAAGGTGCTCGTTATGGTCCTTCTTTGATGCCCGGTGGTAACCCCAAGGCCTGGCCCCACATTAAGAACATCTTCCAAGATATCTCTGCCAAGGCTCCCGATGGTGCTCCCTGTTGTGAATGGGTTGGTGAATCCGGTGCCGGTCACTACGTCAAGATGGTCCACAACGGTATTGGTAAGTTATTTTCGTGTCATACTCTTTTTAGCGAGTGACAGCCCGTCTTAACACGTCGTTATTCATTATAGAATACGGAGATATGCAATTGATCTGTGAAGTTTACCAAATCATGAAGGAAGGTCTCGGTTTGTCTCACGACGAAATGGCCGCCATCTTCGAAGAATGGAACAAGGGTGAATTAGATTCTTTCTTGATTGAAATTACTCGTGATATCCTCAAGTTCAAGGACACTGATGGTGCTCCTCTTGTTGAAAAGATCCTCGATACTGCTGGTCAAAAGGGTACTGGTAAGTGGACCGGTATTGATTCTCTTGACCGTGGTATTCCCGTCTCTCTCATTGGTGAAGCCGTCTATGCTCGTTGTTTGTCCTCTCTTAAGGGTGAACGTGTCCGTGCTTCCAAGATCTTGTCTGGTCCCTCTTTCAAGTTTACTGGTGACAAGAAGGAATTCATTGCTCAACTCGGTCAAGCTCTCTATGCTTCCAAGATTGTCTCTTATGCTCAAGGTTTCATGTTGATGCGTCAAGCTGGTGCTGACTACAACTGGAACTTGAACTTTGCCGGTATTGCCTTGATGTGGCGTGGCGGTTGTATCATCCGTTCTGTTTTCCTCGGTAAGATCAAGGATGCTTATACCAACAACCCCGAACTCGAGAACTTGTTGTTTGATCCCTTCTTCCAAAAGGCTACTGCTGATGCTCAAACCTCTTGGAGATCTGTTATCGCTCAAGCTGTTCAAATGGGTATCCCCACCCCTGCCCTCTCCACTGCTTTGAACTTCTACGATGGTCTCCGTCACGAAATCCTCCCCGCTAACCTCCTCCAAGCTCAACGTGATTACTTTGGTGCCCACACCTACGAACTCTTGGATGCTCCCGGTAAGCACATTCACACCAACTGGACTGGTAAGGGTGGTAACGTCTCCGCCTCTACCTATGATGCTTAAACATATCATTACATAATTCATTTCTCTCCCTGACTCTCTCTTTTGTATTTCTACATTTCAACTTACTGAAAAATAAGTTTTACTGTTTCGCATGTATATTTTAAAATAAATTTAAAAAATCAAATGGTTTTAAAGAACTATTTGATTTTTTGTTCAATGATAGTAGTAATAATATGAAAATGTCCTTGACATTTGGACGTACTGGAACACCAAGTACATTGTTGGACACAAAAGATTGTGATACAGAATATCGAAACTGTTCTGTGTCCCTTATCTTCTTAGTCATAAAATAGCTATGCCATTTGAATTGATAAACCAATCGATTTACGTTGCATGTTGAGCCTTATGCGGAACAGATCACCAAGATGCATGCACTGTATTTAATATTGCAAGCCATGATTTTTACAAACGAAACTAAATTGAATTTGAATTGCTCTTCGATTCTTTTTCATCGAGCTATATAATATAGCCCATCCGAGAGGAATCTCAAAATGCAAAAAAAGGGAAATTCGAAATTTAAGTCACGCAGAGTTACACTACGCTTTAATTGGAAGGCATGAAAGCCCCATTTCCATTGAACTTCTTGGTACTTATCTCTTTTTCAATACTGATGAAATATACACAGATAGCTGGTGCATTATCGCTAGGTTTACTAGCGTACACAGTCCACGCTGCATCTATTGAATTGCGTCCAACTAACATTGACAAGTTAACCAGCACAGGCACATGGTATGAAGATGACACATGACACAGAAGAGTAGTAAAGTTCCTTTTGGTTTGTCTAACCCTCTGTTTGTTTCAGGTTGATTGAGCATTTCTCTCCTCAATGCCCTCATTGTATTCAATTTGGTAAATGGACATAACAATAGACTCCATTTGACTTTTCATTAAACTTGTTAAACTATATAGCGCCTACTTGGAAAAAGTTAAGTAATGACTTGTCCTCACTTGAGACAGAGAACGACTTTCACTTTGGAAGTATCGATTGTTTAGTTCAAGGCGATTTATGTAATCAACATGGAATCAGAAAATACCCAACCATTCAACTTTGGAGAGACGGCGTCAAGGTGGAAGATTATTCAGGACGTAATCTCTACGACCCTTTGACTGATTATATTTATGACAACATTAAAAGCTCCAAATCTTCTGTTGAACAAGCTAGTCTTGAAAACGAAGAAGGAGAAGAGACTGGCGATGTTGAAGAAGTAACTGAAGAAGAGGAAGAAGGAGAAGACGAAGAGGAAGAAGGCGATGACACAGGAGAAACCGAGTTGGAGGAAGAAGACGCTGCGGATGAACTTGAAGTAGAGAAGGAAGAAACGCAGAAAGAAGTGGTTGTTGGAGCATTATTACCCAACCCTGAGGGTACTTCCGTCGATTTGGATGAAGAAAAGTTACATAAGATTGCAGCTGGACCAACTCCTTGGTTTGTCAAATTTTATGCACCTTGGTGTGGACACTGCAAAGCGCTTGCTCCTACATGGAAAGAGTTGGGTGTACAAATGCGTAACCAAGTCAACATAGGTGAAGTTAATTGCGTAGACCATTCTGGTGAGTTGCTATCTACAGTTCGTTTTAGCCTCAATACATGCTAATATCATCATTTGCAAAAATAGCTCTCTGTAGTGAATTCGGCATTCAAGGGTTCCCAACTCTGAAAATGATCAGTCATGGCAAGAGAATTGACTATCATGGAGACCGATCACTGGCTAGTTTAATGGATTTTGCTACAAGCAACTCTGGGTACGTTCAAGGAGCATAAATCTAATGATAGCAAGTGAATTGACCTGTAATATCATTATGTTAGCCCTTCTGTCAAGAATATTAATGCAAATGAATTGACAAGCTATTTGAATGTCAAAGATGTGTCTTTGCTTTATGTTTATAAAGGCAGAAAGGGAGATATTCCTGTAGGTTCTTAGTCATTGCTTACTTATAAACCAAGTACTCATCTTAACAATAGGAACTGATTGAGCAAGTGGCTAATACTTATACATCAACCATACCATTCTATGCTTTACAAGACGAAGAGACTTTCAAAAAGTTCAGTTTGGCATCTAATGATCTTCCAGCAGTCTTGGTTACAAAGGATGGCGGTTATCGCATGTATACAGGAAGTCATGATTTTTCCAAGAACACTGCAGCCAATCGTGAAGCATTGATCAACTGGATTGAGAAGGAGCAATATCCCTTGGTCAGTAAGTTAGGACCTTCCAATTACAAGAGCGTTTTACAAGGTGATTCCCCAGTTGTCATTCATATTGTCAAGGGCGATGATACCTCTAGCCAAAGCAAGTTTCATGATATTGCATCCCTATGGTCCAAATCTTCTACAGCGTCCACCTCCAAGGTCATTTTTGCCGAGATGGATCGCGGCATGTGGAAGGACTATATTTTAGCTAAATTTAAGATCCATCACGATGATAGCGCCAAGGTTATCATTTTTGATGCACCCGTAAGTAGTATTTACAGATAGCAAATCTTTGACATCGCCCTTTAATCTTTTTCTTTCTATATAGAATTACAAATTTTACACCAAAGATGTTCAACAAAAGGAGCTTAATATCAACATGCCCGAGGGCATTTACGCTAGTTTAAAGAATTTCAACAAGTTACGTGGCGGTCAATCCACTTTGGCTATTCACCAAAGAGTAGCTGTCAGTGTGGGCAATTGTTTCAGCTGGATTTTCAGACATTGGATCATCAGTTTTGTTTTGTTTGGCTTCCTCGGAAGTGTAGTATACAGATATTTAACATTCCATGGCCCCAAGAGAATTGGCGGCGGTGGAGGAGTTTTACCTTCCTTCCGACCCATTGATACACACAAAGATTAAGAAGTAAAATATTATGTTATCTCAATACGAATTAGTTTTATTATTACTATTATTATAATAATGTAATGGGGAGTTTGTTGATATCATATTATATGCGTTGTTACAAGAAAGTACTACGAGGAGGAGAAGGAAAATAATCTAGGCTTTTTTGGCTACCGAGGAAGGAGACAAAGAACGAGCGCGACGGGTATTTAATAATATATGATCACTTGGAGAAGTAGCTTCTTGTGGTTGTTGTTGAGATTGCTTTATTGATTCAGCAGAATTATTGCTTTTACTGCTACTTGATGTGGTAGTAGCAGTAGTAGTAGTACTACTTTCACTTGTACTACTCTCTACATTATTGCCCACCATGACTTTACTATTGCTGGTGGTGGTGGTGGTGGAAGAGGAAATCGATGACTTGTCAATTCTACCTAGATTTGTATCAATTGGAGGTAAAACTGGCTTGGCTGAACGAGGCGAAGGAGAAGGAGAAGAGCCTTCAACAATTTGTTGATGAATCACCACTGGTCTTGGTAATGTAGGTTTTCTTTTTTTGCTCATATTCTCCTGTGATTGTTGTTGTTGTTGTTGTTGGTTGAGTGATCGCATTGGAGAAGCAGTCAATGGCGAAGGTGGGCCACCATTGCCTCGTTGAATCTTTGCTTTTAAAGCTTCCATGACTTTATTATGCGATAGTTTGTCTTGCTGTTGCTGTGTTTGTGATTCATTTACATTTTCATTAGGCGAGGATAGAGAAGAGCGATTACGCTTTTTACTGTTATTTGAATCATCTCCTCCTCCTCCACCTCCAATAGGTGAAGAAGGGGATTTTTGACGGAATTGTAGACGAGATCTATCTTCATTTGAAGAAGGAGGACAAAGTGGATGTGCTGAGTGAGGATAAGGTACAGAAGGGGAAGGAGGTGGTTGATGATGATTGCCGTGTTGAACTGGATGATGAAATCGAGCTAAAACTTGTTGTTGTACCGGCGAAAGACCATAATAAGGTCCATATTGTGATTGTTGTTGAGATTGTGATGGATGATATGCAGACTGAGGTTGCTGTGTTTGCGCTTGTGCAGGTAAAGAAGGTGGTGGTGGAGGAGGAGGAGCATGATGATGAGGATGTTGTACTTGAGGTGTTTGAACATAAGCTGTTGTGACAGGATGACTCATTCTTTCATATCTCGCTGAAGCCTTTGTTTGTTCACGAGCTAAATCTAAATCCATTTGTCTTAATTGAATACGAGCTTCTTCGGCTCTCAAGGTATCTTTTGCTGCTTTTTTCTATTTTTATAATAAAGTTTTTTTATATGTTTAAATATAGATTGTCAACCGATAGATATCAATTCAACAATACGTTGTATTGTTATTACCTTATCTTCCTCTGACTTTGCAGTGAGTATGTATTTCAATAGTTCAGGATCTTCGTTATATCGATCTAATATTTCTCTCACTGTAAGTTCGTTCATCGTGTATTTTGTTGGCTTCGGTTGTGAAGGCGAAGAGGGAATAGGCCATACAAAGGCAGAAGGGTAAGGCTTTTTATTAGAAGAAGAAGAAGAAGAACTGGTATGAGGAGATGGCGAATTAGGATGAGGAGAACGATTACTCATGTAAAGAAACAATTAAAAGAAAAAAAAAAAAACGAAAAGGAAGAAGGAATTGAAAGATGTTCGGTGCTACAAGAACTACTCTCTCAGCAGCAGCAGCAGCAGCAGCAACTTTTCTCGCTCTCGCCCTTGATTTCGACGTCATCAATTCATTGGGCGAAATGAACAAAATCAAAAATTTGACTTTTATAAAGTGTTTCTTTACACTTTTTCCTGTCTTTTTTATACGCTCAAATGGATACCAATACTCTTGTAATAACTAATCCTATTCAGTATTCCATTTCTGACTTGGATTCTGATTCCGATTCTGACCTTGAGCAATGTCAATCGTTCTTTAGACCTAATTTGTAATTACAGTGTATAAAAAGTATATTCTTCTTTTGAATTAACTTTTTTTTTTTTTTTTTTTTTTTTTGTCACGTCAAAAAAATATTAGATTTCGACCCGTCTCAGAAATACAAGAGTATAACTTGGTCAAGTTAGGGTGTAGTAATAACCTTTTAGACGATTATAAGAAAAGCTTCTTTAATAGTAAACCAGTAAATATCCTTGTTCCCTAAACTTGTAAAAATAGGGTCTTCTCCGTTTCTTGTTAACACAATTACAATAGAAGTCTGTAGATCAACAATACGATGTCAGATTCCAAAATCACCTGTCTAAAATTCAAAAGGAAAAAGATTTGATTATTGAAGAGCAAAAGAGAAAGAAGCAAGAAGAGCTGAAAAAGTACAAGGCTTTATTGTCTGAAATCAAATCATTAACGTAAGCGTGATTCTTTAATTCTTACACCATACAGTCAAAGTAATATTATAATCGGAAATAGAGTTATTGACGACGCAACAGAAGATAAAGCCTTCGAGGAACAGTTAAAGAAGGAGAAAAAATTAATCGACGATGCAATTGCTTTGGATAAAAAGAGATCTGAAGAACAAACGGCAGAAGCAAAGGCAAAAGCCGAGAAAGAAAAGAAAGAGGCCGAGGAAAAAGAACGAAAAAAGAAAGAACTCAAGGAGAAAAACGAGAAAATGCTTAAACTCGTAAGTACTTGTCATAAAGCAAAAAGTGTGCCTTGCATTCATTCTAATTTGCGTTACCATAGCAACAATCATCGGCAACTTCATTGGACGGTCTGGAAGAATATAAAAAATATTACAAGAAGATTGAGCACTATAAGTCCACTATTAAACCTAAATTATCAGATCCTGTCTTCCGAAAGCAATGCTTTGAAGCAAGGAAAATTATTAAAAGAACAGTGGCCCAATTACAGGCTAGTCATCAAGTCATTCTTGAGAAGGTATAGAAAAGATAAGAATAATGATTTAGGGAATTATTTCAATTAACACGATACAATAGTACAACACAATTTATGCTCATTTAATGGGTGTCAAGCAACAATCTGCAGATGCTTTTGAAGTAATGCTGAACTTTCTTGCCAAAGTCTTTTTACTTCAAGTTAAACAAGAAATTCATGCAACTCCCCATGCCGCTTACTTTTTAGCTCGTTTTGCTTATCTTGTTTGTAGCACAATACCCGAATTTTCTGACTACCTTATGGGTCGTCTTATGAAAAGATGCCCGTACCTGATTCCTCAATATCACGATGATGATCCAGTAAGTTGATTTCAAGGTTAGGCTTGCTATTAACCATGTTAACTAATGTAAATAAAAATATGATAGAATCTTACTCAAGACGAAATTAAAGCAAGATTGAGGTACAGTATCGCCAATAAAGAAAAGAAAACCTTAGAGACATTCCTACAACACGCCGAAGCACAAAAATGTTATATCATGTTTTATGGTGCACTAGCTCAAACACTGCCCGACGCTGGTCAACCAGAAAACCCATTCCCCATCAAACATGCCTGGATCTATTTGGCCCGAATCTGTAATATGCCTCCAAGAGAAATTACTCCATTTTTAATCATGGGATTATTAGAAGTCTCTGCCAAACGATTAATGGAAGCTTATCCTCGGCAAACACCGAAAGTGTTACGATTATTACGTGAGACAATTATTCCTTTATTTCCTTCAAACGATACAACTGGAAATGTTTCCGTTATTAAGAGGCTGGAAATGTTCTTGGATGACTACTTCTCTACCGGTGTTCTTAACTGTGTGACCGAGACACTTCCAAGCAAAGTCTAAATTATTATAAATTAGATTACAACATTATTGTTGTTGTTGTTTATATTATTTTACAGCCAAAGGAAAAAAAAAAAGAGTAGTGCACTATTAATATTTACAAAAATAAAGCACGAGATCTGTTTTATCCGCTTCCAGGATGACTAAGTATATTGTAAGAATTGTTGAGTTGTTGCGTCCATAATTAAGAGTAACGTTTTATTATTGAACAAATCAATTTGGTGCCATGCAACATGATGAGCCCACTCGCTTATTGAAAACAGGATGGGATAAAGTATATCCAACAAGCGATCGATTCGGTGAGTTTGAATGATGTGTAAGCAACAAGAGTGGATCGATAATATTTATCATTTCAGAAATGTTTCCGTTATTAAGAGGCTGGAAATGTTCTTGGATGACTACTTCTCTACCGGTGTTCTTAACTGTGTGACCGAGACACTTCCAAGCAAAGTCTAAATTATTATAAATTAGATTACAACATTATTGTTGTTGTTGTTTATATTATTTTACAGCCAAAGGAAAAAAAAAAAAGAGTAGTGCACTATTAATATTTACAAAAATAAAGCACGAGATCTGTTTTATCCGCTTCCAGGATGACTAAGTATATTGTAAGAATTGTTGAGTTGTTGCGTCCATAATTAAGAGTAACGTTTTATTATTGAACAAATCAATTTGGTGCCATGCAACATGATGAGCCCACTCGCTTATTGAAAACAGGATGGGATAAAGTATATCCAACAAGCGATCGATTCGGTGAGTTTGAATGATGTGTAAGCAACAAGAGTGGATCGATAATATTTATCATTTCAGCACGAAACGTATTTTCCTTTTGGGTTAACAGAGAAATGGAATAAAAAGTGGCTTTCCATTATTTCGACGATCACAGTATTAAGGTTTATATTTTGCACAATCTATACCTCTTTGCCTCTTTTGTCTGTACCCGCGTTTTCTTCTATGTATCGCCACTTCTTAACCTTATGTACACATTTAGCCAGGATTATTCAAATCGGTCAACAAATAGGGAATGACTTCATTTCTTAACCTTGTTTACGTTCAAATGATAGGCACCACCATCATCATGGGCAAAATCAAAAAGAGTAATACGTACTAAATAAAGTTTTAGGTAACCGAACCCAACACCTTTTAAAGTGGCGAATGATTACTGTAGTAATAACTTATATGCGAAATACGACTGAATAAAACATGCGCACGATGATGGGATGGGATGGATACACGGCGGCCGTTTGAAAAAAAAAAAACTCTTTTACTGCCGCCGATACGTCAAAGCCACTACATAGTACGTATTCAACAGACAAATGTAGTAATCTCTATTGGTATTTTCATAGGACATGAGAATGGCTATCTCCTTCCTTCCGTTCTCGCATAATGCATAAAAGTGTAAACAATAGTATCTATACAACAAGTGTGGTCTATTTATCAGTAACGTTGTAATGAATGTCCCGTATTGCGTTCTTCGGTATTCTTCGAAGGTACCAATGGTGTTAAATAGAGGATCGACGCTCTATGTATCCATATTCGAAGGACCACCTCTGAACCAAATCGCCTACTACCATCCTTTATATACTTCCTCTTTTCTTTTTGCATAACGTATGATATCATCAAATATAAATAAATGACGCATATGAATACTATAAGTACGAACACTTGTGCGTTGACAGTTTACACTCTACGACCCTGAGATACTGATCACAAATGGCTGTGCTTTCCACGTCTCAGAGCCTTGCAATTTAAATTAAGCATGCATTTAATATCGATTGCTGCACGATGGAGTCATAGTTTTTTCGCTACGTGTATGGTGGAAGACATCAGCCAAAAAATGAGCGCTGGCTTATGTAGCGATCTTTGATCAGAAAGAAATAATTGAAGAATGCAGAAGCAGTTACATAATAGATCGTTTGTATACTTTCCTTTCAAAATCTATGCGTACATATAGTAGTTCAATTTAACAAATTGTGAGTATTTTACGTTGTGAGTGAGTTATTTATCACAGATAAAGTTGCTTCTGTTAAAGTTGATCTTTTCACCGTGTTGATCACACTTATAAGTCTGTCTGGAAGCAACGCATGTATAGTAATTGCGAATCTAAAATAAGGTGTTAGTTAAGCTTAACTCATGCATGGTAAAAGCACGAAACGGATGGGGTCACCGGTGAAAGAGTTCACACACCTGCCAAAGGTGCCAAAGAGTTGCATATAGGATCTCGTACGTGGTTGTTCATTCCGAAAAAAGAATAGATCTCTTTCTCTCTCTCTTTCGCGCACGAGATCCGCAAATGTCGTCCCCGTAGTAGTAGATGATGTGTCTATTTTAATATCACTTAAAGTTTAGTTGAAAAAAAAAACGTCCTCTTTTTTTTTTTAGCTGAATTAAAGTTTTTTTAAATCACCATTCAAGTGAATTTTCAAGTAAACTAGTAGTGTTGCGAATGTCATAATCACGATTAAAGTAATCACAAGTGAATATCGTGTAATATTATACAATTTATATTATTCATTAGATCACACGAGTCTAAATAATTATTAGGTATATACCCCCACTGACCTAGTTGTTTATTTATTATTGTTACAAAATTACACATTTACTACCTTACGTGTAAGTGACACAACAATGAGCGATTTAAAATTTTAAACCAGGGCAAAAGAGAATTTCTTGGTAAGTCATCACCGGCGCTCGCGTAACGTTGAGTTATTTGAAGTACGCGTTACACGGTAGAATTAAATTTACAGTGAATTGATAACAAATGACAAAAAAACCCTCACTTTTTCTTATTGTAAAGCCATGATCTGACGTATATATTTTCTGCCGCTGTACTCCCAACAATTGATGTAACCATCGAAATGCCTCTTTTTTTTTTTCTTTCTTTGAATTCTGTTTCAAGATATACTATATATGGAATAAGATTGATCAAACAACCGGGTAGGAAAATGATGTCTGGTGTGTGAACTAGCAGAAATAACTATACCTCATTGCATGATTGTTTTGCGCTTGATTCAAGAACATTAACGAACCGCTGTTACAGTTGACGAGGCTTTGACACAGAGCAAAAATGCCTCTTTTTATTGTTATGCTTAATAAAATCATCATTTGACCCAACTGGTTATACTTTGCCCTCAGGGTCATAAGCTTACAGAAAAGCAAGAAAGAAAGTGGCGCGCGCATATGTAACCAGTTTGCATTATACAAGTCAAAATCATATTTGGAAAAAAAAGATAAGGATGTTTATTTTTGCCCAAAAAGAAAAAAAAAGAAAGAAAGCAAAAAAAAAAAGTTAAAAAAAATAAGCAGAAAAAAAAAAAGAAAAGGAGCAAAAGAGACAATAAGAGAGCATATATATATTTACAGTGTGTGCTTAAAAGGACATAAAGTTTTCATTTCTACCATACATAGAAGACATATCTTCTTCATCAGAACCATAACAAGACGAGGAAGCAGAGGAAGAGGGATTCATCATAAGTCCTGCATAAGGATCGCTACCCAAAAAGAAATTACCAGGATGCACCAGGCAGCCAGGACAAGTACATTGGCTTCCACAATAACATGTAACGATGCGAGTGGTTGTCTTTTGTTGGGTATGATCGTCTTCCAACATCATCGTCATCATGGATTTCTCGTCGTTCGTTGTATTTGTTAAAGGAGTGATTGTTATCACCACAGACTCACCACCAACAGCACCAGCAGGTTTACAACATTTGGAGCGAGGAACAAAACTACCACATTGGGAACGATTCATGGGAGAGAGAGGGTGACTACTGCTACCACTACTCTTTCGTTTGGAAGCTGCTACTGCTGTAGTAGTTGGAGTCAGGGGATTGCTTCCTGCTAGTGCAGTATTGGAAGGAAGGGCAGCGGTGGTAGGACTTTGATTTGGGTCCACAATACTACCGGCATAAGAAGATGAAGAGGGCAAAGATAAATCGTCTTCCTCCTTCTGAAGTACATTATTCAAGATAGCTGTCAATTCGTCCGCATTAGCCAAATCGCCCATATAACCAGTCGTTGTATCGTTGTTGTTGCTATTGTTGTTCGAAGATGATAAAATCTCCAATTGCTCCGTAAGATAGTCGAATTGCATATCCATGGGTTCCATTGCAGCAGATGAAGCAGAAGAAGAGATTTGATGAGGGGAAACAGCAGAGGATGGAGGAGTAGATAAATTGTAATCTTGTCCGAGTGTATCGATGGTCAATACAGCATCCATTAAGGCATTCACGGGCAATCTGTTGCTACCGTTATTGTAATTTGTAGGAGTTACAGAGGTGGAGTTTGCAGCATTTATGCGCTTCTGATTCGTTGATCGACGTCGACGAACACGAGGTTGACCATCCAAGAATCTTTGAGTGGAAGTAGGCTTGTGGAAGATAAAACCAAGATGTTGAAGATTATTTGAATCGTTGTTGTTGTTGTTGTTGTTGTTGCTATTGCTATCAACCAACATATCAGAAAAGAAACTGTTATTGTGATTAGATGCAAGTGCGGCGGAAGTTGAAGGCAGCTCGATTTGATTGGAAGAAGGAGAAGTGATCAGCGCCCAAGAGTAGGACAGGTTTTCTTCTTTTACCGGCTGAGAGGGGGGAGCGGGGTGTTACAAAGTGGCGCTAATAAGGACAAATTAGAATCTTGTGATACATCCATCTGAGTGCAAGTATCTTGAGTAACATTGACTTGAGGAAAATAGGACGGAGTGGCACCAGTAGTGGAAGTGGTAGGTGATTGCTTCGCGATAATAGAAGAGGCTTTTTGACCTTGTTGAGGGGGGTTATTAGAGGTATGAGGACATGTACATTGGGTTGATTTTTTGGATTTGTCTTGGCAAGGATCATCCACATTACATTTACTGCTACTACTATTACTGTGATTGCTTGTAATTGAATTATTGCGATGAATCAAAATAGGTTGGCCTTCAGCATTTGTGATACTTGAAGTAGTAGTTGCATTGGTGATGGATGTGGGGGTTGAAGAGGCAGAAGAGGCTAAAATGCATGAATTTATTACATATAAATATTTTATAATTGCAATCAATAAATTATATGAGGAAATATTTACCTTTTTTATCGCCACTACATGCACATTTGATATGTACTTGCTTTGTTTTACGAAGATCTCTACAAAAAGTACATTGAGTGACAGGACGGCCCTTTTTACGAATTTCGAATAATGGGCGATCTACGTGACTACAATGAGAGGAGCGATGACCCTATGATAAGAACAAATTAAGTACAACATGTAATACAGAATTTAAATAAGCTACAACCAACCTTGATACAAGTAGAACAAGCGTATTTTAAGCCGTTAATAAACATATTGTTGAGCTTTTGTTTTTAAGAGTGGAAGTGTAAGTTGAAGAGGGTGTAAGGGTTGTGATATAATAAATAATAGGGGGATTTACAAATAATAAGCAATAGCAAAAAGATACTATCACCTTTTAAAAAAGAAATAAAACGATACAAACAAAGTATCAAAAACTACTCCGATAATTATAATTACACTTTTGGAGTCGCAAAGAAATCATACCAATGTCAAGGGGAAAAGTGGGTATAGATTATGAGTTTGGTTTAAACCAATACTGCAAAATAGACTATTTTTTTGTGTTTTTTGTGTTTGGGAGAAGGTCAACAACAAAAAAAAATAGTGATGAAATAAAAGAGAAGATAATGAAAGAGGTAAGGGTAAAGTTTCTTTTCTTTCTTTTCGTTTTTGTACAAGTAATGATTACTTTATGGATTGATAAAGTGTGAAAAAGATTAGAAAATATTAGAAATAAGAAAAAAAGAGGAAAGGAAATAAAAGTGTGAGTTAAATACTCGTTTGGAAAAAGGGGGGAGTAGCAATTATTTTTGGATCTCCCTTTCAACCACCTTTTTTAATAATTTATATTGCACTTATTTTAAACGGAGGTTGTAAACTGATGGCATTTTTACAATAAATTGTGGTTTGGGTCCCTTTTTTTCTTGTGTGCGTGTGTATGCTTTTTTGAATAATAACTTGTTGTGTTCGGGCGACACCTGATTTGAAAAAAAAATAAAAACTTTTCCGCCTTCCAATGGCTCAATGGCGATTTAGCCGCAAGAAAAAATAATTTTTTTTTCTTTTACACTGCACTGTCCTTCCAACGCTCTTGGGGGAAAAAATTATTCTATTACCCATTGTTTTCATTGTGTATGTGTTAGTCATAAAATGTTGCTTTGTGCAAAGTCTGATGAACTTTTGCCTTATCTCAAATTACCCTCTTTCTCTCTCTTACTCTCTCTTTCTCTAGGAAGTTTAGAAAGATAAATGACAATAATCGTGGTTGGCTTGTGATCGACGTACTTGGGGATCAATGATGTGCTACTTTTTCATTAGCTGTCCAAATCAGTGCTAGCTTTCATCTGAGAATTTTTACCTGTGACACCGTTCCTTTTTTTTACATGATGATAACATGAAGAAAAAAATTTTTTTTTGCCAAGTAAAAAAAAATATGAGCATTTTTCTTGACATCATTTTCTTGCTGTTCCACCCTGGGCTAGTGTTTGTATACATTGATGACTGTGGCGGTGACAGAGTTCAAATCTTATCATATCATGAGATTCAAGTACTTAATAAAGCACGCAACGGTATTCCATCACCCGTTATTTTGAATTTTGCTCTTCTTATTTAAAATGCGTCCCCACAACATAGTACCGTGTTTAATATACGTAAACGGTTGACGCTGTACATCATTCAACTTTGGTGAAAGTCGTGCACAAACCGATAATTTTATCAGAATATTGCCTGTATATCTTGGCTAACCATTTCTCTTTTTAAGTCGTTTTACAGCTTACAGAATTACAATTCTTAAATTGGTCAGATATTTTAAATGCAATTTTGTAGCTCCTTTTACTTGGTCTATGTAGTAGTAGTTGAACCCTGATTTAAGTGTTTTTTCCTTTCCATCAACGTGATATAAGCACTTCTTCACCATTGGCAGGTATTTCTTACCGAGAAAATCACTTTGATGGCTTTTATAAAATAGGACGGCGATGATGCCTAAACGGGATTAAAATCAACCGTGTCAAACAGGCCGTAAATAGACAGATACAGCGAAAGTTTTAGATAGTTGCTAACGGAGATAAAGGTGTTATGATTTGGGCAAGCCAATGGGCTAATCTATCACTTCCTCACGATCAGATTGATTAGAGTAACTCCTTCCACTTTTGCAGAATAGTCAACATGACGCACCTCTGAGGTTCAGCATGTATCTTTGCTACAAATTTTACTTGAAAGGATACAAAATTAATTTAATGATCACACACTGCCTTTCTCTCCATTAGGGTATTTATTTGTGGAAGATAGCAATTCAATTCACTTACGGATATCTTAATTGTAAGGGCAGGTTCACCAAAGACGTTAACGATCACATAA
Organism: Mucor irregularis B50; assembly: GCA_000587855.1. Classification (NCBI taxonomy): domain Eukaryota; kingdom Fungi; phylum Mucoromycota; class Mucoromycetes; order Mucorales; family Mucoraceae; genus Mucor; species Mucor irregularis. Next base: position 73,616 of record KK076495.1, on the reverse strand, counting down.
AATGAGATAGTGTGAAGTAATACTTTTACGTCCTTCATACGAGCAATTATGTATGGTATCAGACACTTTACAAACTGAGAAAGATACGTATCATAAATACATTTGTATAAGTATAGTAATGTGCGTCAGTTTGTATGTCAGTCTTGAGTGATGTAGGTTGCTCGAACTTGGGCCAGCTACAGAAAGGGTTTGTTACGTGAGAAAGATAGAAAGGCCATAATTTTGCGCTGCTTTTCGTTTTCGACTTTCTGATTGATCAATTAATAAACGAAAGTGAAATATCAGGATATTACATAAATATTTTTGATCGTTCGTTTACATAGAATTGTTACATATGTGATAGTACATTAAAAGCATGGTCTACGTACGTCACTGAGGCCCACACAAGTCAAATTTTTGATTGCGTATAGATATATTCACCTGATACGAAGTTTTTTAAGGTTACTCCCTTTAATGCTGTACTGGTATTTAATTGGCTTGAGCATCGTCCATTCCGCTTGAAGAGACGCATGTTAAATGCTAATAGCAAGCTTTCCTCCTCGTTTTCCTTTGAATTTTCCATAATGAACTTTATCCAGGTCGCCTAATAGTAAGCGCAGTAACAGCAATTTTACCTCCCGCTTGAATAAAACCACCGCCGCAGCATGATTTATATTTTTATCACGCTGTTTATTGCCGCTATTGTAAGCAATGCGAGAAGCTTCGATGACTAAACTTTACTTAACTGCCAAGAAATGATTGTTTTTTATTTGGTAGCGTATCAACTCGCCCTTTGTGCATTTTAGCAAACGATATCCTGCAAACTGTTCCCTCAACCCCGCTCTACTCAGTTACATACACTTTTATTGAAGATAATATCAAGTAGACTGGCATGAAAATGGGTAGTAAAATTGCTTTTCTCGAAATAGATTTAGCCAATATGCATCTAAAGTACAAGCGCCTGTCCCTCAGAACAAATAGAAGCATACGCAATCACGGAATATATATTACAAAACTTCCGTTTTTTTTTTCGGCAGTGAATTGAGTGACTTTATTATTTGAGGAGACTTTTGAACAATACTTTTTTTTTTTTTGCCTTCCTTCCTTCTCTAAACCAAGTTTCAACAACTCACCTATATACTTTTACATCTTTTTATTCAACAAAAAGATAATGACACCGTTAGTTTATATTTTAAAATATTTCATATTGAACGTATCTCAAATTATACAGTGGTTATTGTTCTTTATCGGATCTTTACTTGTCTTTATTCCAGTCTACCACAATCTAAACAATAACTCAACGACATTACTTAAGGCATCGCAAGCTTGTGCCAACAAACTCGGTATGCATCGCCTTGTCAATCTTTACTCATACAGCAACAGCGATAACAACAACAAGATTGAAGGAAAGAAGGAAGAATCTATTCAGCTTTCTACTCGATCTGCATTACCTTCCGTTCAGATTGTGACTTCTGAGCTTAATAAAACGAACAGTAAAGTGAACACGCAAGTGTGTCTACTATCGAATAATACATCAGTATCGGGTCTAGTGAATACTGGAAACTCTTGTTTCTTGAACTCGGTATTGCAGGTAAATTTAACCAAAGTTATTATTATTTATTTGTAATTTCAAATTATTTAACCTTTTATATTATTATACGTTTTAGTCCTTATCTTCACTGCCGAAATTACATGCTTATTTAAACGATATCGACAAATTACCTAACAATTTGGAATTACCAGTGACAAGATCTCTTTTAAAAACGATAAGATTAATTTCGACTTCTCTCGACGAGCCACTACGACCCACCGAGATAGTATCAGCAATGTCTTCAAATCGTCGTGTGATCAATAGAGAACAGCAGGACGCTCAAGAGTTATTTCAATTGATATCTGGTGAATTAGATAACGAAAATCAACTAGCGCATAAGAAACAAGGTGGATTCAGAGATTTATTGAATATGAAGAGCTCTTCATCATTATTCTCGTTGAAACCAAAGACCTTAAAGTCAACTTCAATCGATAATCCATTTACTGGTTTATTAGCAAACAGACTTTCTTGCACTGAATGTGGCTATACAGTAAGTTATTGTAGTGTAATTTGCATAGTGAAAGTATTATACTTAATATTCATTGTTTATTACTATAGGAAGCAATTAGACACTTTTCCTTCAACAATGTTCAACTTTCACTCCCTATTTCTGTAAGTATGGTGCAAAAAGTTTATTTTTCTTTTTCTTGCATAAAATACATTCTAAACAGGCGACTTTTCTTTTATAATTGTTCCAGGATTTTGCAACATTGGATGATTGTTTAAAACAGTTGACTACAATGGAATATTTGAATGATGTTACGTGTAGAAAATGTACTCTTATGGACACTGTGACCAAGTTATCTATCGAAATTGAATCACTAAAATTATCAGAGAAAATGGAAAAGTTGCACTGTTTGGAAAAGATTAAACAGGATATTGAGCACAGACTAAGAACAGGGAGAATTGCAGAGGAGAGTCATGACGATAATGGATTAAAGGGGTTGTTGAGCAAAGTGACTCGTAACTGTAGCAAGCAAGCCATGTTTGCTAAACCACCAAAAGTTCTTTGTTTCCATATTGCACGCTCTGCTTACACACCTATGGGAGAAATATACAAGAATGCATGTCAGGTTGAATTTCCTGAAATATTGGATCTAGCACCTTATTGTACAAACGGAACACTCAATACTCAACCTCACCTCCCAATCTCTTCCAACACGTCATCCTCTGTAAAATATCGTTTAATGAGTTCAATCATTCATTACGGAACCCACAACTATGGTCATTTCATTGCTTATAAACGTCGTCTTATGGCTGAAAAGTGCACTTGCCAATCATGCAGTGACGATACAATACGCTTGACACATCATGAACAAGATTGGTATAGAGTGTCCGATGAGAATGCTAGCAGTTGTTCCATAGATGAAGTGTTGAAGGCAAATCCATATATGCTTTTATACGAATTGGTAGACGAGCAAGTACCCGAAGCCATTTCAAAACCCCTTGACTTGGTAGAAACAAACACCGTCATGCATGAAAATATCACCAAGCTTTCAACCATAGTGATTGACCAAGAAATTGAAGAAGATGAAGACGAAGAATGGATTACACCTAATTTACCAGCTGCTCCTCCATCCTCTCCTTTACTATTACCGTCACAGTTATCTTCTTCAGTCGTTTCATCTTGTTCAGCATATCTACCACCTCGTAAGAATCGCAAGAAGAAGAGCCTTTGGGCAGAGAAACCTCCTGTTGCCATTTATTAAAATAGCACCCATTTATACATAGTCATACCTTCTCATTATAAATACAACACCTACACTCATTCACATATATTATATATAATTTCATCAAAGATCATACTACTATTTATCTCTTTTAATATTAATCTCAATAAAACAACTTTGTATGTATATACAACAACATTTAAACTGTGGGAATTAAAACAACTAAAAAGTCTAATTTGGGGGGAATTTCATATGTGAATGATTTTGTAAGCTGAATTGGCTTGAATTTGGTTTGTAGCGGATTTATAACCATCCTCTCTTTTTCCCTCTCTTTCTGACACTTTTCACTTTCTATTTCTTCCTTTATTTTTTTGCAATTATGCCCAAGGGATTTTCAGTTGACGTATCTAAAGCTGCTGGTCACGTATACCCAGCGGAGACTGTAGCCTGTACTCGTCGTGATTATTTATTATATGCATTATCTGTCGGTGTACCTGAAAGTGACCTCAGATGGTTATATGAACTCGGTAACTAGAAAAAAAAATTATGCAATAATACTAGTTGAATTCGCGTTTTTAACCCAGAATTAGACATTGATTTTGGACCTTTGCCTACCTACCCTCTTTGTTTGCTCTTGAAGGGTGACGATTGGGACGTCAACTCCTTCATGGAGAGATGGCAATCAGGTGGTCCATTACCAGGCATGCCTCCTTATGACTTTAATAAAATTGTTCATGGTGAACAATCTTTTGAAGCTATTAATCCCTTCCCTGTTGAAGGTGGTCGTTTCAAAACTGTAAAGACTTGCGTCGGTGTCTATGATAAAGGCTCTGGTATGGTGATTGACTCTATTGTAGATATTTATGGTGAAGAAGATAATGTTCATTACGCTCGTATGGGTACGAAGATGTTTGTTAGAGGATACGGTGGATGGAATGTAAGCAATACAGACTTTATAATTCAGGTTTAACACATAGACACTGATCTCTGGTTGAAATAGGGTCCTAAAGGTCCCAAGGCAATCACATACAATCCCCCTGCTGACCGTCAACCCGATGCTATTGACACTTTTGTAACACAGCCTAACCAAGCTCTTTTATACCGTTTATCTGGGTAAGATCCCATGTTATAATGAAATGCAGTATCACTGTACTAAATGTCTTCGTGTGCCCTCACCTACAGTGATTTTAATCCTTTACACGCTGATGTCGATTTAGCTCCCACCGTTGGTTTCCCCAAGCCTATTTTGCACGGTCTCTGTTCCTACGGTAAATGTGGCCATGCTGTTATCAAACACTTTGGTGATAATGATCGTCTTCGTTTCAAGAGCATTGAAGCCAGATTCGCTCAACCTGTATTCCCTGGGGAGACCGTTGAAGTCTTGATGTGGAAGGTACCCAACAATGATCCCAAGCTTGACTCTATCATTTTCCAAGCCCGTGTCAAGGAGAGAAACGCCCTTGTACTCAGTAACGGCCATGCTTTGCTCTACAAGGAGCCCAAGAATCAAGCCAAATTGTAGTGTTCTTTCACCAATAGTTAAATAAAGTAAATATAAAACAATTCATCAATCATGACGATGTAGGTCTAATGATTATACAAAAGAGGGTATCACCATTATTTATAATATTTATTGATATCTTTAAATTCAAAATATACATGTATATTGTTTTAATACGGCTTGTATTGGTCAACAAGGCTCTAATCTGATTCCTCCTCAATACTAGCCTCTTTGTGGTGATCGTGAATCTGTAATTTCTTGATGGCAGCAACGGCGGTGACAAGAGATTTAAGGGTTCTACGACTGTTAAAACCTTTACGCACGTTGGGAGCCAAGTTGATACCTGTGTCTTCTTCGCTGGTAATCCAAACATCCTTCAATGCTTCCTCAGCAGTGGCACGCTTAGCAGGATCAAAAGTCAATAATCTATTAATCAAGTTTTTGGCTAGAAAAATATAAAGTGAGTCAAAAGAGATTCTCTGATAATCATGGTCTATTATTTCTTACCATCATCGGAAATATCACCCCAGTATTCATCATCAAAATCATAAGCTCCCTTCATGATGGCGTCAAACAATTCATTTTGATCCTCCCCATAAAATGGAGTGTAACCGACAAGTAATGTGTACTGTAACATGGAAATAAGTATACAGTTCACACACACGTATATACACCCATTGCAAAGCGTTTATCCTACCATAATAACACCAACACTCCAAATATCAACTGGTTTACCATGACCAGTTCCCAAAAGGACTTCAGGGGCAACATAACCAGGTGTACCACAAGCAGTGGTGAGCACTTCGTTGTTATTTTTAAGAAGTTTGGAGAGACCAAAATCGGTAATCATCAACTTGGCATTCTCAGCAGGTGTTTTGAAGAGCAACTAAAATTACACACTCTATAAATATCATATTATCTCCCATACGAACGTCAACTTACGTTTTCGGGCTTTATATCTCGGTGAACAATCTAGTTTTAGAGAAGAATCAAACTGTAAATTAAAAAATAGAATTCTTCTTCTTCGATAAAGTGAAAACTTACGCCTTCCGAATGTAAATAAGCCAAGCCTTCCAGCATTTGTCTTACGAGATCAGAAGCCATAGCTTCAGTGTATGTGCCTCTCTCTACAATACGCTGGAATAACTCACCACCGGTACAGAGATCAGTAACAATGTACACAGCGTCGGCAGATTCATAAATATCATGTAAAGACACAATGTGTTCGTGGCGGACCTTGGTCAAAATATCTATGATATAGTATACTTTGTAAGTTCCCTTGTTGCTCCCCACCCTCCGTTCATATACAAACCTAATTCACTATCCAACATCTTTTGCTTTCCTAATAGTGTCCCGTTCACGGATTAGTGTCCGTTTTACCGAGTCAAAAAAAAGTTTTAGAACCTGATACTTACCAGCAATGACTTTCTTGAGGATAATCTTGACAGCGCATTTTTCTCCAGTAGCCTTTTCAGTGCACTCCTTTACAACAGCAAACGAACCAACACCCAAAGTCTTTTCTTCAATGGTATACTTTGCTGAAAGAGCAGGTGGGTATTTAGGTGCGTCCTCTTCGTGTGTCTTTTTGAAGAGTGCTAATACTTTTTTCACAAATGGGTTATGATGATGACTCATCCTATGCTTTTGATGTTGAGATGAAAGAGAGAAGAAAAAAGAAACCGGAAATCGAGAGCCGCGCATCTTTGATCCTTTTAAATGAAAAAAGGATGTTACACGTGATCTTTGCAGTGGGGATTGGTTATGCAGTAAACTACTATCTGCATTTCAAATCAAAAAGTGCTAAATAAAAAGTAGCTTTGATATGCTTGAGGCACGCGCAAAATAAATCCTATTCTAGCTTGCCCAAAACACCAAGAAAGACATTGTTGTATTATTGAAAAGAACACGCGTAGGTATGACAGGTGTGTCAAAATAATGGATGTAAACACTGCTGCAAAGTCCGCCTGAGAGTCACCCAAAACTTTAAATGCACTGACTGTCAATTTAGGGACTATACTTTATTGGTACAGCACTCCGAAGGCCTCTATCCGCTATAATATGTCAAGAAGCTCTTCTTTGGATATCTTGAATAAAATATAAGAGGTTTATCAGGCAACGCAATTAATTTAGCCTAGACCCTGTATTGGTATGATGACATGCGTGCACTGATGGACATGCAGGACACATAAATTTCAAAAGAATATACCACCTCGTTGTCGACTGTGGAAGCTGCTGGCATTAATTGGGATACATCCAACCCCTCGTGGCTAGCTCTCGCAGAGGGAAAAGTAGATAGACTGTCAATCCCAAGCACAAGCTATCTCATATACGTCAAGTTTTTAAATAAATAGGCTTATAAATCATTGAGTAATTAGTGATGATCTTTTGTTGACACAGAGATGCAGAACTAGTACGTACTAGTTTTTCCACAAAAGCAGGTCCAGTTGCTATCGTTTGACGTTAATTTTTCGACATCACCACCGTAACTTTGTAAAAACGCAAAATACGCAGGTAGAGCTTCTCATAATTCATTCTGTGAGCAAAGAGGCACGTAGATGGAACGCAAAGGGGTGAAAATCTTTGACAGAAGAAAGTTTCGGATTGAACACAAGTAGCAAGAAGCAAAAATTACTACGACAACAATTTCTCACTTAAGACTTCGCTGAGGTTCTATCTTGCATTAATTAATTTCATTGAACCATATTCAAAAAAAGCAATTTATTTTTAACCAAGTTTGGTCTTTTCTTTCAGTTCGCTGGTGGAAAGCGAATTGAATGAGCAAAAACTAGAGCTGATTTGTTCAAAATAAGTACCAGATTTATCTAGACATCAATTTAAATGCTATCAAAGAAGCAAATGGCATTTAAAGATACTGACGCACCTCCTGGGGCATATCCAGTGGTGACTCATAGAAGAAGAATAAAAAACCGAGACTAAGAAAGTTGCTACAAATATCACCAGAGTGTCCACATCAAAGAGTTTGGGACTTAAATCAAGCACTATGGACAAGGTGAAATCTTACTTTCAATACAGCAAAAAGGTACAAGTAGTAGAATCAAGAAAATCAAGATGGAGGAACTTCTGGTTTCGAAGAAAGGAACAGCAACAGGTAGTTCAGCAATCAAACACAAGTAACACAGTTGCTGTAGGGACTGTGTTTTCACTGAGTGTTCCTATTACAATATCATCGCATTATTATTCCAAAGAGGAAACATCAAAAACAACCTCGAGGACCAGCTCCATCGTTCAACAACTCGTCATTTTACCCCCATTACAAGTATATGGATTCCTTTTTCTTGCCATCTTATTTCTGCTAGTCATTGCATTTGCACTAGTTGAAGTCCATCGTATGATTTCCATTTTAAAACTAGGCGTACATGGTCTCAAATATGTCTTGGTTACCTCGGTTACAAACTTTTTCTCTTTAACAAATCGAATAAAAAGTTGGTTTTAAAGATATGGCGTGGGGAAAATTACAAGCGTGTTGCTGAGTAAATCGAATTCTCACTGTGAAAATCGAATACAAATAAAGTTTTCCGCTCTTCTCCATCTTTTTCTCTGCTTCTTTTCACTGTTATAATATCACCGCCATCGATATGTTTACAACGGATAAAATATTAATTGCAAATCGTGGAGAAATTGCTATTCGTATCATTACAGCCGCCAGTGAGTTGGGTATTCAAACTGTAGCTGTTTATTCTGACGAACAAGATAAAAGCCATTGTATTGGCGCAAATGAATCTGTCAAGCTTAAAGCTGCGTCTTCTTTCTTGGATCCACAACAAATCATTCAAGCAGCTCAGAGGTACCGTACGATATTATTCATTTCTGGTCACTTGTCGTGCTGACTTTTATTTAGTGTGAAAGCCACAGCCATTCATCCTGGATATGGATTTTTGTCAGAATCCACTGATTTAGCAGAAAAATGTAAGGAGGCAGGCATTTTATTTATTGGCCCTTCTGCATCGTGTATTTCAGCTGTGGGAGATAAAGTATCCGCCCGACAAGTCGCAAAAGAAGCTGGGGTACCCGTTGTTCCTGGAACCGAAGAATCGATCACCTCTCCAGATCAAGCTATTGCTTTCGCAAATCAATATGGATATCCCGTGATGTTGAAAGCTAGAGATGGTGGTGGAGGACGTGGTATTCGTATGGTACATGATCAGAGTCAAGTGGCAGAATCGCTTGCTCGTTGTATCAACGAGTCTCCTTCCAAGCAAGTTTTCATAGAGAAGGCAGTAACAAACGCCAAGCATATAGAAGTTCAGATTTTGGGTGACTCACACGGCAACGTCATTCACTTGTTTGAAAGAGATTGTTCTGCACAAAGAAGATATCAGAAGGTTTTAGAGGTACGTAGAATGTGTATATTAATAGGTGAATTCCAAGTGCAAGGCGTTTTTGACAAATTTGTTAGGTTGCTCCTTGTCCTTGTCTCTCTCCTCAACTGCGCTCATCTATTCACCAAGCAGCTGTCAAATTGGCACGTCATATTCGTTACAATTCAGCCGGAACTGTAGAGTTTTTAGTCCGTCCCGAGTCCAATGAAGTATGGTACATGATCAGAGTCAAGTGGCAGAATCGCTTGCTCGTTGTATCAACGAGTCTCCTTCCAAGCAAGTTTTCATAGAGAAGGCAGTAACAAACGCCAAGCATATAGAAGTTCAGATTTTGGGTGACTCACACGGCAACGTCATTCACTTGTTTGAAAGAGATTGTTCTGCACAAAGAAGATATCAGAAGGTTTTAGAGGTACGTAGAATGTGTATATTAATAGGTGAATTCCAAGTGCAAGGCGTTTTTGACAAATTTGTTAGGTTGCTCCTTGTCCTTGTCTCTCTCCTCAACTGCGCTCATCTATTCACCAAGCAGCTGTCAAATTGGCACGTCATATTCGTTACAATTCAGCCGGAACTGTAGAGTTTTTAGTCCGTCCCGAGTCCAATGAATTTTACTTTTTAGAAGTCAATCCTCGTGTCCAAGTAGAACATACAATTTCCGAACAAATCACACAAGTGGATGTGGTGCAGACTCAAATTCGAGTTGCTTTTGGTGCCAACTTGACAGAAATGGGCTTGACACAAAACAATATTTTGAGCAGTAGACTTGTTTCTATCCAAGCTCGTGTTGTAGCAGAAAATCCTCTGAATAACAATATGTTGTCTGTTGGAAAGATCAAGCATGTACAGTTTCCTCAGGGACACGGTATCCGAGTGGATACTTGGATTAGCGCTGGCTGCGTTGTTTTACCTGTACGTATTTTCACATTGCCTTTATCATGCAAGCACAACGCTTATACCTCATTTTATCCCATTTAGAGCTTTGATTCGTTATTAGCTAAAGTTATTGTCACTGGTCAATCGTACGACGATGCTATTTCCAAATTAAAGCGTGCTCTCCAAAATACCATCATCCAGGGTGTTGAAACCAATATTCCCTTCCTTCTCGCCGTGATCAATGATCGTTCTTACATTGGGGATAACTTATCTCATGTCACAATTAAATCACTAGAAGAGAAAATGGATTCTTTCTTGGATGCCACCGTGCAGTGGAAAAATAGCCTACAAAGCAATGTCCTTACAATATCTACTACTGGTGATGCTGCTGCTGCTACTGCTGCTGCTACTGGCACTGGCGCCTCTGGCTCTCTTCAATTTAAACCAGGGGATGCATTTAACGTCGAGCTAAGTGATCCAACCTCTGCAGAGGTGGAAGCAGTCCATTCCTTCCAAATCGAATCTATTTCTACCAACAACTTCCCTGAACAACTTGTAGCACATATCCAAACGTCTATTCCCTCTGTAAAAAATCCTCTTGCCATTTCTGTTACTCGGAAGTCCGCAGTCGGATCTTCTTCTACTTTACGTCGAAAGGTGAATCCTCGCACACCTTCTGAAATTGGTTCTCCTGTCACTGGTATGGTAGTTGAAATCAACGTTAAAGAAGGTGATCGTGTTGAAGCAGGCCAAACTGTGTTTGTTATGAGTGCGATGAAGATGGAAACCGTAGTTCAAGCACCACTTGCTGGTATTGTAAAGACCATCTATGCCAACGCTAACGATTTAATTGAAGGTGGTGATATCGTTGTTGAGTTATCTTCCAATGATAGTAAATTATAAATAATCTGTCCCAACCCATACGTAAAATATAGTAGAAAAAATAAACCCCATTTCAAAGATTTGTGTGTATAAAGTTGAAATAATTTAATAGGTATTAAGCGTGTATGTGTTATGTACAAAATGAATGCGTGTATTATTCGTTGATGCGTCTCTTTCTCATCGTGTTACTAGGCGCTGTAAAGTAAGATACTACAAATTAGTTTTCATAAAAGTTTAACCCACTGCCGTGTATTATATACCTTTAGAGTCAAACTCTTTACGCTTTTCCTATATAAAAAACAACCAAATCAGTCTTTTCACACACATTATTGAACTAATGACTTGAGTGCAACTACCGGTAATGCTTCTCCAGCGTGTGTGTCTTCTATTACTGCTTTCGATTCCTCACTTTTTTGTAATATCGACAGCCAAATATCCAACAACCCATCCGTTTGATCTACAGTGTCTGCAAAGTGTTTGATCTGAGATTTTGTCTTTTCCAAGTTATCAACTACAGATGCCAAAGCACGATTGATAGATAGGACACTTTCATATTCTTTTCTTAATTCTGTGTTGCGATGAGTGCTATTATGAGGGTTGGCGACAGGAGGTTCACTTTGATCTTGAGGTCGAGCAAGAAAAGTGGATCTTCTACTTGTCTTTGATAAGATACTCTGTCGTTGAGAGGATTTAATAGAAACAGGCGTTTCCAGGTGTTGATTATCCATGGAGAAATAGTGTGAGTAAGAGGGGAAAAAAGGCAACCACCACGAACGCGTCCAAATTAAAGTCAGCCAACAGACAGAAAAAATGCCAGTAAACACATTCGTACAAGCGAAAAAAGAGTATAAATCTCAAAATATTACAAATTTTATTCTAAGGTAGTATGTATATATGAATTTTTAAAAGGCAGGTGGGGGAAATGTGTGTTTGTGTGTAATTGCGAGTATAAAAAAGGACTATTTAACAAGGAGAAAATAATAAAAAATATGGCATAATTATATTTATGAGTAAGTATCAACCAAGGTATCTCTCAACTCATTAACAATAGCAGTAGGTTGAGCATCTTGTAATTTAAAGATACTTTCCATAACACTTAATTCAGTGGAAGTAGTATCCATACCAGCAAAAGCACACCAATCATTGACTACACAACCAGCGCCAATAACATCAGAACCACGGTTGACTGTACCAGCAACTAAAGGAATTTGTAAAAGAGAAGATAATTCATCTTGATCTTGAACAGAAGTACGAGGATGAACAAGACCACCTTGATTACTTAAAGCACAGTAAGAACCGACCAAAACGTTATCAGCAATTGTTTGACGGAAAACTTCAACTTGGAGAGTATCAGCAATAATTTCTTCAGTTTCACGATCAATATCGGGATGAACTAAAGCGACATAATCATTACAGGCAATAACGTTACCCAAAGCAGATAAACGTTCTTCCACACGTTGAACAGCGATATTATCAGGAAGAGAATTACGTAAATGTTGGAGTTCTTGATCAGTAGTAGTACTAGGAACGAGCAAACCGTTCTTGTTACCAGCAGTTAAACGACCGATAATACGAGTACCAGCAATAGAAGTGTGAACAACAGGAATGACATCACCCAACTCTCCTTCAAAGACACTATATAAAATAATCACTCTTTTGTGAGTATTTTCCCATTTCCATAACCCCAATTTCAACTTTTTTTTTTACCTGTAAAAGTTTTCGGATCCACCTAAAGCGACCAAACAATAACTGTTGGTCAAACGGGAAAAGACACCGATCTCGTTACTATTTTCAAATTGAGCACCTAGAGATCAGAAAAAAGAGTAAGAATCTTTGCTCGGCATTAGAAGCAAATGTTCAACTTACGAACAGCCATTCGAGATGTTTGCGTAAAAAAAAAGTTTGAAGTGAAGAAAAAAAAAAGTTTTGGACTCTTTTTTCTTCTATTTATTTGCACTGAAGGCGCAGCTTTCTTACCAATCAACATACGAGTACCAGCAATAGAAGTGTGAACAACAGGAATGACATACGTACACACTCCTTCAAAGACACTATATAAAATAATCACTCTTTTGTGAGTATTTTCCCATTTCCATAACCCCAATTTCAACTTTTTTTTTACCTGTAAAAGTTTTCGGATCCACCTAAAGCGACCAAACAATAACTGTTGGTCAAACGGGAAAAGACACCGATCTCGTTACTATTTTCAAATTGAGCACCTAGAGATCAGAAAAAAGAGTAAGAATCTTTGCTCGGCATTAGAAGCAAATGTTCAACTTACGAACAGCCATTCGAGATGTTTGCGTAAAAAAAAAGTTTGAAGTGAAGAAAAAAAAAGTTTTGGACTCTTTTTTCTTCTATTTATTTGCACTGAAGGCGCAGCTTTCTTACCAATCAACGACTGAGTTTGTGACGGTTTTTTTTTACTCCAGAGATTGCCATGGAAACCCTTCATTTTTCTATGTGAATAATTCATGCTGCGTATCATGTTGGAGAAATAGAAGCGATCTAGTGCACTTTTATTAGCTTATTAAGCTGCATTCATACTGTGCAAAAGTATAGAGAGTGAAAAGTAATGTGCTGCGGTGAAAAAATGCTCATCCCACAAGAGAGCTTACTAACAGCCTCCTTCCACTATTTTTGAATCTCCTACATACGACCAAGTGCTGCGGACAAGTTCTGCAGAAAAAACCAATAAAGAATATTTAGTTGGTTGCTTTCATTTATTGGTACTTTCGAGTTACAAACTATTAAGTAAACTCCGTGACTATCGCATTAAACATGGCTTGATTATTTCTCGGAATGGCTCAAAAAGTCCTTCTAACTTTATAAAGCACACAATGCTTTTTGTCGTGGTGTAGAAACAGTTTTCGAGAGCTGGAAGAAACGATAATTTATGCTGCATTATTGACGTATAAAGCACCTATGGATTATCCTTGTAGTTTTATATATGCGCAAGCCCCAACCCAAAAGAAAAAAGTTTGAGTTGATAGTATGCAATGCGTTAGAGACTTTAATAGAAAGAGACGTTATTTCTCCAAGACGCTAGGGATTGCCTGAGGAGCGAAACACACGGCTTGAAAGTAACTTGTGAGTGTATTATTGTCACAGTTGCTCAAAAGTAGTCGTCTTCTTATGTAAGGATTTCTGGCACCTCATTTACATAGGCGCCGTTGCATAATACTTTTACAGTTAAAAGCCACACGTAAAGACACCAACACCTTCAGCAGACACGTATCTTGTGGGATTTACTAATAAAATAGCGGTGTTCTTTGTGAAAATAGTAATTTGATAAACTAGCTGCAAAATGTAGAGGGATCATCTCACCCTTTAATTTGATTTACCCGTTTTCAAAAAAAAGTTCAATCGCCGAGTGAAGGCGAAAGGAATACAAGAATTTCAAAACGACTCTTGTGTGTTCTCTCTGTTGTCGTTAATGAATACTTTAAATAATGGAGGTAAATATGAAATAAAAGTATAACACTCTAGTATTCAACATTCTAATATATTTGCAATTTAAAAAAGGAATTTGAATCGCGTATAAAAGAAGTTCAATTCAAGATTGACCAAAATACTCATTTGAAGAAAAAAGCTATCGAACTTCGTCAAATATTAAAGGACCGTAATGCACAACTTCAATGTGATACTCAAATCAGAGAATCACAACGTTACATTGACTACTTTACAGAAGAGCTACGTAGACTTCAAACAAGAGGCAACCGCGCATCGTTCATCTCTATGCAATCGTTTCACTTACAAAACGACTCTCCTACCGACACGACTACAAGCAGTACCAACAGTAATACTGCTGTGGGCAGCGGCAGCACTATCAGTGGATCCTCAGCAATAACACAGCAACCTTTCACAGAATCGCCTGACCACACCTTACCGTCACAACAGTCCTACTTTCCTGCAAATGCTTTGGAGGAGGAGGATTCAAGGAGAAGATATACTAATTTAGGTAAAGAGCAAATATGCATCATTCTTAAAAAAAAAGACAAGTGTGTGTTTCTTATGCATACTATGTAGATCTTTTGGAGGCAGATACACCCATCAATAGAGCTAAAGTATCACTGAAACTTCATGAATTGGAATATAAAGTCGATGTGGAAAAGAAAGTACAAGAAGGCATCAAAAATCTTTATCATTTATTGGAACGCTCTACTTCAACAGCAGACCGCCGAAGAAAAGCAGAACTTCTTGAAAAGCAATTGGAATGTACAGAAAAGATGGCCTTGTTAAATAATGCCGTAAAGAAGTACAAGGATTTGTATTTGGGAGAAGAAGACGAAGACGACGAGGAAGAGGATCAGGAAGAAGTACAAGTTGTAGACGACGAAAAGACTGAAGTTGAAAAGGTAGACGAAAACGAAAAGGAAGTAGCCCGTGTACCTCGAGGATTACCTGGAGCACGTAGACCTGTCACTGGTAAACTTCAATTAAAGATAGTGGAAGCGCATGAGTTAGCACACGCACCCACGCGTATGTTTCGCGATCCTCATACTGCAGTCATGGTTAAAATTGACGGAAATATTCAATTTCGTACCCGTCTTTCAAAGAACGACAAATGGACGGACTCTTTCGAGATGCATGTCGATAAAGCAACCGAAGTTGAATTGTTGATTTTCGATCAATCAGGTGATTGTACCCTACCCATTGGTTTGCTTTGGCTGAAAATTTCGGACATAGCGGAAAATCTGCGTAAACAAAAGCTGGAGTTGGAATTACACGATTCAAACTGGGTTTCTGCTGAAGTCGCTCAGCAACACAACGATGATGAAGACAGTGGTGCTTTACATGCCTCTTCGAAGAGAAAGAATACCGAAGAAGAAAATATCAAGAAAAAGGCTATGGATGGCGGAATAGCGGCCTGGTTTGATGTGGAACCACTCGGACGCATATATCTGGAAATTAACTTTGGTAAAGTCCCTTATTTTTTTTTTTTTAGCAAAAACCTAAAATTAAACAATTTCTCTTCTTTTTATAGTTCGTGAAAATGTCAAGAGAAGACCAATGGATAAATTGGGCAGAGCGGGTGCTGTGCGTGAAAGAAAGGGTGAAGTCCATGAGATGAATGGACATCAGTTTGTCGCTAGACGATTCTATCACATCATGAAGTGCGCTTTATGTGGAGATTTCATGGCAAAACTATCATTCCAATGTGAAGGTATAAAACGGAAAGCACATGAAAATCAGATCATTTTTGCTGAATGGAATAAGCAAATTATTAATAGATTGTGGGCTGGCGTGTCACAAAAAGTGCTATACTCGCGTAGTGACTCGGTGTATTTCCAGAGCTTCTTCCAAGTTGGTAAAAATCGAAAAAAGAAAAGAAAAAAAAAACTTGCCCATGTGAAGAAGATAAGATACTCATATATTAATGATAATACTAGGATCATGACGAGGATGAGCTGAAGCATCGTATTCCACATCGATTTGAACCTTTAACAATTATTGGTGCAAATTGGTGTTGCCATTGTGGTTTCATGTTACCATTGGGTTTTAGAGGAGCGCAAAAGTGCGATGGTAAGTTAACTTTAATATGCAATGAACGAGATAAGGGAATTCATTTTCTGTACAACTACTAGAATGTGGTGTTGTGTGTCACACAAAATGTGCTCACCTAGTGCCTGATTTCTGTGGCATGTCTATGGAAAAAGCAAACTTGATGTTGAGCGAAATGAAAGCAGCAAATAACCGTCGTCGTACATTCCACTCTGATAGTTTACCACAGTTTTCCTCGGACAACCATCAAAAGCCTCTATTTGCCTCTACATCCAGCATAACTCAACAACAACAACTACAACAAAATAACAAATCACAGCCCTATCTCTCAGTACCAGAGGTATCCCCTCAACCTTCATTTTCTACACCTGTATCACCAAAAAATAATTCAAACTTGGCTCGCCCGTTATCGTTAAGCCATGACCCTTCTTCATTCCACTCTCTGACGCATTTATTCAGTCAAAATACTATTAGTGAGACATTATCGAAGGTCGGAAGTCACTTGGTAAAGTATTCATTATCAGAGGGAAGTTATTTGAGGTCTTGTTTTTTAATCATCTCTTATAGACAACACCGGTGCAAGTGAATAGAAAAGTGGGTCTAGACGATTTCAATTTACTGGCCGTGTTGGGTAAAGGAAATTTCGGTAAAGTCATGCTCGCAGAAGAAAAGTATACAAATGAGCTCTACGCTATTAAAATCCTTAAAAAGAGATTTGTACTTGACAATGATGAAGTTGAAAGGTATACACAGATATGTCTATACATTTTTAAAAAAAAAACGAAATATTAAACGTCATTTTCTGTTCCATAACAGCACACGATCTGAAAAGAGAGTATTTTTGGCAGCTAATCAGGAGCGTCATCCATTCTTGGTCAACCTTCACTCTACCTTCCAAACTGAAACTAGAATCTATTACGTTATGGAATATGTGAGCGGCGGTGATCTTATGTTACAAATTCAAAGAGAGCAATTCTCAGAAGCGAGAGCCAAGTTTTATGCTTGTGAAGTATTACTCGCCTTGGAATATTTTCACAAGCACGGCATCATTTACAGAGATTTGAAATTGGATAATATCATGCTGTGCTTAGACGGACATATCAAATTAGCTGATTACGGTCTTTGTAAAGAGAACATGAGTGGCAACAACACTACAAATACCTTCTGTGGTACTCCAGAATTCATGGCACCAGAAATTCTCTTGGAACATAGATATGGTCGAGCTGTAGACTGGTGGGCATTTGGTGTTTTATTATATGAAATGCTCTTGGGTCAATCGCCTTTCAAGGGTGAAGATGAAGATGAAATCTTTGATGCAGTCTTGGAAGACAATATCCTATATCCCATCAATATGTCAAAGAATTCTGTGTCTATTTGTGAAGCAGTAAGTCATCAGCGGAAGATTTCCCCACTGCGCTTTCTAATACTCTTTTTTTTTTTCTGCATCTTAGCTTCTTGAAAGAAATCCAGAGAGACGTTTAGGTGGCGGTAAAGGTGACGCACAGGAAGTAAAGAACCATCCATTTTTTGCTGGTGTTAATTGGGACGATATGCTTGCGAAGCGTGTGACTCCACCTTTCTTACCTACTATTAGTGGAAGAGCGGACACTTCCAATTTTGATGAAGAATTCACAAGGGAAATTCCGATTTTGACACCAGTCAATGCCATGTTGACAGCTCAGGAACAGCAAGAATTCTCCAACTTTTCCTATGTTGCCAATTGGGCAATCAACTCGTAGTAATATATTCAACCATTATCTAATTCACTTTAATAAATCACATCATACGCATACATACGCACGCACATAAAAGGACAATGATGATGATGTTGTTGTTGTTGTTGTTGGTTTATTATTATTGATTTGTTTAACGTCTTTTACAAGTTAACATGAGAGGACAAGCAACGAGTAGGATGGTTAATGCAAATATGAGCATTAATATTTGGAATCCATTCGCTTTGAAGACTGGCTCAGATATAATCACGCCCGAAATTAGAGGGCCCAGCAACATACCAAACGAATAGGACATGTTATACAATGCATAAACTAATAAATATTAAAGGCATTATGTATAGAATTGTGAGTATTCAATTTTGTTGATATAGTAAATATAACATTTATTATTACCTTGCGCAAACGCGTTGCTACCCTGGATAGTAATTTAGATTAGTTCGTATTGAGTACATACAACGTAACGCTTCAACACTCTTACCATTTCACTGACAATAGTTCCCATTTCAGGCATAAGTGGGGTATGTATAAGCGGATTTGATAATCCAAACATTAACAAGGAGGGTATCATGTAATAAATCGAAGATACCTGAATACCTACCAAAACAGATGCAATAGCCATGAGAAGCATACCACAAGTGATGAAGAGCGGTCTGTTATTAAGCTACAAAAGACAAAAGTAAGATTAAATCGATATAATATAAAGTGGTGATGCACCCTACCTTATCAGACATATAACCTGTAAATAAACCCAGAAAAGATGGCAAGACAAAGGCAATGAACATGACTATTATGTAGAATAAAGTGAATTGTTGATGTTTGTTATTTGTATCATGTTTTAATCAAACTCTATTCTATTATGTATGTACCTCCTACTGTGGATATCGAAACATGATATTTTTCTTGAAGATAAATGGGTAAAGCAGGTTCAATGCCAGACAGCGTTGCAGAAGTAACGAAGCAACAAACAGTGCAAGATATGATCCGCGGATTTCGTAACAAACCAAGCAACTGTTTACTGTTTTTGTCCTTTTCGTGATGGTGGTGGTGTTGTTTTGTTTTGGATACAAGACCAGTTGTTTCTGTGGTAGGTCTCTCAGATGTCTTTTTTATGGGTTCAGCTATCCAAAGTGTTACCAAGAGAGCAAAGAGAGCAAAGAGACTACACAGATAAAACGGTGCAGCAATGCCTCCATAATCGTAGAGCATCCCTCCAAGCACGGGTCCCAGTACAAAGCCAACCGTATGAGACATGATGACTGTTCCCATTGTTCTCCCCAGCTGATCTACTGGAAAAGTATCGGCTAACATACCCAAGCCAATGGTCCTATCATGTATAAAAATGGGTGGAATTATAAAAAAAAATAATATCTTAAGTAACAGAGTGCATTTATCATACCATGAGGCTCCTGCAGATACACCTTGGCAAACTCTCGCTATGACAAGTAAAGTAAAAGTGTTTGCCCAAGCAAAGCATAATGTTGAGCCAATGAGGAAAAGGTTTCCAAACATGACAGGGTATCTTCTGTTTTGATATTTGTCGGATACGATGGCAAATGAAGGTGTGGCAACGAGATATCCTAAAGCTTTTTGGGATACTTTATAAGTATCGATACAATAGCGAAAATGTGAGGAGAATATGTATATTACCAAAGCAACCGAACAATACACCAACGTCTTTAGATGTACCGTGAAACTTGTCTATTACCAGCGCAGGTAAACATGGAATAACTGAACCGTATACCAACATATCACTGGAATTCAAGATTAGAACAATAATAATAGCTCATACACTTACTACTAAACGACAAGACTTACGTGAAAAGAATCAAGGCAACTAAAAATGCCACTGCGAGCTTGGAGGACCTTGCTCTACACCATTTTGAATTTTCAATATGAACGTCAAGCACGGATACGGTGTCAGTTGACGAATAAGATGATAAAGTGGATATATCTGTGTCGTAGTAATCCATGGCTGACTGAGGGTTAAAATCAAAAGAGAAAAAAGAAAGAGAACGCTATCGAAAGAACGTTTTGATTCTATTTATTTGTTTTCAGTTTCACACTTTGTAACTTGGTGTTAGCGACTCGTCTTTTTTGCATTATTCATGTGTGGGTGTCTGTAATGAGGCGAATAGGCCCAGGCTGACCTTGAATTTGACAAAGTCACTTTTTTCAGTTCTTCTCTTTTTCAATAACCAGCTTTTGCCTATCTTCCAAGCTGCGATAAAAAAATGAAAGGTTAGCAAGCAAATACAATCCTTTGCAGCCACAGTATTGTTAAATACATCAGTTTGTTTAGCAGATACAGTTGAGAGTGTATATCAGTCATTACCTGGTGGCAACGCTGCTTCTTCCAGACCCGTAAGATCTGCCATGGTGTCAATTAGAGATCTAATTGTAAAATAATTATTCATTTTATTTTTGACAGGAATCGGTGAATGAGTTTTTGACCGAGTTTATTAGACCTACTTCGGATGCAGAGAAGGTGATAAAGGCCTCAAAGCCTGTGCATGTTGATAAAATGAATGTATTTGTGACAGAAGAAGCAAAGAAAGAGAAACGTATACTCAAGACGAAAAAGAGAGATCCCAAGTTAACAGCGAGAGAGAAGCGAAGATTAAAGATATACGAGATTCCAAAGGAAGCACACAAATATGAATTGTTTATGCCACTTTCAGCACTATGGCAAGAATATATGGAAAAGTTATTAAAGCAAGGCACTCAAAACTTTGAGCAAAAGTTGATTAAAGCAGATTTTCATGGAGCACCTTTTACAGTGATTCAGAGCACAAATCCAAGTTATGTTGGCGTGTCAGGCATTATTGTTCAAGAGACACTATCCATGTTTAAAATCATTACAAAAGAAGATAAATTGAAACGTAAGTAGTAGTAAAGTAATTACTTGAAAGTAGATTCTAATGATACAAATAGAAATACCCAAGAATAGCACTATTTTTACTATCAAGATTAAAAAGAATGAAAAGCAACAAGAAAAGGATTATGTATTGTATGGACAACAATTTGTATCTCGTCCCTCTGAAAGAGCAGTCAAGAAGTTCAAGCCAAAACCATCCATTAATATGTAATTTTAATTGGTTGAAGAAAGGGGGGAAAAGAGTTGAGGTTATTTATTAAAAGAAGAAGAAGTTGGAAGAGGAAAAAGTAAAAAATAAAAGAATGGGTTTGCTATATGTTAAATGTGTGTGTGTGTGTGTGTGTGTGTGTTTGTATATATAATTAAGATGTATATTTTACTACTTTACTTATAAAATTAGACACTTCTTCTTTGTCTTTCTACCAGAAGGCTTATTCATCATTAAAGCAGCACGAGTAGCATTTTCAAATACTTCACGTACACCTTCACCAGTCTTTGCAGAACATTCAAGATACTTGTAGGCACCAATCTTTTGTGCAACACCCAAACCCTAAAATGAAAATCTATTTTTAGTACAATTTTAATGATCAATTTGGACAACATGTAATACATACTTCTTCAGCAGTAACAGGTCTTTGAGAAGTTCTTCTAAGTTCTTCAATCTTTGCGGGATCATTTCTTAAATCCTTCTTACAAGCAACCAAAAGAATAGGAAGACCTTGACAGAAATGAAGTACTTCAGAAATCCACTATAAAGTAATTAAATAGTATGTCAGCATAAGTGCACTTTTTCTCTTTCTCTCTTTTACGTACCTTTTCTTGAACATTGTCCAAGGAATCAGGAGAATCAATAGAGAAACAGATAAGAATGACGTGAGAGTCAGGATAAGAAAGAGGACGAAGACGATCATAATCTTCCTGACCTTTAAGAGATTAAAAAAAAAAAAGTTAAATATCAACTATACACTTTTTTATAAAATCTAAAGACTTACCAGCAGTATCCCAAAGTGCTAATTCAACATTTTTACCATCAACTTCAACGTCGGCTACGTAGTTTTCAAAAACAGTGGGAACATACAACTAATATTTGATACGTCAGCCTTTAAAAAAAAATAAACATTTCAAAGATTATTATTTTACCTCAGGGAAAGTACCTCTGGAGAATACAATCAAAAGACATGTTTTACCGCATGCACCATCGCCCACGATCACGAGTTTTCTTCTAATTTCAGCCATCCTATTATAGGAGAAAAAGATTATGTTTTAGTGTCAAAAATATATACATTATCAAATCAAAAAAGAGAAAAGTAAGATGTAAATGAAAGAAAGCGTGTAAAGAAGAAGAAGAACAAGCAGTTTAGAAAAAAACCCCGGAGTAAATAGAAAAGTGTCATCTCTTCTACATTCTCCAGCTTGAATTTCTTGAAAAGAAGAAACAAGGGACCTTTGTATAACAATTGGAACAAAGACAGAAAAGTAAAAGAGAGAAAAAAAAAGAAAAGTAGTAGTCATTAATATATAAATGAAATACAGATTGAGATGTGCGCAAAAAAAGGAAGAAGAAAAGAGAACAAAGCCCTTTGTGTGTGTGTGTCGCTCTTTACAGTAATAAAAGAAGGGTGAAAACGCTACTAAAATACTTTACCTGTGGTATATATGTTATATTAAAGATGAACAAAGTCGTTTAAAAGAAGTTGTAAAAAAAAAAAGAAAAAGAAAAAGGGAAAAAGCACGAGTTTGGCTCCAAGGTCGACCGAAAATATGAATACTCCAAATTATTGGGGCGTCCTTTGAATTCACCAATTACAGTGGATTCCCTTCATCCAACCAATCAAACTCTTCTATTTTTGGCTTCACCATGTTACTTTTAAGGTTAACCTCAAAGTACACTTTTACTGATAATCACGCCCTTTAGCCACTATCTATGTATAATCTTGGCACACATTTTAATATATCAAATACTCGGACAATAGAAAAAGAAACCATGCAAAAAAGACACATCTTTATACTCCATGTTTTACCTGCCCATATATGAATTTATTGTAATAAATAACCTCAACATCTAGCAGATCATGGAAAATTTAGCCGTTACTTTCTAGGAATTTATCAAGTAAAACTTATCTTTAATGATTTGAGTCAATAGAATTATTTACCAACCAATTGAACTTCCTAAAATGTAGTTGTTGCTCGGTGTGGCTGTCACCATCGCAATTAAAGATACATTGATCTCATATACCTATTAAGGAAAATCAGACACAAGACTTCTCTCAACCTGGTAATGCGTGCAACCAAAAAAATGATAGTCAACCTTAGCCCCCCACCACTGATGATGATTATCATTTATGCATTCACTTGCTAAAGAAGGAATGACCGTCTAAAACTCAACAAATTACACACACAAGTTGATTATTCAATATTATTTAATTATACTATTATATCACACTACTTAAACACGACGCTCGAGATAACTTTGAATCATACCAAGAGCAGAGGCTTCGTACTCCTTCAAAACAACATCATCCTCGGATATAATAGTGTTTCCTTGAACAAAGGACTTGCGGGGTTGCTTGGAGTTGATGACAATATCACGAACGCTGTTCCATTCCTCAGGAACACTAGTCACTTCCAAATAGAAATCTGTACCTGTAACCTCATCAGCAGTTGCCTTGTAAATTTGTAATTTAGTCAAAAACTCGGAAACAGCAGGTGCACCGACAGATCTGATCTTGCTTCTATCCAAGTGAATCTCTAAACTTTCCTTGTTATCTATAGTACAAGGCTTGATTTGTAAAAAGTCGTGGCCAGCCTTCAACATTACATTCATGATAGCATAACGAGCTTGCATATGAGCTTGTCCCCACTACAATAATAATGACACTAAGAATTAGCAAAATGCGATATCTATACACCCAATAGCATCTACATGCAAACATACCTTCTTGGCGGAGGGATTGTAGAATTCAAGAGCAGTGATACCAGCTCTTGCCATGTTCAAATACATAATATACAAAATATCTTCGGCTTCTTGTCCTTCATAGTTGAAAATCTTTAAAATATCAGCGTGAGGAGAAAGAGACAAAGCAATGCATTCAGCACGACATTCTTCGTAACTGGCAGCAATACTCTTGAACTGAGTAGAGAAATTTTGACCAGCCTTGTACCAGGTCTTGACAGGTTCCTTGGTGATAGGGTTAATCACCTTGTCCAAGTCAAAGTTAAGTTTACCCTCCTCATCTTCAGAGAACAACTTGCCAGTGCCATGACCTAATTCGTGGGTACCCACTTGAACTTCAAAAGAGCGATTACGGTAGTCAACATAGAGTTGAAGATCCTCTTCACGAATAAAGGGATACTTTTCATTGGGTGAAGCAGCAGAAATTACATTACCCAAAGAGACGTTCTTGGAGCCATAAATTTGAGTGATGTTGGTGTAGTTGGGAATATTGATACCAGCAGGGATACCAGCTGTGGCAAAAGACAAGACTTCCAAGGAGGTGAAATCAGGCTTGTTCAAGGTCTCTCTTTCAAACTCGGAGGTCCAAGGCAAACGAGCGACAAACAAAGGTGCATTATCCACCAATCTATTGAACTTGAGAGTTTGCTCCTTATTAACCATAGCGACAAAACCTTCCCATTCAGCACGAACACCTTGAGGATCGCGATAAGTTTCAATAAAGCCAATGTTAGTCTCCACTTGAGGACTGAGATCCTTTAACCAAAAACGTTGAGACTCCATATGAGCTTCAATAGATCCATTCTTAAATGAGGTGTAGTATTGTTCCAACATGTTCTTTTGAGTTTCATTTGCTGTATAAGGAATAGCGTCGTGAATAGCTTGGGCTACCTTTTTCATGGGTGCTTGGAAGTCAGTGTATCGAACAATAATAGTAGATCCATTCTCCAAAGTGTATGACTTGGCGGGTACCTCTTCCTCGGCAGCTGCAATCACTAATTCAAATTCATTCTTGGCGTCGTTCTTGAACAATCTCGTATTCAAAGGATTGATTTTCTCCTTTTCCAAAAAGAGTTGTACAACCTCGATATCCTTCTTGGTAATATTTTGAGTATAGTAACCAGAGAGGTGTCCGTCATCGGGGAAACCCAACAAGTTGTGAGCTACAGGCTCCACATTGTAAAGTTCCTCACGAGACTTTTCAAACAATTGGATAGCCTCTTGAGAGTTGGAAGCACGTACGATCTTTTCGAAATCGTCAACACTCAAACGAGGAATGAACTTTTCATCACCAAACGACTTGTAATTACTCAAATTGCCCAAGAATTGAGCAGCATACTGAAGGAACTGCTCAAAAGCTTCAGCAGAAACACCACTAAACAAGAAATACCTCTGTTTAGTACCCCTTCTTTCTATAACACCACCATAGCCAACCGTGCCTTTTTACGTTACCTGTTTTTTAAAAGGGTTTGGGCGTCAACCATATTACCAGCTTCATTGGAGAAAGTCTTCAAGATCATGTCGTAAATAGCAACGGCCTTAGGGTTCGTTTGCTCGATAATAATACGAGTACCCTCAAAAGCTGCACGTGACATGTAGTGAGCATATTTCTTTTCCTTTAAAGTGAGAGTGTCAAAGAAGGGCTTGGCTTCGAGACGAGAAAAGGGTGAATTTTCATCAGCGAAATAACGTTGTGATAAAGTAGTAGTGGACATTCTGCACAGCTTATTCAAAGTAAAAGGACTTTGTTTAGTGGTTCTTATAAGAGAATAAAAAGAAGAAGAGGAAGAGGAAAAGAGACGACGATACATATTTTCAAACAAAAAATATGTAACAAACGTATATTACTCTTTTTGGGGTGAGGGATCCAAACTTGGTTGATATATTTTTCGCACACAATGATTGGTTTTAAAATCATAGGGAATTCTATTCCATTTGAAAAAAGAATCTCCACCTTTTTTTCCAAAGAAAGTAGGATTTGTCTTATTTGGTAACTAAATGGATTCAAAAAAGAGATTATACTCAAAGGAGTTGAATTTCATCGTTTCATTTTTAAACCTCGAACGTCGCTTTGTAGAGCGTGTTTTAAGTAGAAAAGAAGAAGAATGGCAATAAGATAGCATCGAGTGAAATTTTAAGCTTATTGTCAAGAAATATGTACCTGGTTCTCTCCTCCTCCACTATTTAAGGTACCTGAATGCGGCGTAAATTGCTACAAAAAGGGTCTTACATAAGGGAAATGTTGAAAAGTGTCACAAAATCATCCCGAAAAGCTTGTATTGCCCGAGACCGTGGCAACAACTCTTCTCTAGAGCAATTCTATAAAAATTAGCGCCGAGAATGGTATCATCGTAGTGCCTCATCTTCAAGCTCCAACCAGTGTCTTGAAAGTAATTTGGATGCTACTCTAAAGAGAAATAAAACGATATCACTGACGGAATATTCTACCTGAAAGCCTAGTACCAAATAATTTGGTGCGGTAAAACACAGACGAAGCACTATCCATACCAATGAATAGAGGGAATCCTTCCATATTTATTCGCAAAAGAGAAACATATCATATGTAAACTTTTTTTTTTTATGCGAAAAGTTTTTTTCCATACTCATTAGCAAATAAATAACACCTTTTTACACACTCAGCGGGAGTAAAAATGCTGCAATAATTATGTGTATCTTTCTTTATGTTTCAATCTTCATTAAGAAACCCATTTGCCAAGAATGTCTGCTGCTTCATACGTTGTAGATAATAATAGATACTCGACATCAAGGACAAGCTCTTCTTACTCGAGCATTGCTGAGTTAAGACAAAGAGCCTATGTCGACAAGGCAGACACAGAAAAGTATAATATAAAGAGATGGCTCAACTCTGTATACAGTCTCTATGAACAAGTAAATTCACTTTCATAGCAGGAATCTTGAATTGAAATTAACTAATGACTTATTTCTCTTTTTAAGGGAGACCAAGCTCTTCTTGGTGACGATTTAGAAAGTGCATATATTGCTTATATGCGAGGTTGTAGGTAGAGTACGGGACTTTTTTCGTATAATAATATATTTACCAATGAAAGAATCTACTTGTATTAACCAGAGTTTTTAACTCCAATGTAGCATCATGGTAGAAATTATCAAGTTGCATTCACAGTACAACGACATCCGAGGAGATCCAGCTTATATGCAGATAAAGCAAGTAGGTCTATACAATACGATTACGAAACCAAAAACTTTCTAAACTTATATGCAAAAACTTTAGCGGACAAACGATGAAATTTTTGCTTTACTAGCTAAACTAGCACCCAAGATTGAAGATTCCTATAAATTGCCAAGACAACAACAGTATGTGAACACCAATACTACCACTCATTTTAACATTAACCCCGTGAGTCCGACGACTGCCTCAGCTGCTTCTTACGCTTACATTCCAAGTCATGACCCACGTAACTTTCCTCTTTACACTTTAAACGATTTACCTCAACAAAGCAATAATCTTAATATGCCTTCGCAACACCTTTATCCCTCGCCTCACCAGTCTTCAGACGTCTCTGGATTAACACAGGCTGTATCTACCAAGTTGAATATATCAGGAACCAGTGCAGAGACTACTAGAAATGATGTAGTTCAGTTACCTTCTTGGACAAACAATATATTCCCTCAAGTGTCAGTTATTGAACCTATCGAATTAGCGAAATGGATTACAACAAAGAACAATCCACCGAGTGTTTTGTTGATAGACGTGCGACGGAGGGATGTCTTTAGAGCGGGTTGTATTAAACATCAGTGGATTATTCAAATTGACCCCTCAGTGTTACAAAAAGAGTAAAGAGATCATCCAATTAAGCAGAATATACTCACTAACTACTTTTTCTCTAAAAAAATAGAACGGTGCCTTTAAAGATCCATGAGTCTTTACTGCAAAATCCTGAAGCAGAGCGTACCTTGTTCTCAGGGAGAGCTCGATTTGATTTAATTGTATATTATGATCAGAATACAAAAAACTTGGAGTCAGCACCTGGACCGATGATTCACCTGAAACGAGCATTAGAATCACAGCAATTAAGGAGACCACCCATGATGTTAGTAGGTGGATTTGATGCTTGGCAATCTATCGTGGGCGAAAGAGGTGTATATGTATTCCCTCCCATCGCTCATAAAGAGAAAAAACATTGGTTCAAAAGTAATCTCAGCACAAGCAGTGTTGGAAGTAGTGCTTCATCCAGCGATCATGAACAACATCGCACCCTGTATGATTACGTAAGTAGATATACTTTCTATCAAATGAAATGAAAAAAGTCTTTTCTCAAACGCTTCGTTCTTTTTTTCTGCGCTTAGTTTGCTGGCAAGACAAGCCATCATCATCATTCTTCGCAACAACCTCCACAGTCACAACCAAGCATAGCACATCAATATAAACCCATATCTATACCACTACCTTTACCAACTGCGCCTAGAAAAGAATCTTCTACCACTAGATATCCCGAGTTATTATCACCAACGTCTGAATCACCAATGAATGGTCAGATCTCCTCCCAGCAGCAACAAGCTTTACCACCGCAGCTATCACAAGATCTACAACCTGTTCCAGCATCATATCCTAAACTTCATAGACGTAGAACATTCATTGATAATCCCTTCAATGGATTCACAACGACCACAACCAAGCTATACGATGTACCACCCATGTCTTTACCCAAAAATACCAAAAAACCATCTAATTTAAGTCCACTGACTACAACTAATTTACATCCTCAACGACCCTCCTCTGCTGAACCAAGTGTATCTATCAGCAGGCCATATGCCTTAGCGGAATTTCATCACGTGTCTACCAACAACATTCACTCCAGTCCTACAAGTAGTTCCTTTTCTCAACTAGGCACCGTAGTGGCAATTGGCACTACAGGCTTGAAGAATCTGGGAAATACTTGCTACATGAATTCAATCATTCAATGTCTCAGTGGGACAATTCCTCTAGCAAGATATTTTATATGTAAGTAGTGCATTTATTGCAAAAGAATGCTTATAGAGAAAAGTACTAAGCGGAATTTCTTTAATGATAGCTGGTGTGTTTAGACAACATTTAAATAGACAAAATAAATGTGGCACTGGAGGTGTATTGACAGAAAGCTTTGCAGAGCTACTGCGCGTAATGTGGAGTCAAAGTTACAATTTTGTATCACCAATGACATTCAGGGATGCATTGATTAGATTTGCACCCCGATTTGCAGGCACAGACCAGCAAGACTCTCAAGAGTTTCTACTTTTTTTATTGGATGGATTACACGAGGACTTGAACTCTGCTGCTGGCAGGCATATTTCTGATGCAACATCACTTGAAGATGAGTTAAAATTTGAGAAGCTTCCAGATTGGCAAGCAAATGCCTTATCCTGGGAAAAGTACCTCAAGAAAAATTCTAGTATCATTGTCAGTTTATTCCAAGGTCAATATAGAAGTAGGTTAACATGTTTATCATGTAAACAGGTGAGTGTATACGTCCTGTCGCTATACAATAGTATTTTGCTCACGTTATTTGTGAATCACCTAGACATCCACAACATACAACGTATTTATGTCACTGTCGTTGCCGATTCCAGCAAAGAAGTTAAGGATATCAAGCGTTACATTATATCAATGCTTAGATTACTTTGTAAAAGAAGAAACTCTTGACAAAGAGGATGCGTGGAAGTGTCCCCAGTGTAAAAAGAAGCGAAAGGCGCTCAAGCAACTCACTCTTATGAAATTACCAGATATTCTTTTGATACATTTGAAAAGATTTTCGGTCGATGGACTTTTCAAAAACAAATTAGATACAACTGTGAAGTGTCCTACCAGGTAAAAATTTGCTGTCGCAATTATCTTTTCTTTACCTTACTCACGCTACCCCAACGAGGGGCTGTTTATCAGGAGTTTAGATCTTTCGGGGTATGTTCCGATGACTTCAACCCCCTCTCCACCTCAGGATCGACCGTCTTTTAAATATGATCTATTTGCTGTATCCGTAAAGTACCAAATCGAATTTTATCTTCGATCTTGCACGTTCTCACAAACAAAACTAAAAAAAAAAGATTCTAACTATATTTATAATTTGATAGAATCACTATGGATCACTAACGGGTGGTCATTGTAAGTGCTACCATATCATTTGAAAGATGATGATTTTGAAAGATGTTCATTGATTGGTATACTAACGATGTACATGAATAGACACTGCCTGCGTGAGAGATGACTATACAAACAAATGGCACTATTTTGACGATAGTAAATTCTCTCTATGTGATGAGAACAAAGTGGTGGTAACGTATCACACGGCAACGAATCGAAACTATCCCTGCTCACCCTGATTTTTCTATATAGACAAAAGCTGCTTACAACTTGTTCTACGTGAGATCCAAAGTAAAATAATTGTAATATATAATTTTTTTTAATTTTTTAATTTAATCAATAATAAAAAATTGAACCAAAGTGCAATAAGTGTGCATCAATGCACAACAAACACACGAACAAACACTTGTACAAGGGGAATGAAAGGGAAAGGGAAAGGGAAAAAAATTAAAGAGTGTATGTGTTATCAAAGCATAGACACAATTGAAAGATGGGAAAGAGAATTAATTAGTGAGGGGGAGGGCGTGAACATAAAAAAATTTCTGAATGATGAGGTGGGGAAATGATGAGAATGCGTTGGTGTATATATTATGAGTGTAGTAAAAATGAGGCATATGAAATTAGAACAGGAAGAGTTGATATAGTAATGGTATAAAATGCAACAATTTTCTGAATTAAGTGGGGTAATAAATCTCTGAATGATGGGATATGTAAATTATGTTAAATGCAAAAGGATAAACGAAGTATGTCATTCACTATTTCTTTTCTTGAAAAGAAATGAAGTTGCTGTTGTTGTGCTTGTTTTATATCATAGATGATGGAGCGGTTGAGGAGGAAATGATCAGGTCAAGACATGAATCATAATATCCACCATCGACGGAAGAGACAGGTGAGTCAATTGAGAGCATAGGTGTCACTTGCTGAGACATGGGAGAGTAGTTTAAATTAGAGTAGAAGTCCATACTAGATGAAGAAGTGTTGGTATTATTCCAACGAGGAGTACCACATTCGCTGTTGTTAGCAGTCAAAGAGGACTTCATAATGGAATAAGGCTGAATAAAGCGAGTGCCATCAGTAAGATGTAAATCTTCAGTCATACGTCTGCTATTGTGTTCGACCTAATATGAATGATAAATTGTTAGCTGTTTTGAAATTGGCTATTGTAGTAAATCAGTTACATACGTTATAAGAATGGGGCCAGCTGGCCTCTTGTTGTTGTGGTACTCTTGATCCAAGAGCAGGACATGATTTCCTTCTCCACTCTTCAGTGCTCATGATTGGGGATGCTGAGAAGTCAAACTCGTCATTGCTGTCAATTACTGGAGCAAGAGGGTGAATTGGTAATTTGAACCATTCTTCTACCTTGACTGATGGTGATTGATGCTCTAACATGGTGCTTTTCTCAATTAATGGAGTTGATGTGTTTGAGTCGAAAATACAAGAAGCTGCTGCAACATCGGCAATAGATCTGGCGGTGTTATCCCAGGCTTTGAGATTATTGAAGAATTGAGAAAAAAGAACGGGTGATTTTTGATCTTGTTGACAATGTTGTTGTTGTTGATTATGTTGTTGTTCATCGCTTTGATCTTCACCGGATTTGCGTCTTTGAAGCTTTGCTTTAGCTCTTCGGTTTTGGAACCAAATTTGAACGCCGCGGGGAGTCATATCTAACTTCTGTGCAAGAATACGACGAACGGTTGCATTAGGTTTAGGATTTTCCAAAAATGACTTTTCAAGAATCTTCAATTGTGCACGAGAGGTACGTCTGCGGTGCTTTATCTCAAAAGGGTTATAAAAGGTGGGTCTAAAGTCGCCGTTACCATTGCCGTTCATCATAGGGTATCCTAATAAGTAAGAGTTTGTTTCCTCGTTCTCGATGAGCATGTTTCCCATGTTATTTTGATGGTAGTAATTATTATCAATAGGTACTACGTTAAACGATTGTTCGAATGGCTGCATTAACATTTCGGGTGACATAGTAAAGTTCAAGTGATAAAAAAGAAGTGAGAAAAATAAAATAAAAGTGTGGAAAGTTTGATTTTATACTTTGAAGGGAAATTCTATTGTTGTATTTATATACTTCTTTTTATTTCGATACGAATAAGAAAGGGATAACAAAGGGGATAAATATATATATATATATAAATAACATTTATACATATATATTTATATTTATGTCCATTCGAACATAATTTTATGCACATACGCACACTCGCACGCACACAAGCCAGCGAACGTTATATGTACATATATATCTATCGAAAGGAAATAGACCTTTTGAGGGGAAGGGAATTCTTAGTAAAGGAGTGTTATAAAGGGACTTTTTGATTGATGTATGTGTAAACATATTCTCGGGATGAGGTTTTAAAGATTACACGAGACTTGAAGGAATGAATTTGCTGTTATTTTTCAGAGACTGTACAGCGATAGAATATAAAAGAACTTTTCATCATCCAGGCTGTCATGTATTAAACATTAAAACTATGGAGGACTGCATAAATACTCCATACAAGTTTACCTGATTACGTGAAAAAGCATAAAACAGAGTTTTTTACAAAGGCAGTATTCAAAAAAACACAAATCGCAACAAATTTGGAAGGTACAATGACAACGAAGGGGAAAGATTGATTTACTGTATGAGTGTTTTTCTCTATACTTAGTAAGCTAATTGGTGATGAATTTAGCAGTAAATAGGAGAAGTGTACGTTTTATGCTATATGTATATATATGTATCGTCTGGTATGTTACTTGAACTCTATAACAATAAACTTAATAAAGGGACTTTACTGGTACAAAAAAAGATTAGCTGATGCCATACACTCAAGGAGCCAAAATATACGGAGAAACAAAAGTAAAATAGAATATCAATTCAAATTTAGAACAACCGGCAGCTTCATTGTGTTTCGTTCTTTTGATCGTCACCATCGGTGATCTCTATAAAGATGAATTTAGGTTGTCTAAAGAGATAACATTAGTCACCTATTCTTCCCATTCAGTTTTACGTCGGCTCAAAGAGGTACACCTCTCCCCTTACAATACGTAAAATGTCATGAATGGCGTCAATATTTGTTTACAAAAGTACAATGAACGATAAGAATACAAATAAAGAGAAAGTCCCGCTCAAAAACAAGTTATTGATAAACTAACTAGAGCGAATAAGAGAACCTTCAATTAAATATATTATTAAAGCTTATTACACGAAACAGATTCATCTGAAGTATGTGATTTAATTCTCTTCACTTGCTCCCTTTTTAGCCCTTTCTTTTAACCCTTTTAACTTTATTATGTATGTGTATGTGTGTGTATTAAATCATTGTTACTTGGCAACTGAATGTTTTTAATTTGATGATGTGAAGTGGTGTTTTATGCAGTTTTATCCCTGTGTCAACACATTCCTGGGATAAATTCGGGGAAGCACGAGCGCACGCATTTTATTTTTTCTGGTCCATTTTCTAATTTTGTTAAAGCAACCAATGATCGTGGATGGTGTGATTCACTATACCGCTAATCCTAACTTGTCAAACCTACGTACTTGCATACGGTGTTTATGTCGTGCATAGCAGGAGTTTGCGTAGAAGGGATTGGAACTTCCTTCTCGAATTGTGTCACCGTAAACTACTAAGTATATGCAATGCATATTACTGATCGTCAAACAAATGTTTACAAAAAAAAAAATGAAGACGATACATCGCAACATATGCGTAAAAAGATCAATTTATGTCGTTAGATGTTGTTGTCGTCGCCGATTGTTGTGTAGTCTTTTTACTTAGCTTTCAAATTGATTGAATTAAAAGGGAGCTTCAATTCGTTTAGTCATACTTCACATATGAAGGTAATTAGGACAAGGGATGAAAAATAATACTATTTATTTTCATCGTGGCTTGTTCTCCTATAAAACATTTTACCACGATCACAATAGCTATGGCTCTTTTATCAGACTACCCGATTGTTTATTTGCCACTGTGATAAACAACCAAGTATTTGAGTGAGAGTGTGTCTCGGAAATATGCACTCATATGAAAATATTTGTTTACGTGATCGAGCCAATCTCCTCGGAATACTCATACATGAGTACACCGGCGCTATGTTTCTATATAGAAATTCAATCATGTATTTAGGTAATAGACAAGTAAGTAAAATAGCTTCTCTCAAGTCACATTGAATGGTACTATTTGTGTTCGATTTAATTGTTCCTTGAAGGTCTTTTCCTTGTAAGTTCGTGCTGGAAAAGATGTCGTACAATACCACCGATAGATTGTTTGTCCCTGAGGGGATAATCTCGTGCAACAAAAAGAAATATGAGGATGCTTACTATGCAAATGTATAAGAACGGAGTAAGGGATGCTTTTTTTTTAAGAAAAGAGAAAAACAAATTTTTAAGCTATTCCGCTGAAATGATTTAGCTGTAGCACTTGATGATTTCAAAAGACAACAAAGTCTAAATTAAAGCGTGCTGCTTATAGTTGTAAATTTTGTCAAAAATATTTAGTAGAATCTGTTACAACATAAATTATCAAATCTGTACATTTTTCATTCTAGGGATTTGCAGGAGAAATTAAAGTCGGGTCGAGGAGCAGATTCTGCAAAGGGTTTTACCGCGAAAACGAGTCGTGACGTTTTTCCGCCAAAAATGCATTGGAATATACTGTAACTGCACCCCCGTTTTGGTAAGTAAGAATAAGCTTGTCTATTTTCATTCAGATCACCACCGTTTTAACGTTACTATTGGTATATAGTTGCTTGTTCCGTAAACATTGGCAAATTTATATCGAGGATAATAATACTAGCTTTTATACTCGAGATTCTAGGTATATCTTCACTAGCTAAAGAGTACGTAAACTCTTAGCTACATTGACATATCAAGCTGATGAAGTGATACTTGAGCGTCTAATACTATGCTATTCGCATGCGAGTAAGAGGTGTGGAAGGTGCAGATTTCTGGCGAATCTTGAGCGGATCAATCAGGATATTTGTTTTAAAACGATCCTCAAGAGAGAGCGATGCTTTTAGGCGAGATAATTACATCTTATTTCTCAAGTTTAAGCTGCTCTCTTATGCTTTGTACATTATGAGAACCCAATTTTTAGCTACGTATGTGTGGAATTATAGATATTTATTGTGGATACACTTGAGGCTGTGAAAATACAATCAAAATCAAACACTTGTAAAAAATGCCGTCTCTGCTCTTGACGGAATATGGTCTATTTGATTTGTAAAATAAATTCGGTACTCGTTGCAAAATATTTCAACACTCTCTAACAGTGGCAAAAAAATGACAATCAGCTCTAATCGTCTCAGCGCTGAGCTGCTGCACCTCTTTCTTTTCAGTGAAAACTATTCCTCTTTTTATCTCTTTTTATGTGCGCTTAAACCCCGCCAAAATTCGCACCTTTCGTACGAAGTAAACAAGAAAAAATGAAGTTCAAAGAAGAGAATTTAATACCATTACCTGTTGAAATCCATCAATCTGCCGATCTCTATAATTACTTGATACAACAATTGCTGAGATGTTATTACGCCATTGTTAAACCTGAACCTCATTTCAAAGGAACATTTATGGAATTTGGCAGATTTGTATGGATTCAGGACCAATCGTCGATCCATAAACTTTACAAGGCTGGTTTCTTTGGGAAAGGAGATTTGTCAAGGAGTGAGCCTACTTGGTTTAATAGAAATGTGCAGCAAAACAAAGTTTCTTTAGAGGAATTAACGGTCGAAAGGAGAAGAAAAAGAAGAAATGCAGATATTCAATCTAGTGATGATACCCTTAAGCCTCATCAAATTTTGGATTTTGCGCTTAATCAGGACGTTGAAACGTTTCAATTGGATTTATATGAAGCATTTTTTCTTTCCTATGCCACAAATTCGCTGTCCATAACAAGTGCTAATGGAGTAAGTTTTTGTATCGATCTTAGTATTTTGACCTTTAGTTTGACGTAACAATAATAGCAAATGCTGACTTTACAAAATTGTTGGACTTCGTTTGCTAAATGCAACATCCGCTTTAATGTAAATTACGCTGTATATCACTACTATAGAAGTCTTGGTTGGGTCCCTAAAAATGGATCGAAATTTGGTGTTGATTTCGGTAATGTTTACATCTTTAATTTTTAAGATTTCACTTCTGATGCGTTGAATGTGTTCTTTTAGTTTTATATCAGTCAGGGCCTTCTTATAGGCATGCAGATTATGCGGTAGTAGTAGTTCCTCTACAACATGATAAGATCGAAAGTCAAAAGAGCTGGGAGTGGCTTCTGCGCATAAATCGAATATGTACTCAAGTAAAAAAAACTCTGGTTTTATGTTATGTTCATACACCATATGATATCTCATCTTACACAAACCTTAGTGAATACACTATTAAGGAGGTCATATATAAACGCTGGTCGCCTCAGAAGAACAGAGAGTAATAACAATCGTTATAATTCAATACATCATCAACCTTTATTGCCAATCATAGAGTCATCACACAAGTGTGTACGTATATCACTACTATAGAAGTCTTGGTTGGGTCCCTAAAAATGGATCGAAATTTGGTGTACGTACACACTATGTTTACATCTTTAATTTTTAAGATTTCACTTCTGATGCGTTGAATGTGTTCTTTTAGTTTTATATCAGTCAGGGCCTTCTTATAGGCATGCAGATTATGCGGTAGTAGTAGTTCCTCTACAACATGATAAGATCGAAAGTCAAAAGAGCTGGGAGTGGCTTCTGCGCATAAATCGAATATGTACTCAAGTAAAAAAAACTCTGGTTTTATGTTATGTTCATACACCATATGATATCTCATCTTACACAAACCTTAGTGAATACACTATTAAGGAGGTCATATATAAACGCTGGTCGCCTCAGAAGAACAGAGAGTAATAACAATCGTTATAATTCAATACATCATCAACCTTTATTGCCAATCATAGAGTCATCACACAAGCATATTTTTCCCCTTTTTAATTTTCGAGTTACATGCTGGAGTGTTTGAGAAAATGCGTTAACAAAGAGAACCAATCATTAAAAAGTGTCTTTTATATAATATTATCGTAAAGCCAGACCTTTCATGATGCCGTGAATAGTGATAGTCAACGCTACTCTCTGTGATCACTAAGATAATATACATCTTTATGGCAACACAAGTAATTTTGTGTTGAATTAAATTTTATCAAAGAATACGTTACATTGAAAGTCTGTACTTCTTTATGGTAAAGGCTAAAAAATCTATCAGACAAAAGAAGTTTAAGAATCAGAAAGTATTTGAACAAATGTACGCATGTCATGATTATTTTTCAATGTTCCCTGCTGATTCATCCAATCAAAACTACTGGGAAAGAAAGCAAAATTAATATCACGTGAGTGGCACGTGATATACATTATTATTTATTGACGATCTATATACTATATACAAATTTTTGTGTCACAATAGGCTTCCTTGGCTCAGTCGGTAGAGCGTTAGTCTCATAATCTGAAGGTCGCCAGTTCGATCCTGGCAGGGAGCATTTTTACAAAAATTTAGCTGTGTAGTGCATGTAGCAATTGGCCTCGTTTCGCTTGAGATACTTTTTTTTTTTTTTGTTTATTCTTTATGCCATTAAATTCAATCGAGTCACTTTCATTTTATTTAACTGCATTATTTAATAATTAACATTAGAAATTTAATATAAGACGAAAGAAAAAGGCCTCATACACACTGGGAGAGAAGTACAAAATTGATCTCCAACTATCTCACCCATTAATAGAAAGTTTCCGGTGAACAATACTATAATAGAGCAAGTGTTTTGTCGACGCTTTGGGATAAGCTTCCAAGTTCAAAGACCAAGCAGACACATACACATAGCATCTTCAATCTACTTTCAAGCAAAAGCAAATTTTTTTCAATGCAAGCGTAATATTGTGGACTCACAAATTATGAAATTCACAATGATGTGCTCCCAAGTCCTTGGTTAATCTTTGTCAGTGGTGGATAGAGGTATGTTTTATGAAAGAAAAATCATCCTTGCGTATTTCTTACGAGGGAGTCTTTATCCACACAGAATCTTTTTTGGATAATGAAATAACAAGCGTCCAANNNNTCAATCGAGTCACTTTCATTTTATTTAACTGCATTATTTAATAATTAACATTAGAAATTTAATATAAGACGAAAGAAAAAGGCCTCATACACACTGGGAGAGAAGTACAAAATTGATCTCCAACTATCTCACCCATTAATAGAAAGTTTCCGGTGAACAATACTATAATAGAGCAAGTGTTTTGTCGACGCTTTGGGATAAGCTTCCAAGTTCAAAGACCAAGCAGACACATACACATAGCATCTTCAATCTACTTTCAAGCAAAAGCAAATTTTTTTCAATGCAAGCGTAATATTGTGGACTCACAAATTATGAAATTCACAATGATGTGCTCCCAAGTCCTTGGTTAATCTTTGTCAGTGGTGGATAGAGGTATGTTTTATGAAAGAAAAATCATCCTTGCGTATTTCTTACGAGGGAGTCTTTATCCACACAGAATCTTTTTTGGATAATGAAATAACAAGCGTCCAACTTGATTGTTCAGTCAATAATTAATCATTTCCTAGGCTCCTTCGTGACAAACTAGCTTATATTTCTATCAATATCGACCACAAATGCGTTTCTTTCTGCTTCTTTCTTCTTCTTTAATATTCTCTCTATCATGAACATTAACATGTAGGATTTGTTCCCTATATTAAGTGCATTCTGGATAAATTCGGTGGTGTACATACATACGCGATTCAAGGCTTCATTTTCACGGCTGTATAGAGGTTTGGTTTTTCCGCGTTCTTTACCTTTTCAAAAAGGTACTGATTGAAAACGTTGGGTGATAGGCATCACCTAAGACGAAAAGAATTGTTATACAAGAGGCAAATGTCTGTGTGGTTGGTAAAATAAAAACTATAACGTCTAATTTTAGGGTGAAATCTTAAAACCCATTTCCTTTAGTTTCTTCCTTGTCTGAAAAAAACTTTAATATGGAAAGCTATAGGTATCAGACTTCTTCAACTTATAAATATATAAAGTACTTCAAAGAAAAGCCTTTATCCGATTGGGAAGAAGAAGATTTTACTCGCTTTTATGATGGCAACGATGGCGGCGGGACAAAACGAAGGAATTTGCAAGCATCATTCTTGTATTGCCTGAACTGCATCATTTTACAAGATCAAGATGTGCCCGATGATATCAAGGAAATTGCCAAAACTAAACGAAACGGTAAAATCGTCACTTTTTGGCGCTTAATACGGAGTATAAATAAGCCTTTAGTAAATGGAGAAAAGAAAAAAAAGAAATAACGCTCAAAATTATCATATATGGAATGTTATGGGTGTATGATGGTTCGAAAGAACATTGCTATCTTGGCTAGAAATTTAAGCTAGATGTGTAGAAAAGATTTTAAACTTATGACTTAATAAACTTTTTGTATCCTT
The DNA here is from genome assembly GCA_000587855.1 of Mucor irregularis B50. Taxonomy (NCBI): domain Eukaryota; kingdom Fungi; phylum Mucoromycota; class Mucoromycetes; order Mucorales; family Mucoraceae; genus Mucor; species Mucor irregularis. The sequence continues at coordinate 34,181 of KK076495.1, read as the reverse complement.
CAAGTGTATTAGTCAAGGGGAATCTTTATCCACGCAGATTGAATAATGAAACATCAATATAATGGCAAAAGTCCGGCTTGATTGTCCTGTCGATAATAAATCATTTTTTGGGCTATTTCGTGATAAACTAGCTTATATTTCTATAAATATTGACCACAAATGCGTTTCTTTCTGCTTCTTTCTTCTTCTTTAATATTCTCTCTATCATGAACATTAACATGTAGGATTTGTTCCCTATATTAAGTGCATTCTGGATAAATTCGGTGGTGTACATACATACGCGATTCAAGGCTTCATTTTCACGGCCTTATAGAGGTTCTGTTTTCCCCCCGTTCTTTGCCTTTTAAAAAGGTACTGTTTGCAGATTTTGGGTAATAGGTATTACCTAAAAGGAAAAGGATTGTCATGCAAGAGACAAAATCTCTGTGGTTGATAAGCCTATGTGGATAAGGACTCCCTTTGCGAGGTTACTGTCTATATGAATGCAACTTCGAAGTCGCACAAAGCTCTATCAAACGCTCATCGGTTTGGCCTTACTGGCGACAGTGGATTTCTGTTTGTCATTTATCGTAGCATAATGGAGTTTTTTTCGCTCATCTGGAATTTTGTTTTTACAAAAAGATAGCCAACATCAGGGCCTTATCAAGATCCGCTTAACTGCTGAAGTCTTGAAGATTATCTACAAGGCAGCCAAATCTGAAATTACAAGCGACAAAATTAGTTTCGATCAAAATCTATTTTTTTCAATCAAAGAGGCAATTGATGTAAATAATAAATGAATATGTATTTTACACATTAAGAAACTAATGCATATACTTGTATATCTGTTTATAGAAATTTGAAGAGGATGAAGAGGAGTTGGACTTCTCAATCAACCTTCTCTCCCTCTGCAAAACTGCTGACCAGTATCAAGCAAGAGCAATCAAAGCAATTGTATATTTATTTCCAGAACTCATTTCAGTTAAAAATCGTGCAATATCTGAAGCTCATTTGTCGGCCAGTTTTGTGCACCCAGTGATAAGATCCCTCTTCTCTAGTCCAAATGATATCAGCCATTGGTAAATAGATTAACCTTTAATATGTTGAAAGCTTCCACTGACTGTATTTGATTCATAAACTTTTAGCTCAAATACTCCACAATACGATTATTTCGATTTTGCAAACTTTGTCGATTGCGACACACAAAGAATCAACTTACTTTATACCGACGTAATGAAGAAGGCGTTGCAAAATGCAATTGGCGAAAATAAACTAACAATAGCCAAAGCCATCAATATTTTCAATGTACTTTATTCAACTGCGACAAACATGAACAACGATTGAATTATTTCTATTCATAGGAACGTAGCAAACAAGCTTCTCTATTTGGCAAAGAATACAATGAATACTGGAAAGACCGAGACGAAAAAGAACATGAAGAAAGAATAAGAGAGAGACAAAGAACCACCATTGAATTCACCAATGAAGCTGCCTGCTCCTTTTTTGAGTCGGTAGTGTAAAATGTAAGATCAAGTTATAATTTGGCTTTTCAAAAATGTTCACAGTGTTATAAATTAGATTATAAACTTTTAGCTCAAATACTCCACAATACGATTATTTCGATTTTGCAAACTTTGTCGATTGCGACACACAAAGAATCAACTTACTTTATACCGACGTAATGAAGAAGGCGTTGCAAAATGCAATTGGCGAAAATAAACACGTACACACTAAAGCCATCAATATTTTCAATGTACTTTATTCAACTGCGACAAACATGAACAACGATTGAATTATTTCTATTCATAGGAACGTAGCAAACAAGCTTCTCTATTTGGCAAAGAATACAATGAATACTGGAAAGACCGAGACGAAAAAGAACATGAAGAAAGAATAAGAGAGAGACAAAGAACCACCATTGAATTCACCAATGAAGCTGCCTGCTCCTTTTTTGAGTCGGTAGTGTAAAATGTAAGATCAAGTTATAATTTGGCTTTTCAAAAATGTTCACAGTGTTATAAATTAGATTGCCTCAGAAATACAAGGATCTGCAGTAGCCAATAGGAACAATGATAACAGGGCAAAATCTTCTACAAATGTTGACGCCAATAATAATAAAAATAAAGATGAAGAAAATAGTCCTGAAATGGACGACATCTCTTTTGGAGCGTATGTCATCAAAGTATATGCATTTTCGTATTTCAAATACGTACATGATTAATTTTCTTTATTTTCTGAATAGATTCAAGAAAAAATAGAGCGAAAATGCATACATGGACGAAAAAATAATCACATTGGCAACAATTACTGACTTATCAGAAAAGAAAACCCCATCTGACTCCTATAACTCCTTACGAGAAAAATTAGACCACTGTTGTTTAAGCACACGGCAGATAAGAAAAGCAATCAAGTTACATTACCGGAAAGTTCATGCGGATTTGAGTTTCGCTGAGGTCTTGTGTAAGCTAAACAATTTTGACATTTCTTGGCTTGCAGCTGATGTAACACGTTTAGTATACAAATGATCAAAAGCCCAAGAAATCCATTACTGCAGAAGCAATTGGAAAAGAATGCAGGCTTCTTAACTACGATACCCATCTTGCATAACTTATTTTTATCAAGAAATGACTTACTTGATATGTAATGGTAAGCGTTACGAAACACCTTTTCCTTTATTATATCTCACAGAATTTATAGGGTTCGCGAACAGACTACTGTTAGTTATATTTGTCACAATAAAACAATACATAGTTGGTACTAGTTGCGAATCACTGATTAGTAAGCTCCCTATTCAATAAGATAGATATCATTCAAATTCTAACATAACACGGAATACGGTATTAATGTACAATCCACGTATTATCAGTCAGTATTTATTGTTGTAAAGATTGTTGGCGGTTCTGTAAAAGTATCACTCTATCTCTCTCCGCCTGTCGCATTTTCATCAGTGTAATGGATTCATAGTCATCATCAGATATTTTTGCCGAAGAGGGATTCTAACACGGAGCAAAACGCGTTATTAGCAACTCTGTTGACAAATGTTAAAGTAAAAAATTAGTCATACCTTGAAACTTGGTATATTCATGGGTTTAAAAAATGAGGAGGACGATCCAGTTGAGAAGAGCGGTTTCCCTGTAGCAGCGGTATGTCTATTATTTGTGCTAAATAATGCCGCTCTTGCTTCTTTCTTCATCTCCTCGGCTTTATTCATTCGTTCCACTAATGCAGGCACCTTTCCTGTAACCCAATCAATGGATTCAAACTGTGCCAGTGATGGATGAGAATCCTTTTTAGTTACAACACCGTACTGTTTTGTAATAAAAATGTTAGCGATATTTCACACAGCAATCACAATGATGTTATACTTACAGCGTCCACTACGGATTTGAAAGCAACAATAGCGCTCCCCTTCTTCTTTTGCGATAATGCAACCGTATCGACTCTACCAATTGGATCCAATATTTGCTGTAAATCACTCTCTGAAAAGTCGTACTTCTTACGTTTCCACTTGATCTTTAAAGCACAATCCAATTCTGTTTCCTGAGGTAGCTCTAAACGATATTGTAAGTCAGGACGAACATGCATGAAATAGAAGAAGCACTAGGCAACATACCTTCTTCCTTTTTATCACCACCCCAATCCTCTTGTCTTCTTTTAGCACCCTCTTCTCGTAAGCGGGCAATTTCAGCGTCATACTGTGCTTTTGCTTGATTTTGATCGACTTTTGCTTTTTTCGCATCTCTCTCACGTTTTTCTAATTCATCCTGAGCGTGTCGTCGTTTGGAGTCCATTTCTTGCTTCTTCTTTAACCTCTCTTGTTTCGCTCTATGTGTTTGGTCATATTCGCTTCTTTTTTTCGGATCTAATAGCAACTCTTGCGCCTGTGTCAAGTCATGGAAAAGAATAGCTATATAATATGGTTGAGTCAAGGCACATTAAGAGAAAGGACTTGGTAGTATGACTTACCTGCATCTGGACTAGGGTTTTTATCGGGATGAACTTTCAAAGCTTTCTTACGATAAGCATTTTTTATTTCTTTTGTCGAGGCAGTTATTTCAATGCCCAATAGAGCATAATAATCGATATCTGTATTCATAGTTTATGTGTCGCAGTCAAGTAAGCAATATCGAATCTGCTGGTAACTGGGTTTAGAAAATGGAAAGTAAAAAGTCTGAATTCGAGTGGAAGTTGAAATCGGTGACTGTTGAAAGTGAAGCGAAAATTTTTTTTCGCGGAAATTGTTATAAAAACTCAATATGACAGGGTTGTTTAGTTTCTTCTCTTCTACTTGTGTCAAAAGGAAATAGTTTAAAAGGTTAGTCATGAATAGAATATGAAAAGCAAAAGTGTTTTTTGTTTCCCGCGCAAAAGATGTTTTTAAGTCAAACAAACTAGAGTTTCTGATCATTGATGTGAACCTTTATATCCTGATGCTAAAGAAACACTCACAAACACTTTTTGACACTTTTCCTTCTATACTTTACATACCAAGTACTTTTTAACTCACATTTTTTTTATTTTTACTACAGAGCTTTGTATCTCTTTTTTTCTTCTTTTCTCTTTCTGATATGCGAACATATCTCGTGTTTTTAATGGTAAGCATATTCTTCTTTTTCGAAAGGAGAAAGCAAGATTCAAATGATGATCGAACTATTTTATAGTTGGAATTACCGTCTGAATGTTCTGTAGACACAAATTGGCTGTTTTTCTGATAATCTTGCTTTCTCCGATACTGTTATTTTATCTTTCATTTACTAATCATTTATTAATTGATCAGGTTTTCGAAAAATCATTATTAACATCTTCAAGTCCTCCGTGATACATCTTTTTGGCAAATGGTAATTATCAAATCCTTGAACTTCCCTCTACCCTTTCCATTCTTTCTTTCATGTTATAAAATGATGATCCCTATTAGATGACGAGTCTGACGAGTCATTCGATGTTGAGACAACTTTTATAATACCATTCATGCTTCTCTGAGACATGAAAGAAAGATTTATTCTTTTTTTTTTAAAACATAAGCATGCCCTAGAAGTCATTATTTACTAATGTCTTATTTTTTTTATTCTTAGCTTCTTTCTTTTGCCATATTTGATGGATCTGCCTTTTTTGGGGGTTTCCTTCATGTACATGTCAAAGGTAATTGATCGATTTAATATTGCTTAATCATCTTTGGTTACTTGGATTGTATTGCGATGAGAGTTATCAAATTGATGAATTTCAAAAAACAAAGACAAGCATATGTCTGATTTTATGAAGAGTTTTTCCTGTCTGATATTTTGATTCTTTTTAATCCCAAACTTTCCTTAATCATTCATGTTTGATGATGTTGTATTATCAGTCTGATATTAACATTTTCTTTAAAGGTTTTTAAAATCTTGAGTGTGATACTCCTTGGGCCTCTGCTTTCTGAAAGGTGTCTTCTATTAAGGTAAATACTCTTTTATAATTCCTGTTTTGCAAAACGAGTTTCTTTTTAAAAGATGATAATATAATCACGACGGTCTTCATAAATAACTTGATGAAAACGGCTGCTAGCTACTACATTCTGAAAAAAGAACTTTTTTTGCAAAACAAGAATTATCTTATTCTTCTTGAATATGTTTACTTATTCTATTTTCAACTTTTAGGTAAATGTATATATTTTATTGTAAATGCTTTTTGTAAATAAAAATTGTCTTCCACATCAAATCAAATGCCCTAAGCCACTTTGTCTAGTTTGTTATTTTTGTTTGAGAGTGTCCTTTGAGATTTTGATAAACTCTGGCACACCTGCCTTAATTTTTCAGGTATTTTGTTCCTGCTTTTGTTGAATACATATGACGGATACCTTGGCGAATAATTACTCCAGTCAAATTATCTCTACCATTTCAACGCTAGAAGATGAACTTGGACATATTCAGTAAGCTACATGAGATAAAAAACCTGTAGTCGTATCTTTATTAAATATTCTTTTGTTAAGCCAATCTCAAAATGAACTTATGAATGCCATCGCGAAGGCGCAGGAGTTGAGCATTACAGAAAAAGATTTACAAGAAATAAAGGCGATGGTAAGTGTTTTGTGGTAGGAATAGGGTTAAAGCGAGCATTTATTGATAATTTTACTTACTTAGATGGATCATGTCTCAATATATAATACGAAGCTTTTACAACTAAAAGCAACCATGTCTATGTTGACTGGAAGATCCAAGCAACTTTTGACAAAGGCTAATAAGCTGAAGCAAGTGAAAATGCAATATATGTCGCAGATTGATATCATTCGAAAGATGGAGCAAGAAAAAGACTTGAGTATCGCAGCCAAACCAAGTACGAGTTTATCTTCTACTCCTATTTCATCGCCTGCTCTTACTAACTCGCCTGTCAACACTGCTTGTACATCTACTACTGCTACTACTACTACTATTGCTGCTGCTTCTAATAACACAACAACATCTATACCCAAAGTGAAATCAGTGATAAAGAAAAAGAAAAAGTTCAAGGCAAGAGAAGCTTTAATTGGTGATGATAATGAAGATAATGGAAATTGGGCACCTAAGCGTTCAATAAGTCATAACTTGACTATAAAGAAAACATAAGCACAATAAGTAATACTTTTGAAATGAATTTTAGTTTTTTTTTTAAAGTGAGTGTGAAATAAAACAATTTATGCTCTTTGAGCACGTCTATCTTCCTTAGTTTGTGCTTTGAAACCGGTCTTAATAGCAGATACGGAACGAGTAGAACCACAATGTTCACAAGTAACAAAGTACAGTCTGTTATCCTTAGTCATAATAGTATTGGGAGATTTACAAGTCTTACAAGTAACATATTCAACAATGTAACGACGTAAAACGTTTTCAATTTGCTTTTGTTGGAAACGACCCTTGATAATCAAACGTTGACCACCATCAATAGAACCAGTTGTACCCAATTCAGCAAACAAGAATTGAATGACGTGTTCGGCAGGACGATGAAGACGCTTTGAAATTTCTGTGACGTTGGCAAAGATAGTCTTCTTGTTACCTTCACGATGAATTGAAGGAGGAACAATAGTATATTTCTTCTTTTCTCCAGCTAATTCAGGGTTATTTTGCTTCAAAATGTTGAATACACGATCAAGGAGCTAATAAAAAGATACAAGTTAGTAAAAAGTATTACTTCTAAATAACCATCTACTTCACTTATAATTTTACCTCATCATAAGAATAATCTCTATCACTCTTAAGCCATGCTTCTTCACCTCCTTCTTTATTACTGCTCTTATCTTCAGTGACATCCTCTTCCTCAGCATTCTCGTCAGCTAAATCAGCTTCGAATTGAGCCATGGACTTCTTCTTCTTCTTCTTTTTCTTTAATCCACCAAAATCTAAATCTTCCTCGTTAGCAGCAACGGCTTCACCCTCAGGAGCATCCTATTCAAATATTGTCAACACACACTTGCTAAAATGAGCCAAAATCTCGAAAAATTATCAGTTACCTCCTCAACAGGCTTAGACTTCTTCTTCTTCTTTTTCTTCAAATCGGCAAACATGGCATCAGGATCTTCCTCAGCTTCGTCTAATACACAGTAAAAATTTTTTTTTAGCACTATGTTCTAAGCAAATTCTTTCCACACGCGAAAAATGCAAAAAGCACTTTTATAGACTTTACCGTTCTTCTCAACATCGACGTTTGCTTCTTGTTCAACAGGAGTTTCTGGAGCGACATCGGCTTCAGCTTCAAAGTCGACCTTCTTCTTTGACTTCTTCTTCTTTTTCAACTTGGAAAAGTCGACCTAACACAAAAGTAATCTCAATTTAGTTCATCTTTTCGGCAGGTGGCAAAATTAAAATTTCGCAATTGGCAAAACATCATTATACCTCTTCATCGTCGAATTGGTCCTTAACGGGTTCTTTCTCGTTATCCGACATTATGATAATGTTTTGAGTGAGATTATGAAAAACAAAAAAAAATTCAGTGCAGACACATTTTTTTAAAAATTTCTCTGCCCACACGAAAGAGGTGTTTACGTCACTGCTTCAGTTTCATTGGACAAGAATACACTTAAAGTGGTTGCCCATTAGAAGGTCCCTCGCACTGGTGTATCAGCTGGGCAGTAGATATGGAATCCTCATCCTATTTAAAGTATCTACGGTATTACTCATACTTTGTCATGACTCAAAAGTATTCACGAGGAGAGTGACTCATACAAACATATCACTGTACCAACCCGGAGGTATATAAGCCACAAATTTATTAGTCAGTGTAAAAATGTCATAAATCGACAGCAAAAGAAGGTCTAGTATCGTAATAAGTATTCAAATAGTCACGTAAATCTTGGACGCCTTTCCCACTATATACACAGAAAGAACGCCGTTGTATTTCTGTGAACTCTCTCGGCGGGGAACGACAAAAGCTCTGCAAGTCATCCCTTAAAAAGGATGGAACATTAGTCAGACTGAGGTGGTTTAATTTTCGACACACATTGAGCAATCTTGATATCGCCCTAACACTCAGTCGTATACAATAGCTCAAATGAATCCTTTCTAAGCTGTTTGCTAAACGGACATGACTTGTAAAAGCACCAATGGAGATATCTGTTATTTTTGAACATTTTACAAGTCCAATTCTCTTCAATTTTTGTAGGTTTGCCAATTCGATCAACGATTTATCTGTTACTTCGGAACAGCACGCCATATCCAAGTATCGAATTCGGTTGCATAAAATGGCTAGTTTTGTCACGGATTTATCAGTTATTTTTGAACAATGGCCGAGGTGTAGAAAGTGTAGAAACCTTCCAAGTTTACATATAGATAGTATTCCTTCGTCTGTGATATTGCTACACTTGTTTAAAACTAAACTTCTAATTTTCGGAGCTGCCTGTACAAGGGCTGCAATGGATTCATCGGTGATGGTGGATATACCTGTGAAGTCAACAAGCCGTAGTTGATGATAGTAATAGAATTCAAGTGGACCTTCTTGTTGCATTGTGTTTTGTTTTAGTGTCAAAGAAGACGTCAAAAATGCATCATCACTTATTTTAACAACAGGTACATCGCTTTGACTTAGCCGCAATTCTCGTAAGTCATGGCTATATTCAAAGATAGTTTTTAATGCATCATCGTTTATGTTGCAGTTGGTAAAATCAACTTCCAAAAGACGTGGACAATTCATAGCCAAACACATGGCTGATTCATCAGTGACTTTGACGCAATTATTTAGCTTTATCTATAGTGCGCAGCATCTTAGTATTATATCATAGCTTTTCGTTAAAACATAACACACTTTACTCTTTTCAAGTCTTTGCAGCTTTTAGCCAGCTTGACAATACCAACATCTGTGATAAGCTGCTGTTCTCGGCTCATGCTTAAATTGAAACCTTGCAGGTTCGGGCAACAAAAAGCGACTTTCAAGATGGTGAAATTGGTGATAAGAGGTACATCGCTGAGGTCTATAGATACAAGGCCTGCACCAATACCGCTATCTTCTCCATTGATTAAAGCGCATAAACCGACGTCAGTCAGTCTTGAACAACCGGCTAAAGTCAATCTCTCTAAGCGCACACAAGTGCTCAATGCCATAAGCTGGATATCTTCTATTAAATTTGACAGAGGAGACAAATTAATTCTTCTCACAAAAGAAGTATATGGAAAACTCTGTTGGGTTGATTGAATCACTTTGAAGAACTGTAACCATGAAGAGGATCGTGCAAAATTAGGTTTGTACCATAGTAATTCCAGAGCCAAGTAACTCCATCGTTTACAAACATAGGCACATTGAACTAGATCACCATCGGATGGTAAATGTTTGAGAATGTGTAATACAATTTCTGAAGGCATATTGTGGGACATTATGTATTTTATTTATTGTTGAGGTGAATACTATATGTTCACTTTTGCAAAACCGACGTATGTACAGAGGGTTTTCACACCTAAAAAGCGGACGAATCAAAATGATTTTAAGAAATACCGTTTACCCCTTTTGTAAAAATCTTTAAACGCAATTGTTTCCAAAAGCATACCGTGTTCTGTACGGCGATTCTCTAACTTGACGTTTGAAACAAAGAGGGCGGCCATTGCCATCCCAAATAAACTGCGAAATATCCGTCTTGTTCTTACTGGCATGGACACCGCGGTTCCATAGGATTGTACAGTTTTTGCAGTCTAAAACCTCATAAGACACCGTCTGGTCTGCAAGTTCCATATGACTTAAGTTTGCTGTTTTACATGATGAACAGACCTATTCAATTTGTGAGAGACACTTCTTGATATATTTCATGCGTTCTTACTTTTGACTTACAATATTCGTCTGTCATCACCACAGCTGCTGTCAATTGTTTTGATCTTTCACGCAACATGCGAAGACAAACACTACTAGTGCCAGAGAGCTGCCCCTTCATAGAGACATTCTTCTTGTTTTTCATCCTGTCACCCTACACAACCACTGGAAGTTTAGCCGACGGCACAAACTTTGATTTTTTGAAAACAGGCTCTTTTGGAAGATAATCATTAGATGCGTGGTGAACTTGTTCTTGAGCTCTTGATCTTCGTCGCCTTCTTTTCCTTTTCCTATTTCTATTTGTTTTCTTGCGTTGTCTTTCATTATACTTCTTACCACTCTTATTCTTGTAGTCCTGATTTGTTCTCATTATCCGTTTCCTTCCTTGTACCTGTTCTGTAAAATGTACTCACACCATCATAGTGTAGTACACTTTCTGTCGTGCCTTGTTCATCGTTCAGTTGTCACTTGATACAAAGGGCATTGTGTTTTAGTTGTTAATAATCTTTGTCTCGTATTTTAGTGTTCCTGTTTGAGAAGTTTGTCAATAGAGACTGGCTTGTCAAGAGAAAAAATAGCTTGCAGTCCTTTCTTAATTTGTTAGAATTAGAGTATCTAATCTAAAAGACTTTTTACATTTGGAGGGACAAGTACGTCTTTTTGAATTAGGAGGTCTTATATTAGGAAGACATCATTTTCAAAGTTTTCATCCAAAAAATTTCGTCATATGAGGAAGTTGGAAGTTAAATAAAGAGAGAAAGGGAGTCAAATATACAGATAATTGTTGTGATATAGCTTAGATCAAATGCCTTGAACTACGTACCGTAAAGGGGCTTGAGCGCTAGCGAGGCTATCAGGGAACTATTTCTGGAGTGCAACACGATGGCCTCATGATCTACCTAAGCCCATTTCCCTGGAGGCGCCAAAACGCAGGCAAACAAAAAGACTTGATGCAATAGACACAAAGCTCAGACAGCAGGATGAACGCGCGGCATCTTCTATTAGGGCTACCTGATTATTCTCCCTTTCATCAAAGTCTACTAAAGCAAACTCGATTGCGGTTATTTCTAATTCCATCTCTTCGCCTCCATCTTCAAAAGTATAGTTGTCAAAAGTAGGCTGATAATTAATATAATCCATGCTTTTTATTAAAAGTGTTATACGTTTAAAGATCTACTCAAGAATCTGTCTAAAATCGATAATGAAATTTTCTGAAAGATTTGTGAGTCGGTCCGAATTTGGAACCTGAGAAGGTCCGAATGAATCAAAATTTGAGAACAATTTTTGTAAACATTGCAAGTCTAACAAAAAATAATGATCTATGTAATGAGCACTATTAGTTGACTCTGCATCATATTCGAAGCAACCACTCTATATGCTTGGGCTCTTCCAAACACTTTATTGGTAAGGTTTGTAAAGAAGTTTTTTTAACTAATTAATGATGCAGTGTGCACGTAGTTCTCACTTAAAGTATACTTAAATCCCCAAAAGCTATTAAGGGGTGCTTTTGAAAAGTTGTTCGCTAAGTATTGGTTCAAGTATTTTTTCAGGAATAAGACAAATTGAAATTTGTAAATAGTTCAATTTCAGGGGAAACACCATACACAAAAGTTAGAAATTGTTCATTTGGTACCATGTCATACTTTACTACGTTTAGTCTTTAAGCAAGTATATCTGAAGATATTGTCTCTATCTAACAAAAAGTTCTATTACGCGCAAGTCAAAGATAGCAACTTACTACGCAATGTTTCAGCATAATTTACCTTTAAAAAATAACGCAAAATGCAATCCAAGATTACACAAGTGACGGTAGACAGTCATCACTATTCCACCAGAACCTTTCTTCTTTCTTCTTTGGAAAGCTCATCACCTATGCAAGAAATTGCCACATACCCAGCCTCAGCGAAGCAAAGAACAATTCAGACAAATACTAGCTTAAGGATGTTATTCCGACGTAGTGTAAACTACCTCTACAAGAAAAGATGTAGCAGTTTGTCTATCATTGAATATAGCCACTATGGTATTAACAACAAATAAAGTGGCCCTTTTCGGTTAATGTTAGAAATGACCAAGCACTTTTTCAATCTTAATTATGCCAAAACTGGTATTCTCTGTATTCTAAAGCCAATAAATAATTAACTGCATCCGCCGAGTACACCGTACGATCTTTTATGTGTAAAAAGAAATAAAGAGCGCACACCAGCTGTTAAGCTTTAGTAATCAATGTTTATAATAATTAATTCAACTTGAGGTTATACTAGGAACACTTGAGCGAGAAGAGTCTTGGTAATATGATACATGAGTAGTACGCAAATTCCAGAAAGTTACTGGTTTTACAATACTTACTCTCAACGCTTCGGTCTTTTCTAAGAACTTCCACATGGAGTTAAGTTCGGCCTAGGTGCAAAACTTGTTTACATTTGCGTGTAACTCAGCAATCAATTACTTTCCTTCTGTGTTTCACCGCCATAAACCTGACGGAGTTTACGAGATTCAGCAACTTTATTAATCATTTTCCTTCTTGATATACCAAATAGTGGACTTCCGAATATATACAAGTTTTATATTTTGAGAACATGTAGTAGATGTGTCCGCGCCTCACAAAAAACCAATAAATGAAAAGCTAGTGCTACCGTTTTTTTAAAGTTATCGGTAAAGGGTGAAGGTTCTTTCCCCGCATAGAATGTTTCAAATCATCCAACGTATTAAACATCAGGGCCCATAAAAAAAGTAAAAATAAAATTACTATCCTGCTGTTTGTCGCACTCAATAATAATAAAAAAAGACAACAGAGTTGACACATTATATTTTACACATAGCCAACGTTTAGCCATTAAATTCTTATAACCACCTCGTGCAACGTAAATATCAGATCATTCATTTTTGTTATAAATAAAGAGTAAATCAGTCATTAGATATTACTGTGTGAAAATGCTGTGCCCATTTACGTATAGGAAAATGTGGAGAAGTAATTAAAAGAGAAAAGAGAGAGAGAGTAAAAAGAAATAATTGCTAGAGATGGTGATCGCCTTTATATCGACTGATAAAACTGAGTATTAATAGGCTTCAAAATGTAAGCTATTGCTAGTTGGTGCAATTGTGGCGTGAGGTTTGGAAGTACGGGACCTGATTTCAAGTGAAAAAAATTGACAGAAAAAAAAGATGAGGTGAGATTTGTCAACCAATCATTCTCTTTAATTTTTTTGTTTGAATAAAAATGTCCATTGATTGTTTAAAAAAAAAGTGGCCTGTTTGTAAGTCCTTCCCCAAGTTCCGAGGCATATGAACAATATCTTTTCCAACAATTATCTTTTATAAACCTTTTTGTTTTGTTCTCTTCTTCTTTTCTTCCCCTTTTTTTTTTCTCCATATATATTTGTATATTTTAAAAATAAATTCTACATAGAATGCTCCAAGAATTAACTGACCTAGACTTCGACACCTATTTTGACGTCGCTTCCTCAAATCAACAATCACAGACACAACCTCAGAGCCGTGATGTTTTATATCATGATGATTCACAGAACCATCAGCAACATAACAGCAATTCATTAAGCTCATTATTGAATAGCAATAGTAATAATAACAATAGACAAGTATCTGCATCTCCATATCAATATACACAACAGCAACAGCAGCAGCAGCAACAACAACAACAGTTTAATCTTTTTGATTGGGATTTAAGTGCTCCAGCATCAGCACACCAACAGTCTGTATCACCAATGCAAATGTCTCCTATAAGTTCACCTCAATCCTCTTCTGATGGATATACTTCGCATTCTCTTTCTCCTCAAATGATTAGCAGCCCACCTATGTACACTTCATATAACAGTAATCAACACATCAAAGATGAAGCCAACAAAGCTTTGGAGGGATTCTTTGCAAAAAGATCTTTGTACTCTTCAATCAGTCACTTGCAGAATGTTCCTGGAATTAACATTCCTTCAACACCTACAGCCGAAAATACCCCAATGACTGCTGCAACATCTAATTTACCCTCTCCACCTATCGATAATCCTTTATCCGGAGCCTTTTCCGCAATCGATCAATGGTGCCAAATTAAAGGTATTTTTTTTTCCCTAATGTATAAATGAAAACGCATATATTAATCATTTTCTTTTATTAGATCAAGATGTTGTCATTCATCCCTTAGATATGAATGGTGATGGCCATGAAACTAGACACTGGAGAAAAACTTCTGCTAGACATCAACAATTACAACAGGTTCAAGGAAATACCTTGGAACGTCCTGAGCCTGGAAAGCAATTGAAAAAAGTTGCGCACAACGCTATTGAAAGAAGATACCGCAACAACATCAACGATCGTATTCGTGAATTGAAGAATGTCGTACCTGCCCTTTATAAAGCTCGCATCAAGGAAAAAGGTGAGCATGACGACGACTCAAGTGTTGAATCAGGCGATGAAGATGAAGCTGTTATCGTAGAAGGCGTAGAAGTAGCCAAAAAATTGAACAAAGCAACTATTCTAAGAAAAGCTACCGAATATATCAACTTTTTAAAGAACACCAATGAAACAACCGAACAAGAAAACCAAATCCTTCAACAAATTATTGCTCAAATGCCCGGTGGCAATGATGTCCTTAGTCGTTTCCTCCATCAAAAGAGTGAATTTGAAAAAGCTGAACAAGAACGTTTGGCCGTAGAACGTCGCGAAGCTCAAGAACGTGAAAGAACAGAAAGACAGCGTATTTTACGTGAAAGAGCTGCACAAAGAGCCGCATTAGCACAGTTATTACCAAAGCCTGAAAGAAGACCCTATCGCCGTCGCCAATCTTCCAAGAATAACGCAAAGCCTTCCAAGAAAGCCTCTTTATCGTCTGACGATAGTGGGAACAATAAAATGTTCATGGCTGCCTTTATGTGTATTGCTTTCTTTTCTTCATCACCTGCTTCTTATAGCGGACATAATGCACACCACTCCTTTAATCATGACAATCAAACAACACATTCTTTGCAAGAAAACCCTACCTCATCTTCTATAGACGCATGGTATGTAGCTTTATATTTCTTCGTAGTCATGATGTCCTTAGTCGTTTCCTCCATCAAAAGAGTGAATTTGAAAAAGCTGAACAAGAACGTTTGGCCGTAGAACGTCGCGAAGCTCAAGAACGTGAAAGAACAGAAAGACAGCGTATTTTACGTGAAAGAGCTGCACAAAGAGCCGCATTAGCACAGTTATTACCAAAGCCTGAAAGAAGACCCTATCGCCGTCGCCAATCTTCCAAGAATAACGCAAAGCCTTCCAAGAAAGCCTCTTTATCGTCTGACGATAGTGGGAACAATAAAATGTTCATGGCTGCCTTTATGTGTATTGCTTTCTTTTCTTCATCACCTGCTTCTTATAGCGGACATAATGCACACCACTCCTTTAATCATGACAATCAAACAACACATTCTTTGCAAGAAAACCCTACCTCATCTTCTATAGACGCATGGTATGTAGCTTTATATTTCTTCGTAGTCATTTGCACCTTCACAAACTAATAACTCATTTTACTTACAGGCATATTCTTCGTTATACCCTTTACGTATTTGGCATTTCATATATCTTCATCATTCCTCTCCTTCTCCGCTGGATCCGCCCTCGACCAGTTTCTAAAATTTCCAAATTCTCCAAGATTGCTGGCCAACAAAAGCAAACTGATGAAGAGCCACCTTCCAAAGTAGAAGAACTCACACCCGCTGCCACTAAAGCTGATGGTGATTTAGTCAGCAATGACAAACACACATCTATCTCATCTACTATCTATGAAATAATCAACTATACTTTATCGCTTCCAATCACTCATTATTTACTATACGGCTTTAGTGACAAGTCCAGCAAATGCTCCAAAGACGTTTCTTTCCATACTTGTACTCGTCTTAATGAATCTATATGTTCAAAAGAACAAGTCAAGAAAGAATTATAAATAAATCCCTCGCATATTACTACTACTATTACATTCATAATATTTAAATAAACAAAAAACTTATATTTATTACTCATAACAATTAACTGACTGGTATATTCCATATCAAATAAATGAATCTTTACTATTCTTTTGTGCGTGGAAAAGTTCTATATTCCTGCTTGTCCATTATTTTCCTTTAATTGAAAATCATACGATTTTTATACAGTTTTTTCAGTAACAACAAATGTTATGTGCGACGTCTAAACCAGGTAAAAAGTGGACTAGTTTCTGGACACACTACCAAGGATTGAACATATATTTATTAAGGTCATGTATTCGTTGAGGTTAGAATTTCGAATAATGAAAGTCTTTGATTACCTTTCACAAAAGGACACGATATGTAGATCTAGTCTATCTGATTGCGTAACCGTAGTCTCCCCTGTATGATAGTCTTCTATTTATTTTATAAAAGGTTTTATACGTACGTTAAGCAGGAATGATATGCTCAGCGTTAATTACGTCGTATACAAGATTTAGTTTTGCGTATTTACCAAACCAATCGCACTGATCACTAACTCTCTCGACAATTTTGGTTATTTGCTGTGAAAATAATCTAACTGCTCGATTCATAAATACTGTAGAGTGTATCGAACATACAACCATGTCTATTAACATTGCCAACAGAGGTTAACTGTAGAATATAATGTGAAATGAGGACAAATTTTTATCTTAGAGAGACAAAAGGTAAATTTAATCTAATACAGGACACGGCTGATATATATTATATTGACGTCGTTTCATAGCTAAAAATAAATGCTTTGTATTGTTGTCTTATCTACAGTTCGCTCTAAAACGCAAGGTGAAGTTGACCTGAGCTGTAAATAAAGCAATGGCACGTATTTCGAGTTTAAAGAAAACCTTAAAATACATATATAGTAAGCTCATAAAAACTCATACTATGCTCTAAGCTTTATCTCTCTTAGTATCAAGGCGAGCGTGAATTTAAGTACTTGGGAAGCAACTGTAGAAAAATCAATGGATCAAATTTTTACGAACAGTTCACAATGAACGATTTCGCGTTACAATCACCTCATATTCCGTCATACTCCCAAATAGGCCATGGATAACGAAACCTTCTTTTTTTTATTAAAACTTCACAAAGAGTGAGCAGTGGGTGATGAGCAAACCCGTGCACCAAAAATCAATTGATTTTTATGTTACTACTCGATGTGACACAGAAGTGGCTTGCATAATTTGTTAAATCAAAGTAGTTGCCTGCTTTTCGTCAATACGTGACCACTTAAGTCGCCTTTTTTTTTTTTTTTTTTCTTTGACAATGGAACATAAAAAGGAAAAGTTTAAATTTTTCAAGACTCTTCTTATAATATACAAAACTCTTTTTTTATTTACAATATGGGTTCTAACAAGGTTACCAAGAAGTCTACCAAGGCTGACAAGAAGAGTAAGAAGGTCGTCAAAAAGGTTGAATCCGAAAGCTCTAGCAGCAGCTCTAGCAGCAGCTCCAGCTCTAGCTCCGAGTCTTCTTCCTCTGACTCCTCTTCCGATGAAGAAGAAGTGTGTACGTTTTTTTTTTTTTTTTTTTTTTTTTTTTTTTTTTTTTTTTTTTTTTTTTTTTTTTTTTTTTTTTTTTTTTTTTTTTTTTTTTTTTTTTTTTTTTTTTTTTTTTTTTTTTTTTTTTTTTTTTTTTTTTTTTTTTTTTTTTTTTTTTTTTTTTTTTTTTTTTTTTTTTTTTTTTTTTTTTTTTTTTTTTTTTTTTTTTTTTTTTTTTTTTTTTTTTTCTTGACAATGGAACATAAAAAAGGAAAAAGTTTAAATTTTTCAAGACTCTTCTTATAATATACAAAACTCTTTTTTTTATTTACAATATGGGTTCTAACAAGGTTACCAAGAAGTCTACCAAGGCTGACAAGAAGAGTAAGAAGGTCGTCAAAAAGGTTGAATCCGAAAGCTCTAGCAGCAGCTCTAGCAGCAGCTCCAGCTCTAGCTCCGAGTCTTCTTCCTCTGACTCCTCTTCCGATGAAGAAGAAGAAAAGGTCGAAGAAAAGACTGAAGAGAAGGTTGAAGAGGAGAAGGAAGATTCTTCTTCCTCTGATTCTTCTTCTGACTCCTCCTCTGATTCCTCGTCCGACTCCTCCTCCGATGAAGAAGAAGAACAAACCTCTGACAAGAAGAGAAAGGCCGAAGATAACGAAGAAGAAACTCCTGCCAAGATCGCTAAGGTCGAAGAAGAAAAGTCTACTTTCACCGTCTGGTGTGGTGGTATCAGTTGGGAAGCCAAGGAAGATGATGTCAAGGAATACTTTGGTCAATGTGGTGAGATCTCTGATGTAAGAATCAGATTAGATAATGCCACTGGTAAGAATAAGGGTTTCTGTCACATTGATTTCACTACTCAAGCCGCTCATGATGCTGCCCTCGCTTTGTCTGGTTCCGAATTCATGGGTCGCACCATCCGTATGGATAGCGCTGGTGATGGATCTAACCGTCAACCCAGAAAGGACGAAAACTATAGCCCCAAATCTACCAAGGTTTTCATTGCCAACTTGAACCGTGATTATGATGAAGAAGCTCATCGCTCTGCTCTCACTGAAGCCTTTAGCAAGTTTGGTACTATTGTTGGCGATATTAGACTTCCCTACAACAGAGAAGAAGGTACTCTCAGAGGTATTGGTTACATCGAATTCGAAACTCCCGAGCAAGCCGAAGCTGCCGTCAAGGGTATGAACGGTGTCGATGTCAATGGCCGTCCCCTCCGTACAGATTTCTCCGGTAGTGATGACCGTGAACGTCTTGCCAACCGCGGAGGTCGTGGTGGTCGTGGCGGTCGCGGTGGTCGTGGCGGTTTTGGTGGAGATCGTGGAGGCCGTGGTGGATTCGGTGGTCGTGGTGGTGGACGTGGCGGTCGCGGTGGCTTCCGTGGTGGTCGTGGTGGTTATTAAGTTATGACGACTCCCAAAATCTCTCAATTTGATTGAAAAACTTTTTGTACATAATGGGGTTGATACTATTATTATTCCCTTTTTTGTTCCTGGCACCCAATATATAGACGCCGTTTGGAACTCACTTTTCATAAAGAATTTAATAAAATGTATTCCTTATCAATACTTCCGCATCGTTCAAAGGGTTCGAATTTTTTTCCTTAATAGTAACCAAGGTTTTTGTTGGCCTGTTGTAGCAAGGGATCACCTGTTCAAAAGTAGTCTAACGTATCAGATGCATAATTTAACAGCTGTATTCTCACAGAAAATTAAACAAATCGGTGATGAAGTGCATGATTGAGAGCTTTTTTATTTTTTTTAACGCCACTCTATTTATCTGAATTGAAAAAAAAAACGGTATAGAATAGCTTATATAGAGAACAAATCAAAGCCATGAAGATGGCATCTTAAGAAATCAAAGCGTGAAAAGGAAAGGTATATGGATCAAGCCCCTATCCTCCATACCTAGACTAAAGGGAGAATTGTACAGTAAGGGTATGGCCCAGACACAAGTTCAGATTGGGGGTAGATATTGAGCAAGATTAAAATAATTTCGAGGCTATTGTAGCAACAGGAAAGTTACAGGTAAGTAGAGCAATAATCCACCAAAAGGAAACAAAAAGACCGTGATTGTCCAGCCTAACTTGAAAGCAATCGATCTAGACGACATAAGCGCCCCATAAACTATCCACAAATCCACTAATAGTATCAGAGCTCCAATGATCATAGGGGACTGTCGCATTGCTTCCTTGCTGCTGTTTGTTGACGGCATTGGGTACTGGTATGATGCTAAATAATTAATCAGGGTAAAAAAAAAACGGAAAAAAAAAAGTGATAAAAAAACTAAGGAAAAAAAATCAAAATACAGTGTGGTTTATTAGTATTGTGCGTGCAACATATAGTACAAAAATAGAAGTGGTGGGGTATACAGAATTAAAGCAGCTAGAAACCATAGTAATCGTTTAGTAATATCCTTAACCCTTTTTGAGGTAACCAAGCCTGCTTTTTGCGATTTAGTGCTGAAGTAACCACTTCTGGGTTCGAGGCTCTCTTTTTAATGATACGATGTCGATAGAGTTCAAAATTATTCAACGAAGAGGCGCATGAAGAGGAAGACAAAAAGTCAATTTTCTTACTTTCCTCGTCGTCGTCGTCATCATCTTCGTCTGTGGAGTAGTTTCTCAAATCTAAAGAGTTCATGACATCTTCCTCTTCAGGAGATAATAACAGACGTATACGATTACTTGGTTCTTGGAGTGACTGTATGGTCCCCTGAGCTTGTTCGAGCATTTGCATATACTCGCGTATTCTCTCTGCTACATCATCAACACTGCCTTGATGTTGCTTTTGATAATTTGCTATCGTGATCAATCTACCTCGCAGCTGGCCAGTTTCGTGAACGACCTATATTAAATAGTAAAGGGATGTCAAAATAAAGTACATTTAATAGTGCCTTTGAAATCGAGCATACGTTGGCTAAATTCGTGTGAATGTGTCGCATCGCCCGCGTTGCATACACATCAGTTTCTTTCTGCTTATTTACAGCTTTTTCTAACAACACTTGAAGATTGACGTTGACTTCTTGGGTTGCCGTTAAACCCTTCTCTATTTCTCCTATAATAAATACGGTTAAAATCGTTGTATTGATGATTGATGATATCACTTTTATATATATATAAACTTACGAACTCTATCTTTTGAGTCGTTCTACAAATACATATAAACATAAATTAAATTATTATACATTCCACATATTTTAGTTGTTGAAAAGACAAAGTTACTTACAAGGTCCACCTCCATGCCGTTCATTTGTTTCGCTAAACCGTTCATTTCAGTTCTAAAACGCAAAATATCTTCCCTGACTTGACTAATTTCCCTTAAAAATTGATTTTTTTCATGTGCACCAAATACTTGATGAACATCCTCGTTCGAGTGTTTTTTGGTTGGAGTCGAAAATGAAGTGCAAAGCTAAATTTAAGGGGACGGTTTTACATGAGTTTCTCCTATCTAAAGTATTCGCGCACTTTTCGCACTTCGCTTCTCTAGATTACCTTTTCGCGGTAGTAGTTTCTACTACTTATATCGTTTATTTGACATGAATTGTAGTGATCATTTCCTTTGATTCTGTATGATTCTATATATTGGCAATATCGATGTTTTTTTAATGACATAATTCGTTTGTTAGGTGATTTAATGTTTTCTCAGTACCTTTCGTCCAGTCATTACAATGGAACGACTCAAAATCACCAAAAGACAGCTGATAAATATAATTAGTTTTTTTTTTGTGTACCAATAATTAAATTGTTTTCTGTACCTGGGCATAATCCTCGAGACTCATTTATTTATTCATGAATATAGTTTTTATATAACTTGATCGAAAATATTGGTAATCCACCAAATATAAGAGAACGAGTTGGTAAAAGAGAGTTATTTCTAAAGGAAGGTTGAAGAAAAGTTATAATTAAAAAAAAGTGTTAAATAGAGTTCAATAGAAGGAGTGAAAGAGATGGAGAAAGAAATAAAAAGAGAAAGGAGAGAAAAGAAGTAGAGGAAGAAAAAATATAAAAACGAAGAGTTTAAATTGCTCGAATTTAATGCTAAAGGTGGAAAGAAGGAAAAAGGAAAAAAGGGCTTTCGTAGTCTTGCAACTCCTTACGACGCCTAACAAAGTAATTGAACGGAATTTATATATAACACTAGATTAAACATATTGAGAAACGTGTGTGGCTAAAAGCTCACCTCTTGTGATCATATCGTCTTTTCAAGTCCATGCACATCATCTCTTTTTTTGGAATATCAAAATAAAAAAAAATCAGTTAATTATAAATTTTAACGCGGTAGGTTTGTTAACATGCAGCATGACTACTTTGATAACGCCATTATTTTCCACTATATGAACTCTTGGCTAAAAGCGTACATTTACTGACTTTCGAAGCAAAGTGCTGAATACTTGCAGTCAATTTATTGACACTGGTCAGAGCACTTAAGCAAATGCATGTGGGCCAATCAGCGATCAGGAGGCCAAGTCATATATGTAACAAATGGAAGCACCATCTTGATTTCCTAAAAAGACACGGCAACCTCCTCAGTTAAGTAATTCGTTTTTTATTTTTCATGGAACAATACAGAAATTGAAGGATTTTCAGTCCATTATTCAATAACGTATTTCAGTTTTGATGTTGTTGTAACGGTATAAATTACCATGTACACACAATTACCACTTGGCTATTATAGCGTGTTCGTCTCATGCATGGTGATAGCAATTCAATGACGTAAAGTGCTATATTTATAAGAAGCATTAACAAAGCGAAAGCATACAATAAAAATATTAATGTAACCGACTGGCGCTAAGATACTAATGCATTAAGAAAAAATAATTTTAAGCAGCAGCGCAAATCAATCTGACGAACTGTATAATACATGGAGGATTACTTTCCCCCTTTCACATTTCCTCTATGTTCTACGTTGATGGAAAAACTTCAAATATAATGCGCTGCAACTGTCTTTACCTTTGAATGTTTACTCTTGTTGATAGAACTTTTTATTGCTTTGAAGCCAGGAAAAACAACATTTAAAAGAGCTATTAAATTCGTATAATGCTGCCGAAGCTCATTTCCAATAGTACAATGATTTGAATGTCAAAAGTTCTTAATATATACATTTTTATCAACAGAAAGCAACAAAATACACGATGCTGTTATAGGGTAAGTAGGATAAAATATTTTCAGCCAACCAAGAACCATTCATTGTCGTGCTTTACAGATACTGGAAAACAAAAACGAAGAAAGAAACCATGAAAACGACAAACATGACTGGATATTTTTGAATAAAATTTCACTATTACGCTATTTTCAGTTTTCGTTACATCCTCAAATCTTCTAGGGAAGAGGGTAAACTGCAGATAGTTGAACGATTTGAAAAGAGAAAGCTCCTAAGAGAGTTCAAGAAGCAAAA